>CM044562.2:817241-1172241 GCA_024416835.2 Perccottus glenii
TATATATGTGTGTGTGTGTTTATATATTTGTGTGTGTGTTTATATATGTGTGTGTGTGTGTGTGTGTTTATATATGTGTGTGTTTATATATGTGTGTGTGTGTGTTTATATGTGTGTGTGTTTATATATGTGTGTGTGTTTATATATGTGTGTGTGTGTTTATATATGTGTGTGTGTGTTTATATATTTGTGTGTGTGTTTATATATGTGTGTGTGTGTGTGTGTGTTTATATATGTGTGCGTGTGTTTATATATGTGTGTGTGTGTGTATGTGTGTGTTTATATATGTGTGCGTGTGTTTGTGTGTTTATATGTGTTTGTGTGTTTATATGTGTGTGTGTGTTTATATATGTGTGTGTGTGTGTGTTTATATATGTGTGTGTGTGTTTATATATGTGTGTGTGTGTTTATATATGTGTGTGTGTGTTTATATATGTGTGTGTGTGTTTATATATGTGTGTGTGTGTTTATATATGTGTGTGTGTGTGTGTGTGTTTATATATGTGCGTGTGTTTATATATGTGTGTGTGTGTTTATATATGTGTGTGTGTGTGTATGTGTGTGTTTATATATGTGCGTGTGTTTGTGTGTTTATATGTGTGTGTGTGTTTATATATGTGTGTGTGTGTGTTTATATATGTGTGTGTGTGTTTATATATGTGTGTGTGTGTTTATATATGTGTGTGTGTGTTTATATATGTGTGTGTGTGTTTATATATGTGTGTGTGGACAGAAGAGGACAGACAGAGTGAGTGAGTTTGACAGGAGAGGACAGACAGAGTGAGTGAGTTGGGGTTAGAGGTCCCTGACAGGAGAGGACAGACAGAGTGAGTGAGTTGTGTGTGTTAGAGTGTGTGTGACAGGAGAGGACAGACAGATGTGAGTGAGTTGGGGTTAGAGGTCGTGTGTGACAGGAGAGGACAGACAGAGTGAGTGAGTTGCAGGAGAGGACAGACAGAGTGAGTGAGTTGGGTGTTAGAGTGTCGTACCCGGACAGGAGAGGACAGACAGAGTGAGTGAGTTGTGTGTGTTAGAGGTGTGGACAGAAGAGGACAGACAGAGTGAGTGAGTTGGGGTTAGAGGTCGTACCCGGACAGGAGAGGACAGACAGAGTGAGTGAGTTGGGGTTAGAGGTCGTACCCGGACAGGAGAGGACAGACAGAGTGAGTGAGTTGGGGTTAGAGGTCGTACCCGGACAGGAGAGGACAGACAGAGTGAGTGAGTTGGGGTTAGAGGTCGACCCGGACAGGAGAGGACAGACAGAGTGAGTGAGTTGGGGTTAGAGGTCGTACCCGGACAGGAGAGGACAGACAGAGTGAGTGAGTTGGGGTTAGAGGTCGTACCCGGACAGAAGAGGACAGACAGAGTGAGTGAGTAAGTTGGGGTTAGAGGTCGTACCTGGAGAGAAGAGGGAGCCGTAGCTGAGCTGGTTGTTGGGGCTGTAGACGTGGCAGCTCTGACTGTGAACAGGAGACACTCTGGGGTCGGCTCTGAGACAGTTGAGTCTTGCAGAGAGCTCTGGGACCGGCGTCATATCCTCCTGAACACACACAGAAAACACATTCAAATTAAAGACAAATAAACAGTGCAATCATAAAAGTAATACCACTTTTGTCAGTTTAATTTGACATTTTTGTTGATTGCTTTTGATACATAAACATAAAAAGAGAGATGGGTTTATGTATTAAAAAGACCGGTTTGAGGAGAAATAGGAGAATGATATTTGTGAAAAACATTTTATTTTCAAACAGTTCTTTTCGTTCCTTCGTTAAGGGTGTGTTTTGAAGCAGCAGAAAGCCATCACACAGAGCTCTACACTCTCCAACGTGTTTTCAGTCTGACACGTCAGGTTCTGCGCCGACACGAACACAACACGACCCTCAGCTCACGACAGGAGTCTCGTGTGTTCTGCAGAGGTTTATGAGCTCACACCAGGCTCCAGGGGACTGCGCAGTAAGGAACACAAGCTCCAAACTGTTTTCAGAAGCACGCTGCACATGAAGAACTGCAGAGCCTTTCTCTGGTTGACCCCAGAACTCAATCCATCTGAGCTTAATAACCTAACTGTTGAGATACTGTTGGTACTAACATACTTGTATTTAGACATTTACTCAAAGCACAGAGGAGACTTTCACACACTGCACTTTCTTAGATCTTCTTTTTCTTTGTTCTTGTTTGTTCTTGGATTTGTTTGTATGAGACACTACCCTCTGTTTGTTATATTTATTTATTTAGTCTTGAAAACCTTTAGTGAGGGTTTCAACGTGCAAATGTGGAGCAGGATTAACACATTTCAAACAACTTTTTTACTGCCTGTGCTCGTGAGACCATGTTCAAAAGTTCAAACTAAAGCCACTGATAGATGTCTCAGAGCAGAACAACCCTGAGAGAGCCAGTATTTAAATTAACCTCTGACAAAAGTAATGCTACTGGTGTGTTATTACTGCTGATGAGAGGGTTAAACTCTTAATACTGACCAAACAGAACAAGAGATTAAAATAAAACATGTTCACAAGCCATTTCTGTTGATACACGGCAAATAAAAGGTTGACAGAAATAAAGAGAGCAGAAGAATAATGGACAAATAAAGCAGCTGTGGGCTGGACCCGGACTTTTATCGTACATTGTAAATCTGATGATGATTCCCTGAGCTGGTGCACTGATAAAGGACAGGGTTGTTTTTTGTTGGAGTAACTGTAGTACATCCTTTCTGCTCACTGTACTAGAACAGGTCCGAGCTAGCCTCTAAAGATAGGGTCTGACTCCAGCGCTCTGCGATAAGTTTATGTGAGGTGTCGACTTGGTTTTTGGCTTATTTTGTGTCTCTTTGTAGAAGCCCGAGTACACTCTTATTAACTGAGTCAGTTTTTCGAACGACAAAGAAAACGTAGCATTAAAGCTGAGGCTGAATCTGTGGCTCACAGCTGTGAGTACTGTCAGCTCCACTCCTGGAGTCACATAGATTCATGGACTCGTACAGAGGCCATGATTATCTGGCAACACTGTCTGACCATTAAAAAGCCGTGTGTGAAAGGTGGCTCTTAAATCCAGGTGTGAACGCTGCTCACCTGTTGCGGCAGACTGTAGGACGTCCACAAAGGCATGGCCAGTTCTCTGCTGTATCCACTGATGAACTCCACGTGACGGAGGAGGCTGTAGTGGGTCTCGAACATGACGGCGGGACGTCCGAACGGCAGGTGGGTGATATCTGAGGACACCTTATATTTAAAGACTACAGTGATGGCTTTAAATAAAGAGACTGAGGAGCAAAGACCTACTGTAGGAGTAGACGTCATCTGAAGAAGGACTGAAGGGTTCCAGGGTCTCTTCCACTTTGTTCTGGAGGAAAAAGAAAGATCTTTGACTGAAGTGTGTTTACTGTGCAGGTTTTTTTTATTATCATAAATAAATATATAGGCTAAAACATCAGTGTAATCATGGATTAAATTGCTTTAATTAAAGATGTAGCTGTCACACTCTTTGTGACCTCTGACCTCATCGTCGCAGTTGCAGCGGAGGTCGTAGGTCGCGGTGGCCCCGGAGTCCAGCGCGGGCGTCGGTGATGTGACTTCCTGTGGCATCGTGGGCTGGAAGGGCGGGTCTCGGAGCATGTCGTTCAGGCTGCCGTACGTGCCGTTGTTGGGAGCCGGCGTCAGGCCCAACAAGTCTGAGACACAACAGGTAAATACAGGACGTCCTGCTCAGGTTGGCTCTCTGATCCCTTTCTGTATGACTTTCATTTCCTGTCTTTATAAAATGGCTGCTCTCACCAAAAGCACATAAATGGATCAAATAAATGCAATGATTATATCCAATATTTACACATTTGTATTATATTTTTACACCATCTGAGCTGCATAAATAACTAAGTCTTCATTATTTTCATTTAAAAACTGCTAAGGGGCCTCTGTAGACTTCTGTAGACTTTTAACAAACCAAAAACATAAAAAACTGACTTAGTGGGGTTAAAGAGACTAAAACAAGTTTGATAAAACACCTAAAATAATCAATTCATCAAAACTATCTAACGTTTTGAAAACACATTAACTTAATTTTCAGTGATACTTTGAAATATTTTAAAAGCGGGCAGAAGAAATAAAAACATGGATGAATGAGACTGACCACACATGACGTTGTAGAGCTCGATGTTTTCAAACTCCGGCACCTGTTTCTGGAACTTGAAGCTCGGCCCGTGAGCCATGAAGATCGTCTGAGGAACAAAAGTCCCAGATGGAATATGTGCACGAGTTCACAGCATCTAAGTTTATCTGGAGTTTATCTGGAGTCTATCTAGAGTTTATCTGGAGTTTATCTAGAGTTTATCTAGAGTTTATCTGAAGTTTATCTGGAGTTTATCTAGAGTTTATCTGAAGTTTATCTAGAGTTTATCTGAAGTTTATCTGGAGTTTATCTAGAGTTTATCTAGAGTTTATCTGGAGTTTATCTGGAGTCTATCTAGAGTTTATCTGGAGTTTATCTGGAGTTTATCTAGAGTCTATCTAGAGTTTATCTGGAGTTTATCTGGAGTTTATCTAGAGTTTATCTGGAGTTTATCTGGAGTTTATCTAGAGTTTATCTAGAGTTTATCTGGAGTTTATCTAGAGTTTATCTGGAGTTTATCTAGAGTTTATCTGAAGTTTATCTAGAGCTTATCTAGAGTTTATCTGAAGTTTATCTAGAGTTTATCTAGAGCTTATCTGAAGTTTATCTAGAGTTTATCTGGAGTTTATCTGGAGTTTATCTAGAGTTTATCTGGAGTTTATCTGGAGTTTATCTAGAGTTTATCTGAAGTTTATCTAGAGTTTATCTGAAGTTTATCTAGAGTTTATATGAAGTTTATCTAGAGTTTATCTGGAGTTTATCTAGAGCTTATCTGAAGTTTATCTAGAGTTTATCTGGAGTTTATCTGGAGTTTATCTAGAGTTTATCTGGAGTTTATCTGGAGTTTATCTAGAGTTTATCTGAAGTTTATCTGGAGTTTATCTGGAGTTTATCTAGAGTTTATCTGGATTTTATCTAGAGTTTATCTAGAGTTTATCTGAAGTTTATCTAGAGTTTATCTGAAGTTTATCTGAAGTTTATCTGGAGTTTATCTGGAGTCTCTGGGCTGTTTAAAACCTTAAAAACTGACACAAATATTTAATGTAAAAAGAAACTAAAAGCTATGTATATATTATTTATTTTATGTATTATTATTATTATTATTATTATTATTATTATTATTATTACTATTAAAAATGTTTGTATACTAAACTTTTGTGTAGGATTTTGTTGTTAAAACATGACAAATAAATTTATAATAAAAATTAAAGCCGCAAGCGGCGATAAAGGCCCTCGCCTCCCTTGAGACCGCGGGGACACATGCACTCGGAGGATTGCATTTCGTGCTTTAAAGAGTAAACTTCACGGTAATGTCAAATAACCGGGCCTGTGCTACTGCTTGAGCCTGCTACACCACCTTGTAATTTAGAGGTAAAGGTCTCCACAATCCCTGGTTTTCCTGGGAGCTGTCTGAACCTTTGAAAATAATAGATTATGCTTGGGCTAAGGCGAGAAAAACAAAGTACTGGCTGGAGATTTGAGATGACTCAGGAATCGCTGCACCCCCCTGTTTAAAAAGGCAAAATGTAAATATAACTTGTCTAAAAGTACAAGTTTACAAGTTACAAAGGATTCTGAGGAGTTTTCTAAGACTCTAGTCGTGGCTCTGGAGGGGCCTCCTCTAAAGGAAGGATCCTGGCAAATGGGAAATGGCATTTATTTCCCAAAGAAATGGCTGCCTCTTCACAGACTCATTACGACCACAGCCACAAATGTATCAAAAAACAAATTGATAACTTTTTTGGCACACGTGTCTAGATGATACCCACCAAATTTTGAGCTGTTTAGATGAAAACCCTTTAGCAAAAGGGGTGTGATTTAGGTGGTCACGCATTCCACCCAACATAGTAGATTTCCTGTTGAGTTTACGATATGGCTGTAATAAACTTTTCTGTTTGCCCTGAGGTGTCCTATGGATGTACCAAGTTTTGTATTTCTACATTGGAAAAATTTACTTTCATTTTTCATAGGCCCAATGTATTTTGACTTTTCTAGGGGTCCAAGTTTGGTGTCTGTGGAATGAAGCAGCTATTTTTTGTTGTTTTTTAAAAAAGAGGTGTTTTCTAAGTCGGAGCACATTTTCAATTCAAAATGGCCGCCGTCCCGTGTGTGATAGGGTGTGGTCCCCATTGGCTTTTTTGTTCATAAGCCCATACTGGATGTGTGTACCAAGTTTCATTTACCTACGACAAACTAAAAGTTTCACTTCCCTATTGACTTTTTCCACATATTTGGGACGTTGCTATGGCAACACATTTATAGATAGGGGGTGGTTGTCATTGGCTTTTATGCTCGTCATGACATAAGAGATGTGTGTACCAAATTTCATGTCTCTATGACAAACTAAATTCTTGGGTCCCATTATAAATTTGTAGGGGGCGCTGGAGAGCCATTTCTAAAGATAACCCTTTTATTTACATATCTTTGTGTTCAGGTCATGAATGTGCACAAACGCCTTTTTGGGTCCAACTCGAGCCGAGAAGGCGTTTGAGAGTTAAGAGACGTTTTATTTTCACAAAAATGGCCACCTCGTTACAGGCTTGCCACACCCATACCCGATAAGATATCAACAACAAAGTCACAAATTTGGTTGGCACATGTGTCTAGATGATACTCACCAAATTTGGGGCCATTTAGATTAAAACACAATGATTTGCATCTTTTTGCGCGAGGGGTGCGATTTTAGTGGCCGCGTGTTTAACCCCACATGGCGGACTTCCTGTTGAGTTTAGGGTGTGGCTGTCATTGACTTTTCTGTTTGCCCTGGGGTGTTCTATGGATGTACCAAGTTTCATTTTTCTACGTTGCAAAAAAGTTACTTTCACTTTCCATAGGCCCAATGTATTTTGACTTTTGTAGGGGTCGCCGTTGAGTCATTGCTCGTATTTTTTTTTTCGGGGACTTCAAATACATAAATTTTTTGCCGGGCTTGAAGTCTGGGACCAATAAAAATGACTTTTAGTTGTTCGTTTACTAGGTCAAATTGAGGATCATTTTGCAGAAAAATTATAATAAAAAATATATACCGAATTATAATAAAAAAAAAATATAACTCGAGCAAAAAAGTCTAGAAAAACACTTGTCTATTTTACATACATGTGTTTAGCTCATTTTGCCCAAGTTTGGTGTCTGTGGAATGAAGCAGCTTTTGTCTGTGTACTTTTAAAAAAGAGGTGTATTTTAAGTCGGTTCACATTTTCAATTCAAAATGGCCGCCTTCCCGTGTGTGATAGGGTGTGGTCCCCATTGGCTTTTTTGTTCATAAGCCCATGGTGGATGTGTGTACCAAGTTTCATTTGCCTACGACAAACTACAATTTTCACTTCCCATTGACTTTTTTCACATTTTTGGGACGTTGCTATGGCAACACATTTATAGATAGGGGTGGTTGTCATTGGCTTTTATGCTCGGCTATGACATAAGAGATGTGTGTACCAAATTTTATGTCTCTATGACAAACTAAATTCTTGGGTCCCATTATAAGTTTGTAGGGGGCGCTGGAGAGCCATTTCTAAAGATAACCCTTTTATTTACATATCTTTGTGTTCAGGTCATGAATGTGCACAAACGCCTTTTTGGGTCCAACTCGATCCAAGAAGGCGTTTGAGAGTTAAGAGACATTTTATTTTCACAAAAATGGCCACCTCGTTACAGGCTTGCCACACCCATACCCGATAAGATATCAACAACAAAGTCACAACTTTGGTTGGCACATGTGTCTAGATGATACTCACCAAATTTGGGGCCATTTAGATTAAAACACAATGATTTGCATCTTTCTGCACAAGGGTGCGATTTTAGTGGCCGCGCATTTCACCCCACACGGCGGACTTCCTGTTTAGTTTAGGGTGTGGCTGTCATTGACTTTTCAGTTTGCCCTGAGGTGTCCTATGGATGTACCAAGTTTCATTTTTCTACGTTGGAAAAAAGTTACTTTCACTTTCCATAGGCCCAATGTATTTTGACTTTTCTAGGGGTCGCCACTGAGTCATTTTTCGTAATTTTTTTTCGGGGACTTCAAATACATACAATTTTCGCCGAGCTTGAAGTCTGGGACCAATAAAAATGACTTTTCGTGCATGTTCACTGGGTCAAATTTAGGATCATTTTGCAGAAAAAGAAAGAGAAAAAAAAAAATCCGAGCAAAAACAATAGGCCCTCCCGGTCATCACCGGCTCGGGCCTAATAAATAAACAAACAACAGAAATCTAACTATACTTAAGCACAATTGTCCCAAAGTTACGGCGGTGAATAAATGGACTTTAGTGGATTTTATAAACTGGAACCAACCAGGACTTCTCACATATATTTATATATATATATATATATATATATATATATATATGTGTCCAGAACTGATCAACGCAAAAATACATTGCCAAAGTCTAAGTTGCAACTTAACCTGTTAAAAGCCATAGAACCAGGCCTAACTTCACACTCTGTCTACCCCTCTCTTTTCCCTTTACTGTCTCTCTCTCATTTGTCATTGCAATGTTTTGTCTAAAACACACATAATGTTCAGTTTAAATCTCAGTACCCTCATGCTGGTGATCTTATTGTCAAATCCGTGATCTCCAAAGAATCCACAGCGAGTCCTCATCTTCTCTGGCATTTTCCTGCCACAAAACCAAATACACATGATCAGAAAAACAAATCCATTTGATCAGAAGCTTGTTTTGTGTTTTACGTACTTGGCGATGTGCCACTTGCGCTCCATCAGCAGGTGCACGTCCTCGATCCTCCGGTTGTTGGCGTAGTGCAGTCTCTTTGGTAAATGCTGCTTCAGATACGGCTTAAAGTGCTGCGTCGACATTTTACACTGAAAGGGCAGAGATCAGGGGTCAGTGAACGGAACGCTCTCCCACGCAGGGACAACACTCGAACGCACCACGCTGTACTTACAGTGAGGTTGGCCACCACCACTTTAGGGTCATCTGCAACAAACAGCACAGGCACATGCTTTCAATTTTTGTAAACAATGTAACATATAACAATATATGTTTTATTTTTTTAGATTGGTTATAAATTATTGATCAGGATTTAAACTAGACTAAATCAGCACTAAACCAGGATTATAGTCTAAACCAGGTCTAAACCAGGACTAAACCAGGTCTAAACCAGGACTAAACCAGGTCTAAACCAGGATTAAACCAGGTCTAAACCAGGACTAAACCAGGTCTAAACCAGGATTAAACCAGGTCTAAACCAGGACTAAACCAGGTCTAAACCAGGATTAAACCAGGTCTAAATTAGGACTAACCCAGGTCTAAACCAGGTCTAAACCAGGTCTAAACCAGGTCTAAACCAGGACTAAACCAGGTCTAAACCAGGTCTAAACCAGGACTAACCCAGGTCTAAACCAGGACTAACCCAGGTCTAAACCAGGACTAAACCAGGTCTAAACCAGGACTAAACCAGGTCTAAACCAGATTAAAGTAGGACTAAACCAGGTCTAAACCAGATTAAAGTAGGACTAAACCAGGTTTAACCAGGACTAAACCAGGTCTAAACCAGGTCTAAACCAGGTCTAAACCAGGTTAAACAAGGTCTAAACCAGATTAAACTAGGACTAAACCAGGTTTAACCAGGACTAAACACATACATGTGGTAGATTTGGGGTCTCTGGGCCGTACTCTTCCTAAAGAGCCTGGGATCAGGTGGATTTCGTCGATGTTTAAAGGATAACTGCTGAGAAACTCTGTTCGGTCGCAGTGGGCCTCCTCCATCCCTGAAACACACATTTAATCAGTTACTTTTTAAACTAAAACTCCACAATGGCCTCCTAAACACGTGGGAGGAATGTGCAGAGCTGAATGAACGTTTAAGTGTTTGGTACCGTGATCTCCGACGATGATGACGTTGATGCAGCGGTGCAGGTTCATCTGTTTAAGTCCGTTCATGAGCTGACCGATGATGTTGTCGATCTCACGCAGAGGGTTGTCCAACTGAACACAACACAATTACATTCACACCACTATAAACCACTTAAAAAGCAAGGGCCTGCTCCAGGGCTTAGTGTTTCTCTGTTTTAAGGTCCTGCCTGTATCCTGACACCAGCGTGGGACAAAGTCATCGTTCTGTTGGATTGTTCACAAGTCCCGAGTCAAGCCCTATGCTTCAAGGTCTCAAGTCCTTTTGGGTTTTTAAAACAACAGACTAATATTATATTAAATTAAACAGCTGCATGCTTTAAAATATATTTAACAAAATAATATAACGCCTGTATTTATATCAATAAAGTATTGTAATGCTTTGGTGATCAGGGTTTTACAGTAATAATTTTACAGTGTAGTCGTAGTGTTGGAAATCCCTGTAGCACTGAGCTTTACAGAGCACATTCGAACGCAGCGTCATGCAGGTGGGGTTTAGTCCTAATTCTCCGTAATCTGAAAAACTATTTAAGTTATTACACAAACATAAGAAAATTCAGTCTTTTAATCTTTGGGCAGAAGCATCAAGTCATTTCAGGCTCAAGTCCAAGTGAAGTCACTGGTGTTAAAGTCCTTTTCAAAAGGACCTAAAAATATCAGACTTCACTGAAAACTGACATCTGTAATAAATAAAAATGTTAAAAAAACCATAAAGAATAAGAATCTGTCTGTTATTTCTCAGGTTTCTTAGATTCTTTAACAAAAGTAGTGTGTCTCATTGCGACTGAAAAGCCCACTGTCATTAATCCAAAGTGAGCACAAGGTGTTTTTCTGGACTGGCTGAATATTACCTCGCTGCTGAGTGGACCGAGCCGATGTCCGAACGTGTCCGGCTGCTCTGAGTGAACGGCGTAAATGTACGGCCTGAAGGAGACAGACAGACGGAGGTTACTGCTGTTGCTCACGTGGGTCCAGATGTAAAAGTGCTTCTGGATTTGGACTAACCTCTCGTCGTCCGGTAAGTGTAACCAGCTGAGGATGGTTAAAATCCTTCTCTCCAAAGGAATCACCCTGAAAACCACAGGACCTTCATTTACTGAAGCAACAGATTTAACACAACTGGACAACAGGGTTAAAGTTCAAACTGCAGTCCTGCTTAGTCCTGGTTTAGACCTGGTTTAGATCTGGTTTAGTCCTGGTTTAGATCTGGTTTAGACCTGGTTTAGACCTGGGTTAGACCTGGGTTAGACCTGGGTTAGACCTGGGTTAGACCTGGGTTAGACCTGGTTTAGTCCTGGTTTAGACCTGGTTTAGATCTGGTTTAGACCTGGTTTAGACCTGGTTTAGACCTGGTTTAGACCTGGTTTAGATCTGGTTTAGTCCTGGTTTAGACCTGGTTTAGATCTGGTTTAGATCTGGTTTAGACCTGGTTTAGACCTGGTTTAGACCTGGTTTAGTCCTGGTTTAGTCCTGGTTTAGATCTGGTTTAGACCTGGTTTAGACCTGGTTTAGACCTGGGTTAGACCTGGTTTAGTCCTGGTTTAGACCTGGTTTAGACCTGGTTTAGTCCTGGTTTAGTCCTGGTTTAGATCTGGTTTAGACCTGGTTTAGACCTGGTTTAGACCTGGTTTAGACCTGGGTTAGACCTGGTTTAGTCCTGGTTTAGACCTGGTTTAGACCTGGTTTAGTCCTGGTTAAGTCCTGGTTTAGTCCTGGTTTAGATCTGGTTTAGACCTGGTTTAGACCTGGTTTAGACCTGGTTTAGACCTGGGTTAGACCTGGGTTAGACCTGGGTTAGACCTGGGTTAGACCTGGTTTAGTCCTGGTTTAGTCCTGGTTTAGACCTGGTTTAGACCTGGTTTAGATCTGGTTTAGACCTGGTTTAGACCTGGTTTAGACCTGGTTTAGATCTGGTTTAGTCCTGGTTTAGACCTGGTTTAGATCTGGTTTAGTCCTGGTTTAGACCTGGTTTAGACCTGGTTTAGACCTGGTTTAGATCTGGTTTAGACCTGGTTTAGACCTGGTTTAGACCTGGTTTAGACCTGGGTTAGACCTGGGTTAGACCTGGGTTAGACCTGGTTTAGTCCTGGTTTAGTCCTGGTTTAGACCTGGTTTAGATCTGGTTTAGACCTGGTTTAGACCTGGTTTAGACCTGGTTTAGACCTGGTTTAGATCTGGTTTAGTCCTGGTTTAGACCTGGTTTAGACCTGGGTTAGACCTGGTTTAGTCCTGGTTTAGTCCTGGTTTAGACCTGGTTTAGACCTGGTTTAGATCTGGTTTAGACCTGGTTTAGACCTGGTTTAGACCTGGTTTAGTCCTGGTTTAGATCTGGTTTAGACCTGGGTTAGACCTGGTTTAGTCCTGGTTTAGTCCTGGTTTAGATCTGGTTTAGACCTGGTTTAGACCTGGTTTAGACCTGGTTTAGACCTGGTTTAGTCCTGGTTTAGATCTGGTTTAGACCTGGTTTACACCTGGTTTAGATCTGGTTTAGACCTGGTTTAGACCTGGTTTAGACCTGGTTTAGATCTGGTTTAGACATGGTTTAGTCCTGGTTTAGACCTGGTTTAGACCTGGTTTAAACCTGGTTTAGACCTGGTTTAGACCTGGGTTAGACCTGGTTTAGTCCTGGTTTAGTCCTGGTTTAGACCTGGTTTAGACCTGGTTTAGATCTGGTTTAGATCTGGTTTAGACCTGGTTTAGACCTGGTTTAGACCTGGTTTAGATCTGGTTTAGTCCTGGTTTAGACATGGTTTAGACCTGGTTTAGACCTGGTTTAGACCTGGTTTAAACCTGGTTTAGACCTGGTTTAGACCTGGTTTAGACCTGGTTTAGACCTGGGTTAGACCTGGTTTAGTCCTGGTTTAGTCCTGGTTTAGACCTGGTTTAGACCTGGTTTAGACCTGGTTTAGACCTGGTTTAGACCTGGTTTAGTCCTGGGTTAGACCTGGTTTAGTCCTGGTTTAGTACTGGTTTAGACCTGGTTTAGACCTGGTTTAGTCCTGGTTCAGTCCTGGTTTAGACCTGGTTAAGACCTGGTTTAGTCCTGGTTTAGACCTGGTTTAGACCTGGTTTAGACCTGGTTTAGTCCTGGTTTAGTCCTGGTTTAGACCTGGTTTAGTACTGGTTTAGACCTGGTTTAGACCTGGTTTAGACCTGGTTTAGTCCTGGTTTAGTCCTGGTTAAGACCTGGTTTAGTCCTGGTTTAGACCTGGTTTAGACCTGGTTTAGTCCTGGTTTAGTCCTGGTTAAGACCTGGTTAAGACCTGGTTTAGACCTGGTTTAGACCTGGTTTAGTCCTGGGTTAGACCTGGTTTAGTCCTGGTTTAGTCCTGGTTTAGACCTGGTTTAGACCTGGTTTAGACCTGGTTTAGACCTGGTTTAGTCCTGGTTTAGACCTGGTTTAGACCTGGTTTAGATCTGGTTTAGTCCTGGTTTAGTCCTGGTTTAGACCTGGTTTAGACCTGGTTTAGTCCTGGTTCAGTACTGGTTTAGACCTGGTTAAGACCTGGTTTAGTCCTGGTTTAGTACTGGTTTAGACCTGGTTTAGACCTGGTTTAGTCCTGGTTCAGTCCTGGTTTAGACCTGGTTAAGACCTGGATTAGTCCTGGTTTAGTCCTGGTTTAGACCTGGTTTAGACCTGGTTTAGACCTGGTTTAGACCTGGTTTAGTCCTGGTTTAGTCCTGGTTTAGACCTGGTTTAGTCCTGGTTTAGTCCTGGTTAAGACCTGGTTAAGACCTGGTTTAGACCTGGTTTAGTCCTGGTTTAGTCCTGGTTTAGACCTGGTTTAGTCCTGGTTTAGTCCTGGTTTAGACCTGGTTTAGACCTAGTTTAGACCTGGTTTAGACCTGGTTTAGACCTGGTTTAGACCTGGTTAAGACCTGGTTTAGTCCAGGTTTAGTCCTGGTTTAGACCTGGTTTAGACCTGGTTTAGACCTGGTTTAGACCTGGTTTAGTCCTGGGTTAGACCTGGTTTAGTCCTGGTTAAGTCCTGGTTAAGTCCTGGTTTAGTCCTGGTTTAGACCTGGTTTAGTCCTGGGTTAGACCTGGTTTAGTCCTGGTTTAGTCCTGGTTTAGACCTGGTTTAGACCTGGTTTAGACCTGGTTTAGACCTGGTTTAGTCCTGGTTTAGTCCTGGTTTAGACCTGGTTTAGACCTGGTTTAGACCTGGTTAAGACCTGGTTTAGTCCTGGTTTAGTCCTGGTTTAGACCTGGTTTAGTCCTGGGTTAGACCTGGTTTAGTCCTGGTTTAGTACTGGTTTAGACCTAGTTTAGACCTGGTTAAGACCTGGTTTAGACCTGGTTTAGACCTGGTTTAGACCTGGTTAAGACCTGGTTTAGTCCTGGTTTAGTCCTGGTTTAGTCCTGGTTTGGTCCTGGTTTAGTCCTGGTTTAGTCCTGGTTTAGTCCTGGTTTAGACCTGATTTAGACCTGGTTTAGACCTGGTTTAGACCTGGTTTAGACCTGGTTTAGACCTGGTTTAGACCTGGTTTAGACCTGGTTTAGACCTGGTTTAGACCTGGTTTAGATCTGGTTTAGTCCTGGTTTAGTCCTTTTTTAGACCTTGTTTAGTTCTGGTTTAGACCTGGTTTACACCTGGCTCCAAAGTCATTTAAATTGATAGTCAATTAATTCTTTCTAAATCTAAATTATTACTTGGATAAAGAGCTGCAACCCAAAACCTTAACTCACACACTGCCTGAAAAACAGGATTTTGTAGAAAATCTTTGGTTTTATTTTTACAATTTTCAATGTTTTGTGTAAAATGTAGATATTGTGTCCTTCCACAGTAGATCTCGGTCTGATCCACGGAGACCTCTACATATTAATGAGCTTGGCATCATGAGGACAGAGGACAATGGCTCTAAACAGACTCTTAAACAATACGTTTAGAGTGATTCAAACAGAGGCTCATTGAAAAATTTTAGATCAGCTCCAGTCCCAGGATCTGGCACTCTTTATGTCTTTATTTCACTAAACATCCTGAACTTTCTCTGCACTAACAATCATCAGGACTTTACTGTTTGAATTTAATCAAAGACTAAACCAAGACTAAACCAGGTCTAAACCAGGACTAAACCAGGACTAAACCAGGTGTAAACCAGGACTAAACCAGGACTAAACCAGGTCTAACCCAGGACTAAACCAGGTGTAAACCAGGTGTAAACCAGGACTAAACCAGGACTAAACCAGGTCTAAACCAGGACTAAACCAGGACTAAACCAGGTTTAAACCAGGACTAAACCAGGACTAAACCAGGTCTAACCCAGGACTAAACCAGGTCTAAACCAGGACTAAACCAGGTCTAAACCAGGTCTAAACCAGGACTAAACCCGGACTAAACCAGGTCTAAACCAGGACTAAACCAGGACTAAACCAGGTCTAAACTAGGTCTAAACCAGGACTAAACCAGGACTAAACCAGGTGTAAACCAGGTCTAAACCAGGACTAAACCAGGACTAAACCAGGACTAAACCCGGACTAAACCAGGTCTAAACCAGGACTAAACCAGGTCTAAACCAGGACTAAACCAGGTGTAAACCAGGACTAAACCAGGACTAAACCAGGTGTAAACCAGGACTAAACCAGGACTAAACCAGGTCTAAACCAGGACTAAACCAGGACTAAACCAGGTGTAAACCAGGACTAAAGCAGGACTGAACCAGGACTAAACCAGGACTAAACCAGGTGTAAACCAGGACTAAACCAGGTCTAAACCAGGTCTAAACCAGGACTAAACCAGGTCTAAACCAGGACTAAACCAGGACTAAAGCAGGACTGAACCAGGTCTAAACCAGGTGTAAACCAGGACTAAACCAGGTCTAAACCAGGACTAAACCAGGTGTAAACCAGGTCTAAACCAGGTCTAAACCAGGTCTAAACCAGGTCTAAACCAGGACTAAACCAGGTCTAAACCAGGACTAATCCAGGTGTAAACCAGGACTAAACCAGGTCTAAACCAGGTCTAAACCAGGACTAAACCAGGACTAAAGCAGGACTGAACCAGGTCTAAACCAGGTCTAAACCAGGACTAAACCAGGACTAAACCAGGACTAAACCAGGTGTAAACCAGGTCTAAACCAGGACTAAACCCGGACTAAACCAGGTCTAAACCAGGACTAAACCAGGACTAAAACAGGACTAAACCAGGACTAAACCAGGTCAAAACCAGGACTAAACCAGGACTAAACCAGGTCTGAACCAGGACTAAACCAGGACTAAAGCAGGACTAAACCAGGTCTAAACCAGGACTAAACCAGGTGTAAACCAGGACTAAACCAGGTCTAAACCAGGACTAAACCAGGAATAAACCAGGACTAAACCAGGACTAAACCAGGTGTAAACCAGGACTAAACCAGGTCTAAACCAGGTCTAAACCTGGTGTCCCTAAAGCCCAGAGTCTGTAAATAGTGAGGAATACTCCAGTACTAACTTAAGTACCAAGGCCAGAAGAACGTGGCGGCTTTCACTCCCTGTTTTTCTGATGTGATCCAGATCTGAAACAGAAAACATACAGTCAGCTCTAGATGGGAGTCAAGGCAGGACCAGGATTTAAGTGGACTCCAAGTGTCCTACTGCTTTGCCCTATTGGATGTTAGATGTGATGTTTTTATTTCAATGGCAAGGATGCAGTTGTTCCACTTCACTTCAGATTCAGTCTAAATAAGTGCTCCTTCTTTACCACGAAGCTCTAAACCAATCAAAGGCCACAAGACAAGGCCACAACAACATATTCAGCCCCTGAGCTGTATGGAGTTTGTCTTCTGTACAAATTTTACAGAAGACAAAGAGGTCTACAATAGAGGGACAATATGGGTCATTTACATTTACATTTTTACATTTATTCATTTATTCATTTAGCTGATGCTTTTATCCAAAGCGACTTACATTGTTCTAATGTAATTACCAGTGTTACAGTCACTGGAGGCAAGGTGGGTTAAGTGTCTTGCCCAAGGACACAACGAATGTATGAACTGTGGGGAGAGTGGGAATCGAACCGCCTACCTTCCGGTTGAAAGACGACCACTCTACCCACTGAGCTACTGCCGCCCCAATAAAATATTGACTGTATCATAGACTCACAGGCTGCCCCCCCCACCAGCGATGGTTGAGCTTTTCTCTGGTTCTGAGGCTGAACGTGGCGTTAAAAACTGGGTCGTGCATTGTGTTTCCCACAATCCCATGGGACTCTGGGTAAAGGCCCTGAAAACATAGAGTAATAAAGTTTGATAAAGCCTTGACCAAGAACAAAAGACTCTGTATCGGCATTTCCTTAAATTCAGAGAAATGAGTTTTAATGGAAAATGAAGCTTAAAAAGACTGGTTGTTGCTTATTTTGTAAAGGTTATGGATTGTTATATTTTGTGGTTTATCAGATACTTACCGTGGCCAGAGTGTAAAGGTTTGGGAAGGTTTTGGACGGATAAACTGGTCTCATGTATGGTGCTGACGTCCCACACGATCCTGAGACGATAAAACAGAGAAATATAAACTCTAACTAATACATGACGAACAGTGGATCTATTATTAGTATAAGAAATACTTAGTTTGTGAAGATTGGGGGTGACGGCTGGGCCTTTCTTCATGTATGAGGCTCTGAACCCGTCGACGGAGAGCATGATCAGAGGAGGACGGATGAAACTAGAACACAGCAAAATACAATATCTGAAAGACATCCATTAAATAATAGAAACCCAATTCCAAAAAAGACTGTACAAATTGGGAATAAAAACAGAATGCAATGATGTGGAAGTTTCAAATTTATTTTATTCAGAATACAACATACTAGATGATATATCAAATGTTGAAAGTGAGACATTTTGAAATGTAATGCCAGATATTGGCAAATTTGGATTTCATGAGAGCTACACATTCGAAAAAAAACTGGAACAGGTAACAATAAGAGGCCGTAAAAGTTAAATGTACAAATAAGAAACAGATGGAGGACTTATTATCAGGTCAATTGGCAACAAGCTTGGTATAAAAAGAGCCTCTCAGAGTGTCAGTGTCTCTCAGAAGTCAAAATGGACATTCCCCCAGTGCTGCAGCGAAAAATAGTGGAGCAATATCAGAAAATAGTTTCTCAGAGAAAAATTGCAAAGAGTTTGAAGTTATCATCACCCACAGTTCATAATATCATCCAAAGATTCAGAGAATCTGGAACAATCTCTGTGCGTAAGGGTCAAGGAAAACCAGACTGGATGCCCGTGATCTTCAGGCCCTTAGACGACACTGCATCACAAACAGGAATGCTACTGTAATGGAAATCACAACATGGGCTCAGAAATATTCCAGAAAACATTGTCGTTGAACACAATCCTCCGGGTCATTCACCGTTTGCCGACTAAAACTCTATAGGTCAAAAAAGAAGCCATATCTAAACATAATCCAGAAGCACCGGTGTTTTCTCTGGAGCCACTGATCATTTAAAATGGACTGTGTCAAAGTGGAGAACTGTTCTGTGTCAGACAAATCAACATTTGAAGTTCTTTTTGGAAAACTGGGACAACATGTCATCCGGACTAAAGAGGACAAGGACAACCCAAGTTCTCATCAGCGCTCAGTTCAGAAGCCTGCAGCTTACACATCTGGAAAGGCACCATCAATGATGAAATGTATATCCAAGATCATGAACAACATATGCTCCCATCCAGACATCGTCTCTTTCAGGGAAGACCTTGCATTTTCCAACATGACAATGTCAGACCACATCCTGCATCAGTTACAACATCATGGCTGCGTAGAAGAAGGATCTGGTTCTGACAAGGCCAGATCTTTCACCCAAAGAAAACATTTGGAGCATCATAAAGAGAAAGATGCAACAAAGAAGACCAAAGACAGTTGAGCAACTAGAAGTCTGTATTAGACAAGAATGGGACAACGTTCCTAAACTTGAGCAGCTTGTCTCCTCAGTCCCAGACGTTTACAGGCGTCTGTTATAAAAAGAAGATGGGCTGCCACACACTGGTAAACATGGCCTTGTCCAAACTTTTTTGAGATGTGTTGATGCCATGAAATTTAAAATCAAATAATTTTTACCTTAAAATGATACCTTTTTGATGTGTCATCTCTGTTGTATCTGAATAAAATATAGAAATTTGAAACTTCCACATCATTGCATTCTGTTTTTATTCACAATTTGTATAGTGTCCCAACTTTTTGGGAATTGGTTTGTAATTATACTGAGGGTTTCTAAACCCTTCTCCTTACCTCCAGTGGTGTTCCAGCTGTAACACTGGTGAATAGAAGCTTAATGTAAGTCGCTTTGGATAAAATTCATTCATTCATTTTCTACCGCTTAGTCCCGTTAGGGGTCACGGGTGACTGGAGCCTATCCCAGCAGCTTTGGGCCTGAGGCTGGGTTCACCCTGGACAGTGGCCAGTTAGTCGCAGGGCTGACATATAGAGACAGACAGTGACAGACAAACATTCACTCTCACATTCATTCACTAGGGACACTTTAGATTTGCCAATTGACCTGTACATACATGTCTTTGGACGGTGGGAGGAAGCTGGAGTACCCGGAGACAACCCACAGTAACACGTGGAGGACATGCAGACTCCTCACAGAAAGACCGGAGTCGGCCGAGAATGTTTGAGTCGGCCGGGTTTTGAACTCACAACCTTCTTGCTGTGAGGCAGGAGTGCTAACCACTCTGCCACGTGCACCTCGCTCTGGATAAAAGCGTCTAAATGTAAATGTGGAGGCTCAATCCACTTGTTGTACCACTTTGAGCCACTAGAGGGAGTGGAGAGCAAGCTCATTTAAGCAGCTTTGTCTTCGCAGAATGATTTTGCAGAATTTATAGTTTTATGAATGGACTGTCTTTGTTTTCTATTGGAGCTGATTAAAATATAAATAAACTATAGAGAAAGAAAAAGTGGACACACATTTAATAGTGTTGTAGACCTCAAAACTAGTATTGGTCATGAAACCGGTCTTCAGACTATTTTGTAAAGGTCTTAGTGTTTGTCTTTGTCTCAGAAGTCAAGACCAACCAAGATTACAACTGGTATTTTTATCTGTTCTTGGGATTTTGTTCTAAAGTTGCCTCCTTCAAACACTGACCTCTATGAGTCTGGACCTGGTCTAAGTCTGGACCTGGTCTAAGACCGGACTAACTCTGACCTCCATTAGTCTGGACCTGGTCTAAGTCTGGACCTGGTCTAAGACCGGACTAACACTGACCTCCGTGAGTCTGGACCTGGTTTAAGTCTGGACCTGGTTTAAGTCTGGACCTGGTCTAAGACTGGACCTGGTCTAAGTCTGGACTTTTACTGGTTTGATTATTTACCTGTTCCTATGTAGCTGTTATAATGTATTGTAGACGGGCTCTGATCTTGAGTCAAGAGCTAAAAGTCTTGGTCTTGTCATGGTCTTCATTTTCTCTGGTGTTGGACAATGCACCAGGAATATTGAGACTCACCCTGCAGGACACTCAGGCGTCTTTATCTCCTCACAGTCATCCTGGACCCACGAACTCTCACCTCAGGAAACACAAACAGAGAGCCTTCATGTGTGCAGTGGGTTTTCTGACTGAGTTTGCACTTTGTGACTTTGTATTTGGTTCAGTCAGAGTTTAGTTTCACTGAGGGACCCATATTTCCAAAGACCAACAATTCATAACACTTTTTTTTCTTTTCTTTCTTTTTTCTATCTTTTTTTTTGTATAATGTTGGTCATTTTATTTTGGATATTTTTCTCTTGGTTATGCCTTTTAATTGACTTAAACCCATTTTTATACAGTATAGTTCTTTTAATGTGCTTTTAATTATTCTTTGCACAGTATTATAGCATAATCCATTTAAAACCTGTTCAAATCCTAATAAAACCTGCTAAATACCATCTAAAACCTTTTCTCCATCCACATTTAATGCCCATTGAAGTATTTATTTGACTTGTTTTGGCGACCCAAATGAAATCTCCTGTGACCCACTTTTGGGGAACAGTGGTTTAGAGCTACCTTTACAGAGGGACTTGTAGTTGGAGCAGCAGTCTCCTCGCTCCAGACAGTCCTCAGAGCAGTGACAGGCGTGGTCCTCGTTCCTCTGCTCTCCACAGCGGTCCTCTGTGCACTCGAAGCCCCCCGCTGAACACAACACAATAACAGCATGTATATCTGTCTGTGACACGTTCCTCTGGATGTACTGTTCTACTCTGAATCTACGGATGTCAACAAATCGAGCTGTTTAACACCTGCTTTGGTTGTGGAGATGTATGAACAGCTGTTTCATTCAAATAAACCCTGATTGTTGATGCTTTCAGTCAGGTTTTTGGACAAGTTGTGGTTTATTTAATTACAATCTTCATTTACAGGAAGTTAAAAAATGTTAAAAAAAAAAAAAACAATACTAAGCTAATCCAATGTCAAAAGCAAAAAAAGAGCACCACTTGTATTTATTGCAGCCCAGGACTATAATGTGCAATAACAGGTCACATGTTGTTATCAGATCAAAATTCCCTCTTTTCAAGCAGTGCACAAGTGAGGACAAAAAGCTATTTATATCCAACAGGAATTAATTGGAGGATTATAAAAATGGCCTGCAGTCTGTGAGTGTAGCTGCTCACTTATGAGTTTAAACTGTGGGTAAAGCTAAAGAAAGGCAGACGTGAACTCTGAGAGAACTGGAGCTACTGTGCTTTAAACAGAAATCCCGTTGTTGTTAATCCTTCGTAAGAATCTCACTGATGTTCAGTCAAACTTCTGTTACAGACTGACACAAAGCAGAAACACACGGCATACTTTGTGTGTAGCATTTATGCCCAATCATCAGTGCATTCAATAGATTTCACTGCAAAGATGTCCACTCTTTCAACTGACTCTGCCACTTTCTCTAAAAAAAAAAAACATGGAGATTCTGCCAAAGTGTTAATATAAAAGCCAGATTATTTATGGCAAAGTGCTTTAGGTTAACCCTCTGAACCCAAAGCCTTCCCTCGCCTTGAACTATTATTCTTCTTCTTATGCACATTGACTATCATTGAATATCTTTTTGTTTTGTTTTGTTTTGTAGAAGAAGGGCTAAGACAATATGTGTTTTATCTGTCACTGACAAGAAAAGGTAGATATGGGTCCATTAAGACTAAGGAAAATAGAAAAAAAAAGGATTTGTTTATTGAAAAAATATGAAGGAATTAGAGTTTTTTCCATTTCTTCCTCATGTTATAATATGGCTTTTCGGTGTTTAGACATCAAGACGCATTAAGCTGCACACTTTCTATTCCTTCTCAGAGGGATATTGGCAGGATGCATTATTATAAATGAATGTCTTAAAGAACCAGTGCAGGATGTAGACTGACCTGTTTTGAGGCAGTGCTCGTCGAAGTCGGAGCAGCAGCTGTAGTAGGTCTTACACAGATTGTCACATCTACATCCTGGAGGTTTGGCCTCTTCCAGCTCAAAACAGCGGCCTTTACACGAACCGGCCGAGCTCACCCACTCGGAGACAACTGCAGAAGGTCATACACAGTCACACAACGAACCAATACAAACAATATGACTTTAACTCGAAACAGAGGCCTTCACATAAACCGGCCAGGCTCACAAAACTTTAGGTGGACCTTTGTGCAACATCACACAGACGTAGGGCATGCTCCTGAGACACTGTAAGGGCTTGAGGAAAGGAAAAGTAACTTCAAAGTTTCTGAACGTGTCTGGTATGGTAAAGTGTAGAAGCAATGGTTGATGTGAGAGTTTTCTTTTTAAACTTTCTGTTTTTAAGTTCAGCATGAGTAAAAAAAATAATATGGAAAGCTTTAGTAAATCTGACGCTCAGTTACATTTTTAGATCAGCAGCAAATTGTAAATTGTCAGAAAAATGTACAAAAGCCCACAGACCTCACACTACAGAATATGTTTGGTCTTGGTCTTAAAAGGAGGATGGCACTCCTTAAAACTAAGTACAGTGGACCAAAAACTCTCCATCAAATTAAGCCAGAGAGTTTACACAAGGGCTGCATAGTGTTGAGGGTCAGTACCAGGCCTCCTCTCAGTGAAGGCTCCGGGGGCTTTCGAACAGAGCCGTTATGTGATCACACAACACAGACCCACTCAGACACACAACAGTTACAGCAGCTCTGAGTTCAAGGACCAGCAAAACAAACAAATGCACTGAAACACAGCCTCAGGCATCGGTCAGAGCGGAACAAACTGGGCTTTAGGACAAAACACTGTACAACACCCACAGGAGCAAACACAGCACATTTACTTACTGTGTAAAGAGGAGAAAACCCCATTCCAACTGGGACCATCCAAAAAGTAAATGAATAAACAGCGTGAGTAGCAGGTCGATTGTGCAGTTTAAGTGCTCACCTTTGGTCTGAGGCGGTGAGGCGTTATCTCCTCCCTCTGACGAACGAGTGGCCTGAAACACATAGGTTCTGCTGAAGTCTGTAGCCCACAGGAACAACAACACAACCTGAAACACACAGCCGCCGTTAGACTCTGGGTTTGTACAAGATCTTGAGTCACAGCAGAGAAAAGTGACCACAGCACTGTCCTTAAAGGGTTTGTATCGGTGGAAACAGCGCAGAAAGTGGTCTGAGGTCAAAGAGTACATCCGTATTAGTCTTCTCTGTCTCCTGTGTGTGCTTCTTGATATTGTACAAGTTACTGCATTTATCTCACAATTTATTAGACATTTATGTCTAAAATTAAATGACACACTTCACCCAGAACAAAGCTGACAGAACATTTACAATAAGTAATGAGAAGGAAAAGGCAGTCAAAGAGAGCAGAAACCAGACAGATGTGAAACTACACAAGGCTCCTACGACTCAAGTCTATTGTAGCTATTAGAGCACAAAGCAGTGGACGTTACTGAGAAAAGACAACCTCGAGTGTATCTGGAGTGTACTGTGCTGTGGTGTTGGAGAGAAATCTGAAATGGGGTTGTTTTGGTTGGACAGGGTACTAAAGGTTGTCTCTTTACGTCAAGTTTCCTGGTTTAGCCAACAACACACGGTAAATGTGATCAGAGGAAACAACACACTGACCCAGTCACGTCCAACACCAGTGTACGATTTACATTTATTCATTTATTCAGGGTTCCATTCACCAGTGTTACAGCTGACACCACTGGAGGCACAGGTTAAGTGTCTTGTACAAGGACACAACGGCAGTATGAACTGTGGAGAGAACGGGAATCGAACCACCAACCTTCTGTTTGAAGGACAACACTGAGCCACTGCGCCCCAATACTATATATATATATAAACACTAATATTTACCTGGGAACAGTCCAAGTCCAGACTTAGACCAGGTCCAGACTTAGACCAGGTCCAGACTCACGGAGGTCAGTGTTTGAAGGAGACAGAGTTAGTCCGGTCTTAGACCAGGTCCAGACTCACGGAGGTCAGTGTTTGAAGGAGACAGAGTTAGTCCGGTCTTAGACCAGGTCCAGTCTTAGACCAGGTCCAGACTCACGGAGGTCGGTGTTTGAAGGAGACAGAGTTAGTCCAGTCTTAGACCAGGTCCAGACTAAGACCAGGTCCAGACTCACGGAGGTCAGTGTTTGAAGGAGACAGAGTTAGTCCAGTCTTAGACCAGGTCCAGACTCACGGAGGTCAGTGTTTGAAGGAGACAGAGTTAGTCCAGACTTAGACCAGGTCCAGACTCACGGAGGTCAGTGTTTGAAGGAGACAGAGTTAGTCCAGACTTAGACCAGGTCCAGACTCACGGAGGTCAGTGTTTGAAGGAGACAGAGTTAGTCCAGTCTTAGACCAGGTCCAGACTCACGGAGGTCAGTGTTTGAAGGAGACAGAGTTAGTCCGGTCTTAGACCAGGTCCAGTCTTAGACCAGGTCCAGACTCACGGAGGTCAGTGTTTGAAGGAGACAGAGTTAGTCCAGTCTTAGACCAGGTCCAGACTCACGGAGGTCAGTGTTTGAAGGAGACAGAGTTAGTCCGGTCTTAGACCAGGTCCAGACTTAGACCAAGTCCAGTCTTAGACCAGGTCCAGACTTAGACCAGGTCCAGACTCACGGAGGTCAGTGTTTGAAGGAGACAGAGTTAGTCCAGACTTAGACCAGGTCCAGACTAAGACCAGGTCCAGACTTAGACCAGGTCCAGACTCACGGAGGTCAGTGTTTGAAGGAGACAGAGTTAGTCCGGTCTTAGACCAGGTCCAGACTCATCTTATAAACATTATACAGTGTTTGCTTTGTCAAAATTGTGATCTAAAGAACATTAATAAACTGCTCGCCCTGATTGTATCTCTGTATTGTTCTTTCATAAACATTCTCTAAATCAAAGGCTCCATTTGAGGTTTTAAGAATAAAGGTTGATGTTTAAAGGGAGACAGATGTGTGCTGAGTGTTTTCTTTCTGAATTTTCCACTTGCATAATAACCCTACGACATAAAGCCTGATGGAAACTGTTAAAGCTCAGCCCCCTGCAGCTCCACGGCTCCACGTTTAAGACTGGATTAAGTTAACATTGCACAAAGCCTAAAGGAAAAATCTGCAGCTTTTACACAGAGCACTGGCTTTTCATGCATCCCACACTTACACAGGGAATAGAACAGAAGGAGTAAACTCTTCTTTAACAGCGTAGCGTACTGTTTAATCAGTAATGTTGATCTTTGACAGTATCTTTACATAACTGTATTACACTTGTTTACTTTGTTCACTTTCATCTGGCAACAACCACAAACAGAAGGCTTTTATTGTGAAACTCTGTGGGCTCTGAGCCAAATCCCTCGATCTACTTTAACCAAATGTTAATGCTGCGTAGGCTTTACGTGTTTTGAAGCAGGACGTCGTCCAGCGCCTCAGGTTTCACTGAAAAATAATTGTCCTGTATTAAACTGTTTTATTGAAGAAAATATAACCGTACAGTACACATTTACACAGATGTATGCCTCATTGAATTCACTAAAAGCAGAGCCAATATAAATGTTTTTATTTGTGAATATGTTTGTGTATTTCTATGTATTGTTCAACTGTCCTGGACACATCCACTGCACGGCCTGTCCGTCCTGGGAGTGGATCCCTCCTTCTGTGGTTCTCCCTGAGGTTTCTCTTTTTCACGGCTGTTTTTTTGAGTTTTTCCTCTGACCCTGATGGAGGGTCTAAGGACAGGGGATGTTGTCTAGTGCAGTCTGTGAAGCCCTTTGAGGCGACTGTTGTTGGGATATTGGGCTATACAAAAAGAAATGTCTTGTTTCCCAAACTTTATAAACTTGAATTCTCTCTTTTTATTCACATGTAATGCTATTTCTGTCATTTACATCATGCTTTTGTTCCTTATCATTGTCTGTTTGGGGTTTTTAATAAAACCCTTTTGTATTTTTGGAGCATTTTCATTAAATGTCTAAGAACTAACAAAAAAAAAATCTTTTAATTGATAGACGTTTTTAGCGCCTCAAATAAATTCTTTGGCAGTCTTTCTTTGGGTCCGACCCAGTGTTTGGGAACCACAGTCATTAAGATGTTGAGTCTGATAAAGGCAGCCGCCGGGACAAAGGAGGCCACAGGGGCCACAGGGGCCTCAGGCTTAAAAACAGAGGTGGCTCAGTTTGGACGGGGCGCAAACACAACACCTTTCTAGTTAGTTGTATTATTAAATTAGAATTATTATAACATAAAGGTTGGTTCAGTCTGAATATTGTTTATACAATACTGTATATACATTAGAATCTGTTTGAAACTTAAAGCTGGGGTGTCAAACTCATGTTAGTTCAGGGGCCACATTCTGCCAAGTCTGATCTGAAGTGGGCTGGACCAGTAAAATAACAGCATAATAAACTATAAATGATGAAAACTCCTATTTATTACTTTTGTTTAAGTTCAAATAATTAAATTATTATGTCAGTATCTCATTAATTGCAACTAAAAAAATGTTAATGTTGGCAAATCTTTCAGCTGTGGGTTTTTACAAATTTACTCTCACAATATGTCCTTGATGCTAATGCTATATCATTATTTTACTCTCACTGTGTCACTGAGCTCTCAGCTTCAGGTAAAAACAGACTGTTGTTTCCTCAGACCTGCTAACACTTCATTTACCTCTACCGGGGGTGCAGTGGCTCAGTGGTTGTCCTTCAACCGGAAGGTACGTGGTTCGATTCCCACTTCCCCACAGTTCAAACTGGCATTGTCTGTTTTCTCGTCAGAATGAAACTTGCTGCGTACAAACCTAACACACAGGTTTTATATTCTCCTCTGGGAATAAACCAAGTCTAAACCAGGTCTAAACCAGGTCTAAACCAGGTCTAAACCAGGATTAAACCAGGACTAAACCAGGTCTAAACCAGGATTAAACCAGGACACAACCAGGACTAAACCAGGTCTAAACCAGGACTAAACCAGGTCTAAACCAGGATTAAACCAGGACTAAACCAGGACTGAACCAGGATTAAACCAGGACAAAACCAGGACTAAACCAGGTCTAAACCAGGACTAAACCAGGTCTAAACCAGGATTAAACCAGGACACAACCAGGACTAAACCAGGTCTAAACCAGGACTAAACCAGGTCTAAACCAGGTCTAAACCAGGATTAAACCAGGACTAAACCAGGTCTAAACCAGGACTAAACCAGGATTAAACCAGGACAAAACCAGGTCTAAACCAGGATTAAACCAGGACTAAACCAGGTCTAAACCAGGATTAAACCAGGACAAAACCAGGACTAAACCAGGTCTAAACCAGGACTAAACCAGGTCTAAACCAGGATTAAACCAGGACTAAACCAGGTCTAAACCAGGACTAAACCAGGACTAAACCAGGACTAAACCAGGACTAAACCAGGATTAAACCAGGACAAAACCAGGTCTAAACCAGGATTAAACCAGGACTAAACCAGGTCTAAACCAGGATTAAACCAGGACAAAACCAGGACTAAACCAGGTCTAAACCAGGACTAAACCAGGTCTAAACCAGGATTAAACCAGGACTAAACCAGGTCTAAACCAGGACTAAACCAGGACTAAACCAGGTCTAAACCAGGACAAAACCAGGACTAAACCAGGTCTAAACTAGGACAAAACCAGGTCTAAACCAGGTCTAAACCAGGACAGAACCAGGTCTAAACCAGGTCTTAACTAAGACTAACAGTAGACGTGAACAGTGGAGCGAGTGAACACTGTAAATGCTTAAATGAACCAAATACAGTAATATTGGAATGTCAACATATTTTAAGTAATAATTTTACCGTACCTGCACAGAGGGGCACAGCATCTGAATATCTGATATATATATATATATATATATATATATATATATATATATATATATATATATATATATATATATATATATATATATATATATATATATATATATATATATATATATATATACAGTATATAGTGTGTGTCTTGTTGCTGGTCAACTGGAGGTTATTTCTAATGATGACACCAGTCTCTTAGTGGTGTTTAGTCATGTGATTATAAAAGCTTTTCACACATATTTCTGATTATTTATTCTCTATTTACCTGATCAAGAGTTTATAAACCAGGACAAACTAAACCATGACTGAATTTTAAATAAAACGTTGTGATTTATAATGAGACACCTGAGCCTAATGAGGATGCTAACAAATGTGAACCAGGAACACGAGCCTGCAGAAGGCACCGTGTCCTGCAGCTGTTCCCAAATGTTCCCGGAGAGAGTCAAAGGGCAGTTCCTCTCGGGTCGATAACAGGTTCACTTTTAGCCCTGGCTCTACGGACCTTTAACTCTGAAACAGTGGAAGAAGAGAACGGAGAGTGTGGGCAGTGGGTCCGGGTCTTACCGTACCAGATTTCCCTGCAGCATCTTCTCTTTTGTCACTCGTCTGTCCGCATTACCTCCAAAGAAACACCTAATGCAATATCCACAGTGTGTCCGCGAGACAGACGGAGCGCGTGTGATCGATACAGAGCGCGCGGGTCCAGCTCTGGCTCAGGCTCGCGCGCGGCTTTCTCACTGAAGGGGGCGGGGCTTCGCTGCAGAAAATCCGGCTCACGGTGGTTTATGGCTTTATTTTAGGATGGATACTGAAAATAAAAGGAGAGTTTTCTTAAATTGTCCTAAAGTGTCAGGGCAGTATTTAGTAAAAGCAGGTAATATGTGTTCTCTCTGAGTCTCCTCCCACCGCCCAGACAGGTGTGGCTCTAAATCACACAGGTCCTACTCAAAGGTTGGACCTATCACATTGGAGGGGTGATACTTTTAGGACTAAACTATTCTAAAGATGTTACAATGACACTTAACAGGGGTCACCGTTTTAAGAGGCCAAAATGGTGCTTCAGATGAGATTTGAACAGGATTGATATGGTTTTGAACAGGTTTTATAAGAACTTGAACAGGTTTTAGATGGATTTGAACAGGTTTTGAACTAATGATTTAACTGAGACTCTCAGTTTAACAGTGGATTGATTATATTCTCCTGTCTTCTACTTGAATATTGACTCTAACAAAGCAGCATCACAATGAACTTATGGGAAAAGTTTGTGTTGCATGTGTTCAGAATAAATACAGAAAACATGAATGGGTTAAAAGTGAACGTGGACTTTCCCTTCATTACCTGTGATCTGTACAACACAAAAGCATGGTTTTATTCAGTAGCACGCATGTTAACAGCAGTGCTCTCAGTCTGAATGGAGCCGGTCTGTGGTCCTCGTACCAGACTCTGCCGTCACCATTACTTCACTGATCTGGCTCCAGACCAGAGTCTTTACCCAACGACACAGAGTTCAACAGAAAACTCAGAGGACTGCACAAAGTCACTCTGAACTGACTTAACTTCATCAAAACCAAAGCGGACTCACGTAGAACGTAATGTTTCCATTCCACCAGACTGACTGAGCTCCACTAATGATTAAAGTTGAGTTTACTGACATCAGTCCCATTATGGACAGGTTTGATCAGAGGAACTTGTATTTGAAGTGCTTTGAAAAGATGTCACCAATGAAAACCATACTCTTTTTTCCACATATTCTTATAATCAGAATTATTTTGTAGATATAAGTTTTCATAGTTTGATATTATACTTAAAATAAATATAAATAATAAATGACATTCATCTGAAATATAAGATAGCAGTCACATGTTCAAGACAAAATTGCTGCTTTTCTGAAAAAAAGGCTTTGATGTCACAAAGAATAGAAGTTATTTGAAAATATCTGTTTAAAGATTCTCAGAAAAGATATTATAATTCCTTTATTTCCTTTATATGCCTTTATTTGTTATAGCAATATATTTCACTTATGGAGGATATTATATAGTTTTATTCATAAAGATAATATAAAAACAGATCTCTCGTCTGAAAACCTTTGGTCTAAATCTCTTTCACACTTCGAGGCGTCTTCGAGGAACTGAGGCTTGAGTCGAGGCTGTTTCCTGTGGCTCTGAGGAACACTGTTCAGTCAGGACCCTGATCCCGGGCCTGAGGGCAGACCACACACAGACCTAAACACACCTGAGAGCCACGGATCACCTGGGTCAGGACGCTGTGCTCTGATTGGTCGATGTGCCCGCTCTGACCTGAGGCCGGGTTTAGACCGAGGCTCGGGTTTCGACACCTGGACCAAGTGATGAACCCACTGACTTTGAGATGTTTATATTTTACTTTTTTTTTTTTTTTTTTTTTTTACAAAGGCATGTTTATTTTTCTGAAACAGGAAGGAAAGGTAAAGCTGCTTTGGGACTTTGAAGACAAAACTCCTCCCACCGAAGACCAGGCTCAAGAGCTTCCAAACACACTACTGCAGGCTATGTCTTTGTATTTGTTTATTTATTTTCGAAAATCCCTCGCAGAGTCCTGTGGGGGGTGCTCTGGGAATATGGGGTCCGGGGCCCTCTGTAAATGGCTGTTCACATTACCGGCAGTAAGTCAGACCTGTTACCGGTGCATGTTGGACTCGGGCAGGACTGCCCTTGGTCACCGGTTTCTAGGCTTGGCCAGGGGCCGGAGGGAGTCTGGTTTGGGGACCACAGGATCTCATCTCTGCTTTTTGCAGATGATGTTGCAGATGATGATCAGACCAGGACCTTCAGTGTGCACTGAGAAGGTTTGAAGCTGAGTGTGAAGCGGCTGGGATGAGGATCAGCACCTCCAGGTCTGAGACCATGGTTCTCAGTCGAAAAAAGGTGGCTTGTCCCCTTTCAGGTTGGTGGAGAGCTCCTGCCCCAAGTGGAGGAGTTCAAGTATCGCAGGGTCTTGTTTTTTTTTATATTTCTTCTTTATTTAACCAGGTAGGTCAATGGGGTCATGTTTTTAGAGATAGGGGTACCGGACAACCCTGATGACACTGGAAGAACATGTACACTCCAAACAGAAAGGCCCTGCCAAAAATTTCTTAACGGCTCGTTTTCCTCAGGCTTTCAAATGTTCAACAAGTGCTGGCTTCATCCTTAAATAGGGGCCACCTGAGTCACACCTGTTTTTCACTAAAATTGATGGCCTCAGTCACACACACACTGTACACATACACTGTACACACTGTACACACACACTGTACACACATACACACACAAACAAACACAAAAACACACACAAACAAACACACAAACACACACTGTACACACACACTGAACACACAAACACACACTGTACACACAAACACACACTGTACACACAAACACACACTGTGCACATACACTGTACACACTGTACACACACACTGTACACACAAACACACACTGTACACACAAACACACACTGTACACACACACTGTACACACAAACACACACTGTACACACAAACACACACTGTACACATACACTGTACACACTGTACACACACACACTGTACACACACACACACACTGTACACACACACTGTACACACACAAACACACACTGTACACATACACTGTACACACTGTACACACACACTGTACACACACAAACACACACTGTACACACACACTGTACACACAAACACACACTGTACACACACACACTGTACACACATACACACACAAACAAACACACACTGTACACATACACTGTACACACACAAACACACACTGTACACACACACTGTACACACACAAACACACACTGTACACACACTGTACACAAACACACACTGTACACACACACTGTACACACATACACACACAAACAAACACACACTGTACACATACACTGTACACACTGTACACACACACTGTACACACACACTGTACACACAAACACACACTGTACACACACACACACTGTACACACACACTGTACACACATACACAAACAAACAAACACACACAAACACACACAAACACACACACACTGTACACACAAACACACACACAAAGAAACAGACACACACAAACACACAAACACACACACACACACAAACACACACACACACACACACACACACACACACACACACACACACACACACACACACACACACACACACACACACACACACACACACACACACACAAACCCCAGGACCAGACCAGGACCAGGTAGTTTTTAATGAAGCTGCTGTGTGTTGTGTTTAGAGCAAGCCTCTCCCATGGAACCTCTAAAATGGTCCTCGTGTAAGGGCGCCGCCATACGGTGATTTTACAGCGAAATACAGCGATACAGGCCATCAGGCTCTTGAACTCTAAACCAGCTACCTCACATTGACACACTGACAAGTGTCACTCTGTTTTTGCACATTTGCTTCCTGCACCTTCCTGTGATTCTTAATATTTAAGACCACAGCTAAATGCACACTGTACATCCCTGTACATTTTTTAATATTTAAGTCTACAGTTTACATTCATGTACATTATTTTGCGATCTAGATTTATTCCCACATTACACATTTTTTATATTTTTTAGATTTTATTCTTATATTTTTTATTGTTTACTTTTATTTCATTCTTACATAGCTACATTTATGTATATTTTCATCTGTGTGTTTTCCTAATAATTGCACTGTCCATGGAGCGGACCTGACTCACATTTCACTGCTGGTTATATATGCTGTATATAATTTTGTATGTGACGAATAAAAATCTTGAATCTTGAATCTTGAATATACCTCCGTCCACCAGAGGGCAGGCTCCAAAAGCGGAAATATAAGGAGAAACCCAATGGTGACTTTACAAGAGTAAAACTCATGTTTACAGCCTGGTACAAAAGATGGCTCCGGTCTCTAGAGCTAAGTTTTTATTACATGACAACTCTGGGGGGGGTGAATTTTTGATTAATATCTTTGTTTATGCTATCTGAAAACTATTGTTTTACTATGGAAAAAGCCCGGATGTCATTCGGAATGCCATTTTATTGCCCATTCGTAATGACAATATTGGTGAATAGGGACCAATGGGCGGATATCATCCATATTTATACTATCTATGGTTTAGAGAGGTCAGAGGTGACGGGTTGTGGAAACACCTCTGAGTGTACAGCCTCTGAAACAGAAAAAGAAAACTGCGATTAGAGGTTGTGTCCAGTAGAGGGCAGTGTTTTCATAGAGAGTAGAAAATAAAACAACTATTTTCTTCTTCATTTTTGTGTGTTTTTATGTGGTGCTGCAATGCTGCCCTTTGTATCAAGACAAATTTCTCCCATAGGAGACAATTAAAGGAACTCTCAACTTTGACCTTTGAAAACAAGATATTTCCCGTAATGTAAAAAAACAATAATAACAATCGTAAGTGTCAGAGAAAAATAAAGTGAACAAACTAAAGTAAATGTAAAGTTGGAGTCGAACTGGACAGGTCCCAGTGCACTTTGAAAGGTCATTAGGTCAAAGTGTCTGAGAATGACAGAAATGTGGGAATGTGCTGCTGTCATAACTTTAGATAAAAACAAAACAAAAACAAAAACAGAGTGAGACGGAGTAAACAGACTGATAAGACCACCTTATGTCACAGATCCTTTCATTAACCGAGACGTGGAGCTGTCGGACACTAAAGCAGAAAGTCCAACCATCACTGAAGAAGAAACGTCAGTGCTTCAAGCAGTACTTCAATAAAAAGAACACATGCTCGTTATTGTTAAAAGTCCCTGGACCTGCCTGGAGTTTTCGTCAGAGCCTCTGAATAAAGCAGCTCTCTTTATTTGATCAAACCTTATCATTACTGTTTGCACTGTTGACATGTTATATGTCCGTGTTCAACTCCTGTTCGCACTAAACGGGCTGAGGAAGCAGAACTAAAGAGAGCTCTGTCATTAAACAGCTGCAGTCTGAGAGTTCAGCTCAGACTCACACAAGCAATAACCACACAATCAAACACACAGATCCTCTGAACACAACACACTTGTTTTTAAGAGTTTAAGAGTCAACTTATGATTTTATTTTAGGTTTTAGTTTTAGTTGGATTTAAACAGGTTTTAGCTGGATTTGAACAGGTTTTAGTTGGATTTGAACAGGTTTTAGTTGGATTTGAACAGGTAATAGCTGGAAATGAACAAGTTTTAGCTGGATTTGAACAGGTTTTAGTTGGATGTGAACAGGTTTTAGATGGATTTGAACAGGTTTTAGCTGGATTTGAACAGGTTTTAGTTGGATGTGAACAGGTTTTAGTTGGATGTGAACAGGTTTTAGTTGGATTTGAACAGGTTTTAGTTGGATTTGAACGGGTTTTAGCTGGATTTGAACAGGTTTTAGATGGATTTGAACAGGTTTTAGCTGGATTTGAACAGGTTTTATTTGGATTTGAACAGGTTTTAGCTGGATTTGAACAGGTTTTATTTGGATTTGAACAGGTTTTAGTTGGATTTGAACAGGTTTTAGTTGGATTTGAACAGGTTTTAGTTGGATTTGAACAGGTTTTAGTTGGATTTGAACAGGTTTTAGTTGGACTTGAACAGGTTTAATTTGGATTTAAACAGGTTTTAGTTGGATTTGAACAGGTTTTAGTTGGATTTGAACAGGTTTTAGTTGGATTTGAACAGGTTTTAGTTGGACTTGAACAGGTTTAAGTTGGATTTAAACAGGTTTTAGTTGGATTTGAACAGGTTTTAGTTGGATTTGAACAGGTTTTAGTTGGATTTAAACAGGTTTTAGTTGGATTTGAACAGGTTTTAGTTGGATTTGAACAGGTTTTAGTTGGATTTAAACAGGTTTTAGTTGGATTTGAACAGGTTTTAGTTGGATTTGAACAGGTTTTAGTTGGATTTGAACAGGTTTTAGTTGGATTTAAACAGGTTTTAGTTGGATTTGAACAGGTTTTAGTTGGATTTGAACAGGTTTTAGTTGGACTTGAACAGGTTTTAGTTGGATTTGAACAGGTATATTGTCTCTGTCAGTCTCCTCCTCTTTTTTCTTCTTCTGTTGTTTTTCTTGTTTAAAGTCGTCTGTGTTTGTTCAGTGTTTAATATTTAGCCCAGAGTTGATTGTTTCTGCAGCAGTGAGTTTTTCCAGGTCCTTAAACACACCGCAGGTCCTTAAACACACCACAGGTCCTCTGTCTTTTATTGCTGAGTGTATGGGACACTGAGGTCGGCTGCTGCTCCACACGATGGCTCCTCGAACGACAGGTAAGACTTTTTTTATGGAAAGAACATGCTTTTCCAGTTTATATTTCAGAGTCTGGAGTGTTACTTATCGATGGAAACACTGGATAGTCCTTTGACATTCAACTCTTTTTAAGTTTAAGCTCTTTCTGGCTGCTTCCATTCTAAATAGTCTTTAAGCATCTGGCGTGACATTTAGATGATGACCAAACAGTTTAAAGGGACAGATACGTGTTTGGTAAATGTGGCTCTGGGGCGGCAGTAGCTCAGTGGGTAGAGTGGTCGTCTTTCAACCGGAAGGTAGGCGGTTCAATTCCCGCTCTACCCACAGTTCATACTGTCGTTGTGTCCTTGGGCAAGACACTTAACCCACCTTGCCCCCAGTGACTGTAACACTGGTAATTACATTAGAACAATGTAAGTCGCTTTGGATAAAAGCGTCAGCTAAATAAATAAATGTAAATGTAAATGTAGTTGGAGAAGCAGACAGGAGCAACACCACAGAGACCAAACCATGATCTAAATGTGTTTAGTCATCAGTGACAATTACTTACTGTAGGAAATAACTTATAGACACACCTTCAATAAATAATGAACTGAAAATAGACCGTAGACTGTAAATAAACATGGATGTAATCCGCCCATTGGTCCCTATTCACCGATATGTCATTACGTCAGGACAATAAAATGTGAGTTACATCTGGGCTTTTTGGCTTTTACTCCAGAGTTAAACAATAGTTTTCAGATATATTTCAGCATATATTTATAGATAAATATTGTTCAATACTCTGGGATTATAGCATTAGCTGTTGCCCTCGTACATGTGACCTGGACACTTTTATTCCTCCACACAGGGTCAGGGTCGTTAGATAAAGGACCATTCAGCTTTTCATTATAAAAAGAAGATAAAGTTAAGTCTGACTGAATGAAATCTTCGTATTAAAAACAAAAGTCCTTCTTTACGAGCTGCATTAATGATGAGTGTTTTATTACTGTTTATGATGTGGGTGTGATATTTAATATGGATAAACTAAAGGGCACCATGACCAGGCCATGAGTCAGTCACTAATATATCTGTTTCCTCTTTAAAGGGAAGGCCCTGAGAGCGTTTAAAGAGAGTTTAAAGAGCGTTTAAAGAGCGTTTAAAGAGCGTTTAAAGAGCGTTTAAAGAGAGTTTAAAGAGCGTTTAAAGAGCGTTTAAAGAGCGTTTAAAGAGAGTTTAAAGAGCGTTTAAAGAGCGTTTAAAGAGCGTTTAAAGAGCGTTTAAAGAGAGTTTAAAGAGCGTTTAAAGAGCGTTTAAAGAGCGTTTAAAGAGAGTTTAAAGAGCGTTTAAAGAGCGTTTAAAGAGCGTTTAAAGAGCGTTTAAAGGGGAGGACGTGTGTTTTCTTCAGGTCAGGCCTCGTTACTGTGTTTACACTGCCATAAAAAAAAAACGTGATGAGTGATAGGAGTTTGTTTTATTGATTATACAAAGACACACAGCGCTCATAATATTTACTGCAGCCACAGATGGGGGGCGCTAGAGAGGCTTCAGATTAACTTGACGTGTTTACTTTTTATTTTTCAAGAATCCATTACAACTTGTTGTATTTACCTCAGAAATAAGTTTATCACCAGGTGAAGGGAGGAGTTACAAACTGATTGAAGTCTGCTCTGAAACAAAAGCTTTAACTCCAGCCTCCTGACTCTCACACTTATGATATTTTAAAAACTAAGCTACTTATTGGACCTTTTCATAACATTTAAATAAATCATTTGGAACACCACATGATACATGGTCTGTTTTATGCAGCTGTCACTGTCTTCTTAATAATTAATGACTTATTATTTAACTGAGAAGAGCTGTAGGCTTATCTCTTCTTCTTCTTCTCTCTGTGTGTTCTTCTTGGTCCAGTGTTTGTGTCGACTTCAGCTGTAGGCTTATCTCTTCTTCTTCTTCTCTCTGTGTGTTCTTCTTGGTCCAGTGTTTGTGTCGACTTCAGCTGTAGGCTTATCTCTTCTTCTTCTTCTCTCTGTGTGTTCTTCTTGGTCCAGTGTTTGTGTCGAAGCTGAAGCCTGAAGGAGGAGTGTCTCGATGTAGAAGCTGCAGCGATGGAAGCAGATACAGCTCCAGACTCAAGAGTAGCTCTGTGCTCTCTAATCCTAAATCAGGTCAGGACCAGTATCCTTGTGTCTTATCACAGAAACATATTTTTAACCTTGAGCTGCAGCTGGATTCTCAAGACATTTGTGAGTTTACAATCTTGCTAAAATGAATCTTGCACTGCTCCAAACAAAGTATTCTCGTCTGAACCCTGGCCTTGTCCTGGAGGACCATCACTTCTGAACTCAGACGCAGTGTCAGTTTTGAAAAAGTTTTGACCTCCAGGTTTTTCTCTTTGGAAAGACTCGTGGTGGCATTAGAAATAAGTAGACAGTAATAATATCTGTGTGGATTTGGATTTTTCCAACAGTTAATGCCTGACACTATAATCCTCTGTGTGTTTAGTTCTGAAGAGACCAGTGAGCCCCGAGGAGCTGCAGAGACCAGGAGGACCCTACACCAGGAAGACTTTCACTGTCAGCAGCTCACACTTTTACTCTTGTTTCTCTGTCGCAATGTTTAACTGCAAAAACCTGTTCAAATCCAGCAAAAACCTGTTCAAATCCAGCAAAAACATGTTTAAATCCATCTAAAACCTGTTCAAATCCAGCAAAAACATGTTTAAATCCAGCAAAAACCTGTTTAAATCCAGCAAAAACCTGTTCAAATCCAACAAACACCTGTTCAAATCCAACTAAAACCTGTTCAAATTAAACTAAAACCTGTTTAAATCTATCTAAAACCTGTTCAAATCCAGCAAAAACCTGTTCAAATCCAGCAAAAACTTGTTCAAATCCAGCAAAAACCTGTTTAAATCCAGCAAAAACTTGTTCAAATCCAGCAAAAACCTGTTTAAATCCAGCAAAAACCTGTTCAAATCCAACAAACACCTGTTCAAATCCAACAAACACCTGTTCAAATCCAACTAAAATCTGTTCAAATCCAACTAAAACCTGTTCCGACCCTGTAGGTTGATTGTTTTCTTCTTTTTCTTCACAGATTGTAGGAGACGCCGTGGGCTGGGGCTTCGTGGTGCGAGGCTGTCGACCCTGTTACGTTCAGGCCGTGGAGCCGGCCGGTCCGGCTGCTGCTGCTGGGATGAAGGTGAGAGCTGCTGCTGTGGAAATTCACACCTGATTACAGTCTGTTTGGACAGGGTTTTATCAGCTTCACACGGGTCACACTCTTTACCCACAGTGTGCTTTGATGAGTTTAGGTGTTATTTCAAAAACAAGACATAAATAGCATCAACACTGCAAAAACGTATCAAAGTTATTTAACTCTGCTGACAGTACCAGCATTTTCAAATTCAGCCATCGTTTGTTTGTAATTGTACTTGGGAATGTAAAGCTTTTCTCTCTTGTTTGAATTCTAGTTAATATTCTTTTAGGTTCAGATGAAAACACTTCAGACTGAGATGAGCACTGGCTACAGCTGCTCTGTTTCTAATGTTTATCATTTTAATGTAGTTACTGTGTTCACATATATTCAAAATATATTTAGTAATAAGCCTAAACTGCAACAGAAACAAAAAGGATGTAAAAATAAATGTGAACCACGTGGGTTTTGAGTCTGTGAAGGTCTGTGAAGGTCTGTGAAGGTCTGTGAAGGTCTGTGAAGGTCTGTGAAGGTCTGTGAAGGTCTGTGAAGGTCTGTGAAGGTCTGTGAAAGTCTGTGAAAGTCTGTGAAAGTCTGTGAAGGTCTGTGAAAGTCTGTGAAGGTCTGTGAAGGTCTGTGAAAGTCTGTGAAAGTCTGTGAAGGTCTGTGAAGGTCTGTGAAAGTCTGTGAAAGTCTGTGAAGGTCTGTGAAAGTCTGTGAAGGTCTGTGAAGGTCTGTGAAGGTCTGTGAAGGTCTGTGAAGGTCTGTGAAAGTCTGTGAAAGTCTGTGAAGGTCTGTGAACGTCTGTGAAGGTCTGTGAAGGTCTGTGAAAGTCTGTGAAGGTCTGTGAAAGTCTGTGAAGGTCTGTGAAGGTCTGTGAAGGTCTGTGAAGGTCTGTGAAAGTCTGTGAAAGTCTGTGAAAGTCTGTGAAGGTCTGTGAAAGTCTGTGAAGGTCTGTGAAGGTCTGTGAAAGTCTGTGAAGGTCTGTGAAGGTCTGTGAAAGTCTGTGAAGGTCTGTGAAGGTCTGTGAAGGTCTGTGAAAGTCTGTGAAGGTCTGTGAAGGTCTGTGAAGGTCTGTGAAAGTCTGTGAAGGTCTGTGAAAGTCTGTGAAAGTCTGTGAAAGTCTGTGAAGGTCTGTGAAGGTCTGTGAAGGTCTGTGAAGGTCTGTGAAAGTCTGTGAAAGTCTGTGAAGGTCTGTGGAAAGGTCTGTGAAGGTCTGTGAAGGTCTGTGAAGGTCTGTGAAGGTCTGTGAAAGTCTGTGAAAGTCTGTGAAGGTCTGTGAAGGTCTGTGAAGGTCTGTGAAAGTCTGTGAAAGTCTGTGAAGGTCTGTGAAAGTCTGTGAAGGTCTGTGAAGGTCTGTGAAAGTCTGTGAAGGTCTGTGAAGGTCTGTGAAGGTCTGTGAAAGTCTGTGAAGGTCTGTGAAAGTCTGTGAAGGTCTGTGAAGGTCTGTGAAGGTCTGTGAAAGTCTGTGAAGGTCTGTGAAGGTCTGTGAAGGTCTGAAGGTCTGTGAAGGTCTGTGAAAGTCTGTGAAGGTCTGTGAAAGTCTGTGAAAGTCTGTGAAGGTCTGTGAAGGTCTGTGAAGGTCTGTGAAAGTCTGTGAAAGTCTGTGAAGGTCTGTGAAAGTCTGTGAAGGTCTGTGAAGGTCTGTGAAAGTCTGTGAAAGTCTGTGAAGGTCTGTGAAGGTCTGTGAAGGTCTGTGAAGGTCTGTGAAGGTCTGTGAAGGTCTGTGAAAGTCTGTGAAGGTCTGTGAAAGTCTGTGAAAGTCTGTGAAGGTCTGTGAAGGTCTGTGAAAGTCTGTGAAGGTCTGTGAAAGTCTGTGAAGGTCTGTGAAGGTCTGTGAAGGTCTGTGAAAGTCTGTGAAGGTCTGTGAAGGTCTGTGAAGGTCTGTGAAGGTCTGTGAAAGTCTGTGAAGGTCTGTGAAAGTCTGTGAAAGTCTGTGAAGGTCTGTGAAGGTCTGTGAAGGTCTGTGAAAGTCTGTGAAGGTCTGTGAAGGTCTGTGAAGGTCTGTGAAAGTCTGTGAAGGTCTGTGAAGGTCTGTGAAGGTCTGTGAAAGTCTGTGAAGGTCTGTGAAAGTCTGTGAAAGTCTGTGAAGGTCTGTGAAGGTCTGTGAAAGTCTGTGAAGGTCTGTGAAAGTCTGTGAAAGTCTGTGAAAGTCTGTGAAGGTCTGTGAAGGTCTGTGAAGGTCTGAAAGTCTGTGAAGGTCTGTGAAGGTCTGTGAAAGTCTGTGAAGGTCTGTGAAGGTCTGTGAAAGTCTGTGAAAGTCTGTGAAGGTCTGTGACGGGGGTTTCTCTGGTTTTCCTCAGGTTTGTCAGTTTGTGTTATCGGTGAATGGTGTAAACGTCCTGCAGCAGGATTATCGCACCGTCAGTCACCTGATCCTCACCGGACCCAGGACAGTATTGATGGAGGTGATGGAAGAGACCAGGGACCAGGACTAAACCAGGTCTAAACCTGGTCTAAACATGGACTAAACCAGGACTAAACCAGGTCTAAACCAGGACTAAACCAGGTCTAAACCTGGTCTAAACATGGACTAAACCAGGACTAAACCAGGTCTAAACATGGACTAAACCAGGACTAAACCAGGTCTAAACCAGGACTAAACCAGGTCTAAACCAGGAATAAACCAGGTCTAAACCAGGTCTAAATCAGGTCTAAACCAGGACTAAACCAGGACTAAACCAGGTCTAAACCAGGACTAAACCAGGGCTAAACCAGGAATAAACCAGGTCTAAACCAGGACTAAACCAGGAATAAACCAGGTCTAAACCAGGTCTAAACCAGGACTAAACCAGGAATAAACCAGGTCTAAACCAGGTCTAAACCAGGACTAAACCAGGTCTAAACCAGGACTAAATCAGGTCTAAACCAGGACTAAACCAGGATTAAACCGGGACTAAACCAGGACTAAACCAGGTCTAAACCAGGTCTAAACCAGGACTAAACCAGGACTAAACCAGGACTAAATCAGGTCTAAACCAGGACTAAACCAGGATTAAACCGGGACTAAACCAGGTCTAAACCAGGTCTAAACCAGGTCTAAACCAGGACTAAACCAGGACTAAACCAGGACTAGACCAATACTACACCAGGACTAAACCAGGTCTAAACCAGGACTAAACCAGGACTAGACCAGGTCTAAACCAGGACTAAACCAGGTCTAAACCAGGTCTAAACCAGGTCTAAACCAGGACTAAACCAGGACTAAACCAAGACTAAACCAGGACTAAACCAGGTCTAAACCAGGACTAAACCAGGACTAAACCAGGACTAAACCAGGTCTAAACCAGGACTAAACCAAGACTAAACCAGGACTAAACCAGGTCTAAACCAAGACTAAACCAGGACTAAACCAGGTCTAAACCAGGACTAAACCTGGACTAAACCAGGACTAAACCAGGTCTAAACCAGGAAACACTGGCTGTTCACAGTTTTGAGAGGAAGGTTTAGAGAAACAGTGAAGAACTGAGCCAAAGTGAGAAAAACTGAGACAGTCGTTTCCTTTTTGTGCTGACACGCCCTCTAGTGGCACACAGTGATAAAACTTGAGCTGGTGTTTCTTTCAACACTGGGAGAGGACACTTACAAGGGTTTTCAATATTTTAAACAAAGTGTGTCAATCTTGTTGAGTTGTCTTTTTAACAAATCATCGTTTTTCTTTTAAGTGTTACTGTTGTTTATTTTTGTTCAGAACTGGATTCAAATCCAGCGCAAAACTTAACAGTATATAAAGGCTTACATTTAAACACCGACTCCTTTTTCTTTGCTCCATGTTTTAATGAGTTATTAATGTGTTGTTGGTTTAATGTCTGTAACTTTTCTTTCATCAAGTATTTATAATAATAATAATAATAATAATAAAAAACTTTATATCTTTCTATGTTTGTCTTGATTCTTGATTTGTCCACACCAGAACTTTACCAGACCAGGTCTAACCCAGGACTTTACCAGACCAGGTCTAACCCAGGACTTTACCAGACCAGGTCCACACCAAGACTTTACCAGACCAGGTCCACACCAGGACTTTATCAGACCAGGTCCATATCTGGACTTTATCAGACCAGGTCCACACCAGGACGTTACCAGACCAGGTCCATATCAGGACTTTACCAGACCAGGTCCACACCAGGACTTTATCAGATCAGGTCCACACCAGGACTTTACCAGACCAGGTCCACACCAGGACTTTACCAGACCAGGTCCACACCAGGACTTTATCAGATCAGGTCCACACCAGGACGTTACCAGACCAGGTCCATATCAGGACTTTACCAGACCAGGTCCACACCAGGACGTTACCAGACCAGGTCCATATCAGGACTTTACCAGACCAGGTCCACACCCGGACTTTACCAGACCAGGTCCACACCAGGACTTTACCAGACCAGGTCCTCACCAGGACTTTACCAGACCAGGTCCACACCAGGACTTTACCAGACCAGGTCCACACCAGGACTTTACCAGACCAGGTCCACACCAGGACTTTATCAGATCAGGTCCACAACAGGACTTTACCAGACCAGGTCCACACCAGGACTTTATCAGATCAGGTCCACAACAGGACTTTACCAGACCAGGTCCACACCAGGACTTTACCAGACCAGGTCCTCACCAGGACTTTATCAGATCAGGTCCACACCAGGACTTTACCAGACCAGGTCCACACCCGGACTTTACCAGACCAGGTCCGCAACAGGACTTTACCAGACCAGGTCCAAAACAGGACTTTATTAGACCAGGTCTAACCCAGGACTTTATTAGACCAGGTCTAACCCAGGACTTTATTAGACCAGGTCTAACCCAGGACTTTATTAGACCAGTTCTAACCCAGGACTTTACCAGACCAGGTCCACCAGGACTTTACCAGACCAGGTCCACACCAGGACTTTACCAGACCAGGTCCACACCAGGACTTTATTAGACCAGGTCCACACCAGGACTTTACCATACCAGGTCCACACCAGGACTTTACCAGACCAGGTCCACATCAGGACTTTACCAGACCAGGTCCACACCAGGACTTTACCAGACCAGGTCCACATCAGGACTTTACCAGACCAGGTCCACATCAGGACTTTACCAGACCAGGTCCACACCAGGACTTTACCAGACCAGGTCCACATCAGGACTTTACCAGACCAGGTCCACACCAGGACTTTACCAGACCAGGTCCACATCAGGACTTTACCAGACCAGGTCCACAACAGGACTTTACCAGACCAGGTCCACATCAGGACTTTACCAGACCAGGTCAACACAAGGACTTTACCAGACCAGGTCCACATCAGGACTTTACCAGACCAGGTCCACACCAGGACTTTACCAGACCAGGTCCTCACCAGGACTTTATCAGACCAGGTCCACACCAGGACTTTATCAGACCAGGTCCTCACCAGGACTTTATTAGACCAGGTCCACAACAGGTTTTTACCAGACCAGTTCCACAACAGGACTTTACCAGACCAGGTCCTCACTAGGACTTTACCAGACCAGGTCCACACCAGGACTTTACAAGACCAGTTCCACAACAGGACTTTACCAGACTAGGTCCACAACAGGACTTTACCAGACTAGGTCCACACCAGGACTTTATTAGACAGACCAAGTCCTCACCAGGACTTTACCAGACCAGGTCCACACCAGGACTTTATTAGACCAGGTCCACAACAGGACTTTACCAGACCAGGTCCTCACCAGGACTTTACCAGACCAGGTCCTCACCAGGACTTTATTAGACCTGGTCCACAACAGGACTTTACCAGACCAGGTCCATAACAGGACTTTACCAGACCAGGTCCACAACAGGACTTTACCAGACCAGCTCCCCACCAGGACTTTACCAGACCAGGTCCACACCAGGACTTTACCAGACCAGGTCCACAACAGGACTTTACCAGACCAGGTCCACACCAGGACTTTGGCGGCACAGTGGCAAAGTGGTTAGCCCTCCTGCCTCACAGCAAGGTCCTGGGTTAGATTCCCATCCAGGGCAGGGCCTTACTGTGTGGAGTTGTTCTCCCCGTGTCTGCGTAGGTTTCCTCCAGGTACTCCGGTTTCCCCTACCACCAAAAACATGTACAATAGTCCCCAAACACACATGGGGCCAGGACTCCCCTGCAAAAGAGATTTGTAATCTCAGTGGGACTGTCCTGGTTAAATAAATAAATAAAACTTTACCAGACCAGGTCCACATCAGGACTTTATTAGACCAGGTCCACAACAGTGTTTTACTAGACCAGGTCCACAACAGGACTTTACCAGACCAGGTCCACAACAGGACTTTACCAGACCAGGTCCACATCAGGACTTTATTAGACCAGGTCCACGACAGTGTTTTACTAGACCAGGTCCACAACAGGACTTTCCAGACCAGGTCAAACACCGCCCTCTGTTGGACAATGAGCAGAATATCTTATGGACCAGGCTGTTAAAGCTGCATCACTGATTTTATTATAATAAGATATAAATGTTTAGTTAGAAATGGTTTTGGTTTTTTGTGTTTAAACACAAACCAGGACTAAACAGGTCTGAACCCTTAACCTCAGGATCTAGTTTCCTCTGAACTTGTTTTTTTTCAGACTCAGGTTGGTGTCAGAGGAATGAGTAGCTGCAGGCGAGAAACACCCAGCGTTCTGCAAGTCTCAACCTAGAGTCAGGCTTTAAATCACTCACACAGTCCAAAGACATTTACACAGGAAGTGCTGCTGCTAGGATTTCACAATAAAACACTTCAACAGTTGCAGGCAAACCTTCAGCTCCCAGTTTTTCTTACACCTGAAGGCTGTGGTATGTGTCTATGTAATAAGTAGCAGCAGTGGCCCTGGCGCCCCTTGCATTGTGACCAATGTCACTAATGCAATTTTTGTTTTGAAGACAGTTAAATTACTAATAAGTACAGAGACCAAAGCCAGGTATCTGCACACACAGACCTTCTATGAGTGCATGTGTCTGTGAGCATGCTCCCCGCTGCTGTTGTCTCGTCTCAGAGCTCTAGCTGTTATGCCAGGAGTTCACCTTTTGTGGGTCAGTTGAGGCGTATATCGGGAGCCCTGAGCATTTCACTGATTATACTGAAGGTCAAATATTTTTCCTGGAGGCCACGGCACCCTTCACATTTGCCTATGTTGCCAAAGGGCCGGCTCTGAGTAGAAGCATTACCTGAAAACAAAGGGACATCTGGTTTTCTTTTAATCAAAAAGATCAAACCAAATATCAAACTGAAGGTCAGTGTCAGAGCAATGTTTTTTGTAGACAACACCATGTCCCTGCAGGGCTACCGTAGCAGTTTATGTGGCCTAAAAGAGTAGTTACCACAATGGTATTTTTTATATTACAGTTTAAGTTGCTTATTGATTTGAGTATTACATAATTATTTTAATTTACAACAGCCCGATACAATCTGAGCACACAGTTTAGTTTAGCTAAAAATGCCCCTCATATACTTAATCTCTGAGAATGACAGAAGTTCATTTTTTAAAATTTGAATTTTAACTTCCTTAACTTCCTTGCCCCCATTTACTTCCTTGGCAGGTCACATGTTTGTAAGTAAAATAATAAAAATGTTATTTTTTATTGTTTACTGTTGTGTGGATTTTGGGGCAGCATTGTCCAACTGTCCTTGGATTTGTGGTAAAAATGTATCTGTTTTGAGGTTTGAAAATCTGGTCACCCTAAACATTAACATTTTTTTTTATCAATCACAATTACTTTATAATCCCTATGGGGAAATTCCGTCACAAGATAAACTCGTTTTATTGTGAAGCCTCAGACCGGATACTCTGTGTCTAACTTCTTGTCTCTTGTCATCTGTGTTGTGCAGGAGCGCAGTTTTTGGAGACACAGCTGCAGCTCACACGCACGGCTCGTGGACCGAAGTGGAGCTCGTGTCACACACCTGTATCTGGCGCGAGGACATCAGCTGGGACATTAATGACACGTGCGTGAACTGACCAGGTACGTGGTCAGCTCTATACCCTCTCACTAACACCTGGCTGTTTCACCTGCTTGTAGCAAAACTCGGGCTTGAATTCAAAGTAGCCTACGCTTAATAAATTACTAAATATAACGTATTAAAAAAAAATGCATGGGTATATAGGCTATTTGCAACTCACACCTGCCGCTTCACTTTGCAACACCTGCTAAAAGGTAATATTATTTCTAAATTTAAACTTCACCCTTAATTTTTGTTTGAACAAATATTATAAAACTTAAATCTAACATGCAGCAAAAGTCTCTACTGTTATTGTATTCCGCTTTTTTATGCTTTAAAACTTATATGACGATTTCTTTAAATTTTTTACCCTTGCAGTTGGTTATCTTAACTAGCTGTTGCCATGGTTACACAGGTCCTAGTTCTAAAGCATCAGGATAGAGTGGATAACTTTTTCTCAGTGTAATTTATTTAATACTTTGGAAAAGCACACTAAAAAGTGTCATCTAATCTAATCTAATGGTTTACTCCAAAAGCACAGAATATTAAGTTTGCTCTAATTTATCACTAGGGTTAACTCGCTGTGGCCACAGTTACTCAGGCCTTAGCTCTAAATTAACCTGGAACTGGCTAACTAACCTTTGTATTTTTAAAGAACTGTATTTTTGTTAAACAGTTGATGAAGTTTAGACATGTATAGCATCATGTCTCCTCTACAATTTAATTTAATAATTGTTTATGTGAAATTGTGATTTTTGATAACAAATTGTAGTCAGCTCAACGCAGCCCTGCGTAACTTTTAGCCCATAAATCTCTCTTCTCCCTTTTATGTCGACGGTTCTCTCTCGTGTCGACGGTTCTCTTCCGTGTCGACGGTTCTCTCTAGTGTCTTTAGTTCTCTCTCGTGTCTTTAGTTCTCTCTCGTGTCGACGGTTCTCTCTCGTGCCTTTAGTTCTCTCTCGTGCCTTTAGTTCTCTCTCGTGTCGACGGTTCTCTCTCGTGCCTTTAGTTCTCTCTCGTGTCGACGGTTCTCTCTCGTGCCTTTAGTTCTCTCTCGTGTCGACGGTTCTCTCTCGTGCCTTTAGTTCTCTCTCGTGTCTATAGTTCTCTCTCGTGTCTTTAGTTCTCTCTCGTGTCTTTAGTTCTCTCTTGTGTCTTTAGTTCTCTCTCGTGTCTTTAGTTCTCTCTTGTGTCTTTAGTTCTCTCTCGTGTCGAAGGTTCTCTCTCGTGTCTTCAGTTCTCTCTCGTGTCGAAGGTTCTCTCTCGTGCCTTTAGTTCTCTCTCGTGTCTTTAGTTCTCTCTCGTGTCTTCAGTTCTCTCTCGTGTCGAAGGTTCTCTCTCGTGCCTTTAGTTCTCTCTCGTGTCTTTAGTTCTCTCTCGTGTCGAAGGTTCTCTCTCGTGCCTTTAGTTCTCTCTCGTGTCGACGGTTCTCTCTCGTGCCTTTAGTTCTCTCTCGTGTCGACGGTTCTCTCTCGTGCCTTTAGTTCTCTCTCGTGTCTATAGTTCTCTCTCGTGTCGACGGTTCTCTCTCGTGCCTTTAGTTCTCTCTCGTGTAGACGGTTCTCTCTAGGGATGCACCGAAATGAAATTCTTGGCCGAAGCCGAATAATAATGAAATGCTTGGCCGAATACCGAACGCGGTGTTTCACATTTTTTCCATTTATTTTGCCAATTTTTTCACCATTACAATAATTAAATAGTAAAAATTTGCTTTTTACTATTTTGTGTTGCTTTTCAGATAAAAAAAATCAAATAACAAAAATACAATTTCAAAATATTTATTTAACTAACAATGAGCAATACATTTGTTATGGTATTTATTAATCTTCCTTAATGTAAGATAATAAAAAAATATTTAGTTCATGTTAGTATGAGTGCATTCACAATTTTAACAAATAGGCCTACCACTTTTGATACTTTTAAATTAAAAAATTACAAATGTGATACTTAATTTTAATACTGTATTAGTAAATGTTAACATTAAGATTAATAAATGCTGTTAATAAGGGGTTTTCATTGTTAGTTAATGTTAAAAATAGAAACTACTTATAAAGTGTTACCATAATCCAAAATATAAATAAAATCTTAAATTAATTTCCCATACAAGTAGCCTACCTGCGTGCCATCTGCGCCAGGTCAGGAAAGCGGCCTTGATTGGTCTTACAAAATTCGAGAGGGTTATTGCTCCTGGGGATGGGGACTTCTGAGAGATAGATACCCATCTAACTGTTGAGCAGTCGAGCTTGTCCTCTGTCTTGCAAATGTTGGAGGATCTCATTGAACATGTCAGACAGCGAGACTGTGCGCGGCTCATCTGTAGTTTACTCTCTGCGCTGTTTTCATCTCCTGCGCTGTGCATCACCTGACCGTCTCCATCCCCTAGCGGCTTTCCCAAATCCAACTCGGCCTGGATTATTTCTCGTGTGCGCATCTTTTTCCCCACATCCAAGTAATGATCTTTATATCGTTGATCAAGCACAGTCGCGATGCTGTACAGGGGTTCTGAGTCCGCCTGACTAAATCGTGTGCTGACAGCTTCTAAGAGCGCACTTTTAGTTGTTTTCACTCCGTGGTCTGTTTCGCTTGAAGTACGTTTTTGCAGATGCACCCTGTCTGGACAATTCAGCAGAACAATTTCTGCAAACGGCCGTTTTTGCCTCTTTCTCTGACACTTTAAAGTGCTTCCACACTGCTGACATGTTTGCTGCATGAAGCCCGCGCCTCTCACTCTACGCGGGTTAATTGATTGCGTCATTAAAACGCCATTGTTCGGCAAAATTTATTCGGCCTTTTTACTTATTTTTACTTATATATAATTTCGGTGGCCGAACATTCGGTGCATCCCTAGTTCTCTCGTGTCTTTAGGTCTCTCTCGTGTCGACGGTTCTCTCTCGTGTCTTTAGTTCTCTCTCATGTCTATAGTTCTCTCTCGTGTCTATAGTTCTCTCTCGTGTCGACGGTTCTCTCCCGTGTCTTTAGTTCTCTCTCGTGTCGACGGTTCTCTCTCGTGTCTTTAGTTCTTTCTCGTGTCGACGGTTCTCTCTCGTGTCGACGGTTCTCTCTCGTGTTGACGGTTCTCTCTCGTGTCGACGGTTCTCTCTCGTGTCGACGGTTCTCTCTCGTGTCGACGGTTCTCTCTTGTGTCTTTAGTTCTCTCTCGTGTCTATAGTTCTCTCTCGTGTCTATAGTTCTCTCTCGTGTCGACGGTTCTCTCTCGTGTCTATTGTTCTCTCTTGTGTCGATGGTTCTCTCTCGTGTCTTTAGTTCTCTCTCGTGTCTTTAGTTCTCTCTCGTGTCTTTAGTTCTCTCTCGTGTCTTTAGTTCTCTCTCGTGTCTATAGTTCTCTCTCGTGTCGACGGTTCTCTCTCGTGTCTATTGTTCTCTCTTCTGTCGACGGTTCTCTCCCGTGTCTTTAGTTCTGTCTTGTGTCTTTAGTTCTCTCTCGTGTCAACGGTTCTCTCTCGTGTCGACGGTTCTCTCTTGTGTCTTTAGTTCTCTCTAGTGTCTTTAGTTCTCTCTCGTGTCTTTAGTTCTCTCTCGTGTCGACGGTTCTCTGGTGTCGACGGTTCTCTCTCGTGTCGACAGTTCTCTCTCGTGTCGACGGTTCTCTTTCGTGTCGATTGTTCTCTCGTGTGTCTATAGTTCTCTCTCGTGTCGACGGTTCTCTCTCGTGTCTTTAGTTCTCTCTCATGTCGACGGTTCTGTCTCGTGTCGACGGTTCTCTCTCGTGTCGACGGTTCTCTCTAGTGTCTTCAGGTCTCTCTCGTGTCTATAGTTCTCTCTCATGTCGACGGTTCTCTTTCGTGTCGACGGTTCTCTCTCGTGTCTATAGTTCTCTCTCGTGTCGACGGTTCTCTCTCGTGTCGATGGTTCTCTCTCGTGTCGACGGTTCTCTCTCGTGTCCATAGTTCTCTCGTGTCTATAGTTCTGTCTCGTGTCGACGGTTCTCTCTCGTGTCGACAGTTCTCTCTCGTGTCTTTAGTTCTCTCTCGTGTCGACGGTTCTCTCTCGTGTCTTTAGTTCTCTCTCGTGTCAACGGTTCTCTCTCGTGTCGACAGGTCTTTTCTGTGTCTATAGTTCCCTATTGATTAAGTAGATTGATTTATACCAGGATACTACTATTTTTAGTCCAAAACCGTCTGGGTTTACCACCTCCTCTCATTTTAAAGTTACAGTCTACATTGTTCCAAGTCCTGTCTCTTGCCTACAGTTTTTGTATCAGATCTGTCCTCAGTGCAGACGACAGACTGATAAAATAATAAGTCCACGTCTGCAGCTGTCTGTGGGAGCAGGAAACAGCCTTGAGACGTTATATTTCTCCCACAGCTCCTCCTTTTACCATCAATAATATCTTTTGTTATACATTTTACAAAATACTCTTCATCCTTCTCCAACAGAAGCCCAGTGTTTCCCACGTTTTCCCTAATTCTGACAGACCTGGGATTAATGGTGTTGATGGACAGGAGGCAGGTTGGAATAGTGGATAGGACGAAAAACACAGAAGTAGGACTTAACCCAGTCATCACCACATTAATCATTTCAGGAGTAATTTATGACTAAACCAAGGTAAAAACATAAAAAAAAATAGAACCGAACAGATTAAATGAAGTAGGAATGTAACGATTGTGATCTCACAATAGAAAATCTCTTAGTTTTTGAGATAAAGACTTGTGTTCCTGGATATATTGTTAGCAGTGGTGGACAGTAACGAAGTAAATGTAATTCGTTACTGTACTTAAGTAGTTTTTTCCAGTATCTGTACTTTACTAAGTATTTCCATTAAGGGATACTTTTTACTTTACTTCACTACATTTCAACGTCAAATATCTTACTTTTTACTCAAGTACATTTTGCAAAATTAGTCGTTCCTTGTGTTTCCGTTAAATATTTTTGTAGAAGAAGACCTCAAAGACGCGTCTCAGTGGGAGTGTCAGAATGGCTCAATAGAAGCCTCATTCTCTACACGCGAGCTGATAAACATGAAAATAACAAATAAAAAATACACCTGTGATGAAGCTTTGGTATTAGTAATGGCTGACTCTGATTCTGAGGGAGAACATCTACCTTTAGAGTCTTTTCAGCCGAGTGAAAGTGAGAATGAGCGAGAGTGAGTGCGTGTGTAACTTGGACAGCGGCGCCGCTGCTCGTGCCTTTCTGTCTCTCATAAAGCACACGCTGTTTTTCCCACATTTTACCAAACATCAGTGAAAGAAACGGGAGGAAACTAGTCGTGAAGGATGTTGGAAAGGGAAGCCGTGAGCGCGTAGCACCTGCAGCTTTACCTTTAGCACCTGCAGCTTTACCTTTAGCACAGGTGTTAGAAGCCGGGCGGTGTACTGCCGTGGCCGCGATAGTGACAGGGAGTTTGGGAATAATGCGGCTTCTATTGACAGCTGTTTGGGACAAATACGTGTTGGACATCCTGACACTTTACCCAGTAGAGGAGGGAGAGGAGGTAAACATAGTCAGCGAGAATGCGCTAATCAAAGCAGCGATCGTAATAAAAGTGATGGCTGTGTGCTGTGCTTTATGAGAGGTCCCACACTCTAAAAAACTACTAACTATGCCACATGGATGGATAAGAAAAGATAAAGCAACTGCAACCACACACATACAGTACATGTGTATATTTCTCATAACTATTTGCTTACGTTTTACTAGTTATGGTTTATTAGAAGTTGTAGTTATTCTTTATTTCAGAAAAGAAAAAAACTATTCTAATATGTTCATTAGTGTGTATGTACTGAAAAACATAACCGCCAATATATAATGTCATAGTATGCAAATTATATGCAAATTAGATGCTTAAAATTTATTTACTTAAATACTTTGGGTCATACCTGACATTTTTCTAGTTTAGAGTAAGACTCTATCTCTTATCATTTTCAAACCACAGCCTTTTGAAATTTGGATCTCAAAAATCTGTATTTTTTAAATAATTCCTGGCGCCTAAAGGGGGCAAGAGACTGACAAAAATTATAAGGGCATTATAGCCTAGTACTTGGATACTTAAGTACATTTGAAGGCAAATACTTTTGTACTTTTACTCAAGTGAAAGTTAAAAGGGAGTACTTTTACTTTTACTGAAGTAATATTTTACCTAGTGTATCTGTACTTTAACTCAAGTACTTGGTTTGTGTACTTCGTCCACCACTGATTGTTAGGAACACGTATAAATTAGCACTGCTCCAGAAAAGCCCAGAATTTTAAAAAGTAAGGACCAGAAGTACTTTACAAAGGACCAGATTTGGTCCACAGACCTGAAGTTGGAGACCCCTGCTCTTTAATCTCAGTGGCTGCAGCAGAGTCTCACAGAAGGCAGCACATGATCCAGGGTCTGACTGTGTTATGAACTAATAACTTATGGTTCAGAGAAGGTTCAGATTCAGGACAGCAGCCTCCTTTTACAGATTAGCCTCTTTGCTAACACAGATTACTGCTCACATTTCCTCTGTTCTCCATCGGTGACGGAACATATACATGACTTTTTGTCTGTTTTAGAGAGAGTAAAGCTCAGCCTCAGACACAGACTTTTTTGTTTTTTGTTGCGGTTAAGTCCGGCCGGTTAACCGGCCGGTTAAGTCCGTGCGGAGTCGACTCGGCCCAGGACCGGTCTGTGCAGCAGGAGAGACACACAGTGAGTGAGTGAGCCTTTTGATAAAGTGGATTTATTTATGCACACCTCTAATTTAAACGAGGATGAGACTTTCTCAATATTAACATCCACACTCTCGGCACCATGCTAGAAAGTGTTTGCAGCAACTTGTTGAAAGTGAGTTTGCAGTAAACAAACATCTTTACAATTGAAGTAAATTTTAAATAAGGTCATAATCTAGAACTAGGCCGAGATTAAATGGTTAAATCTAGGACAAGACGAGGACAAACCAAGCTTTTTACAAGGAATAAACCAGAACGGAACCGAGACAAAACCAGGAGTAAAACTAAAACAGAATAAAAGTAGTGATGGAAAGGACATGCGGTTCTGTGGACATTCATTTTTAATAAATCAAACCCCGCTCATTTGTGCTCTCAAACATACTTATTCAAGTTTTTTTTTTTTTGGAGCAATGCTAATTTATACATGTTCCTAACAATATATTGTAGGAACACAAGTCTTTGTAAAACGAAAACTCTATTGAGATTCTCCATTGTTCTAAGTTCTGTGTGTAGCCAGCAGCTAATATCTGTGTCTGTGTTATATCTGTGTTACTTCATCACTTTTACTGAAGAAGCTGTCTTCACACTTTTCACGACAACTAAACAAAATAATCTCCTTTGTCAGATTCAAAAGTTTGTGTGACTAACATTAGAGGCAAAATACATTGCGTTAACAGCCTTTATGGACTTAATGAAGACTGAAGCAGGACGAAACCAGATCTACCAGGTCTAAAATAAGAACTAACCAATCAAAACACAATTAAAACTGTTATTTCATTTTGTTAAACTCAAGTTGTTTGCTCAGTAAATGCTACCAAACAAAAAACAAAAAACAAGGACTAATCTGAATATGATGCATACACACGTGTGTTAGGTGTGGATCTCAGAGCTGGAGTTTGTTGGATCTTCTCTCAGGCAGCTCTCACTAAACTATAATTGTGTGTGTTTTTATTCCCCTCAGCAGCTTGTCTTCACACCAGCACTGTCGCAGTCGTAATGCCAGCCTTCTGCAGCACAGATCTATAAATTATTCAAAATTACCCTAAAATTAAATGTTGGCTGCGGCAGTGAGTTTGGGAAATTAAAGGTGATTCATTCCAGAGATTCCTTTTGGTCGCGAGCTGACACTGGGGCTTCATTCAAAAAAAAAAAAAAAAAGACATGCACCGCCTCCAGGTTCGAAACCGAGTCTTGTGAGTTCAGAGTTAAAATGCAGCAGGTTAATTGGAAAGTGTCGACGGTTTTTTAAAAGTTTCTGTGCTAAAAAGGGTGGACAGTATAACGTCAAAAGTAAATGTACGCAAGAAAACTAACACAAGCTATTTTCACAAAGTGTACATTTTTTTACTTTTTATTCCACAGACTTTACAATTAAACAAAGACATGAACGAGTGAGGCCCTAAAATGGAGAGACCTTCTGTATTTATTTTTATTAAACTGAGAAACAGGCAGAAACTGTTCTGATGCAGCAGCACTGTCCTCAGAGACAGAGCGGGTCCCATTTAGTAAGATTTGCATTAAATTCATTTTAAACACATGTATTTACTGTCTCCTCTGTCTTCCTGTCCTCCTCTCCTCTGGTGTCCTTCCTCCGGTGTCCTCCTGGTGTGGGTCCTCTCTGGTGTCCTCGGGTTTCTGGTTTCCTCCTCTGGTGTGTCCTCTCTGGTGTCCTCCTCGGTTCTCCGGTGTCCTCCTCTGTCCTCCTCCTGGTGTCCTCCTCTGGTGTCCTCCTCTGGTGTCCTCCTCGGTGTCCTCCTCTGGTGTCCTCTGGTGTCCTCCTCTGGTGTCCTCCTCTGGTATCCTTCTCGGGTTTTCTCCTCTGGTGTCCTCCTCTGGTGTCCTCCCTGGGTATCCTCCGCTGGTGTCCTCCTCGGGTGTCCTCATCTGGTGTCCTCCCCGGTTGTCCTCCTCTGGTGTCCTCTCTGGTGTCCTCCTCGGTATCCTCCTGGTGTCCTCCCCGGTTGTCCTCCTCTGGTGTCCTCCTCTGGTGTCCTCCTCTGGTGTCCTCCTCGGGTGTCCTCCTCTGGTGTCCTCCCCGGTTGTCCTCCTCTGGTGTCCTCCCTGGGTGTCCTCCTCTGGTGTCCTCCTCGGGTGTCCTCCTCTGGTGTCCTCCTCGGGTGTCCTCCTCGGGTGTCCTCCTCTGGTGTCCTCCTCTGGTTTCCTCCTCGGGTGTCCTCCCCGGTGTCCTCCTCTGGTGTCCTCCTCGGGTGTCCTCCCGGTGTCCTCCCCGCGTGTCCTCCTCTGGTGTCCTCCTCGGGTGTCCTCCTCAGGTGTCCTCCCCGCGTGTCCTCCTCGGGTGTCCTCCTCTGGTTTCCTCCTCGGGTGTCCTCCTCTGGTGTCCTCCTCAGGTGTCCTCCCTGGGTGTCCTCCTTGGTTGTCCTCCTCGGGTGTCCTCCCCGGGTGTCCTCTCTGGTTGTCCTCCTCGGGTGTCCTCCCTGGGTGTCCTCCTTGGGTGTCCTCCTCCGGTGTCCTCCTCAGGTGTGGTTGTCTGCTGTGACTGAACCAGGATGCAGTCCTCTGTGAGCCTCAGCGTCTCTGTCCTCGTCCTTGCGGTGGTCTGTGTCCTCCCTCAGTCGACTCAGGGTCAAGGTAAGTGTTTGACCTCTTCTGTGTACGGAGCTCTCCAGGGGCCAACAGGGGCCTTATCCCGGGCCAATCAGGGTTTAATGGGAACAAATGGGGCTGTGGACAAAACTGTAGAGGTTAAATGTGTTGACCTCAGGCTGGTTCAGCTCGTTTAAGTTACAGCCAGTGGTTTCCATTTAACACTGTCCATTATTGTGGACTTAACAAGTTTTGATTTTATTGTTGTATAATTGCCCGGATACATTGTGATTTATTTCATCTGGAGCATATTTTATCATAATCAGCCACCATTAATTAAGAAGACAATGGAAAAATGTGGTAAGTACAGAATGACTGACTACACTTCCCTGCATGCACTTCTTCTCTGCCTTCAGTGAACCTAGTTTCTGTAAAAGTTCTGGTGTTTAAATTCTCTCAGATACGTTTGTCATTGTCTTGATACGGTTCAGTCTTTGCTCTGGTTTGTGCTCATTGTCGACGGTTGGTTACTTTTGTTTAAAGAGGACTAATAACGTGTCTCAGTAAAAAGGATGAGGTTTTTCCCTGGGGTTTGTCTGAAAGGCTGCTGTTGGAGGTGTTACTTATGAGATTATTACTGGCGTCTGGAAAGGAAACTGCAGTTTATCTTTAGTGGTTTACAAAGTGGTTATAAATGTGATTACTGCAATTATCACCATTTTGTCAAAAAGAGTCCCCACCCACTTCTTCTGTTGTTAGTAGCATATTCATGTCTTCATATCAAAATAATGAGCAATAATCTTTAAATAAACCTCCAGAGAAGTAAAAAAAACATGTTGAACTATAGCCCTTTTAATTTTTCCTTCATTAATGAACCTTTTACTTTGTTCCTGTATTTGACCAGGACGAGGTCATGTGACACTGTAGGACATTAACAGGACACATTTACTGAACAGTGAACGAGCTTTGTCTCATGTTTCCTGTTTACTCAGTTTTATATTAATGCCCCAACAAGCCACGGCTCTCACCTGCTTTGTAGAGTGTTTGTCTGTTCTGGTTTTTATCTGAAGGCGTAAACACTGAAGAAGAATGTATCTCTGACCTTGTTATCGTTATGCATATCTGTCATTGAGTGATGCATATTTTACGAGACTAGTGATAAATAAAAACACATCGATGCCAACAGACGTGCTCACATTTGACTCTCACTGTGATGCTAGTGGCAGAATATGAAGATCTTAGTTTTTGATGAAAACAAGCTGACATTTATATTATCGTCACATATTCTCTTGATATATAATGATATAGGACCATTTGTTCAGCCAGGGCTCTCTTTTCCTCACGTTAAAGCTCCTCTCTGTAGTTTTGGCCCAGATCCAGGTCCTGCTCCCGGGTTTCTGAGGCCGGAACAGGACTGGACGTGCCGGGGCCTGCTCTGACTCCTCTACCATCCCATAATGGTCCGTTAGGAATCTGCCGGGTCATAACGCGACGTGGGTCACACACTGTTGGTATTTTATGTTTACGAGCTCCACCTGCGTCTGTCTTTATTCAGCGCCCAGGGCCTGAGCTCAGGTCGATCTGTGAAAGGCTCCTCCCACTTTCAGTTTAATATTTATCTCAAGGCACTTTTCATGGTTTTTCAAGACTTGGAGAGTCTTTCTGAATCCTCTGTTTCCCCTGAACATGATCAGTTATGTTTCATCGTGTGATTAGATTTCAGTGCCTCCTGAAAAACAATTATTCTGTCAATTTTATTTCGAATCTCAACTAGATTTTGATGCTTTTCTGAAAAGCCTTTGGGAAGATGGTGCTTCAAAGCTGTTGGAGTTTGTGAAGTTCAGTTTAAAAAACCCTGTTGTGTCCTGTGTCTGCTCCAGAGCTGCTCAGATAATGTCCATAAAGACACTAATAATCCCCAGAGACAGGACTTATATTGATCTGTGAGGAGATAATGGATAAACATGAACAGTGCAGTGTTGACTTATACAGATGACCCGTGTGGTCGGAGGCTTTCAGATTCTGTAAACGAGACCTGGATAATCCTCACTGCTGTTCTTGTTGTGTTTTGGTTGTTTCTGCAGAAAAAGGTTTTCTCAGGGGCAGGTGCAACACGCCTCAAAAACAAAACTCAAACGAATAACGTTATTTGTTTGAGTCTGGATTAAAATCTCACTTTTGCAGCTGGACAGTGTTTGTGAGTCTCGCACCTGCACTTTGTAAATATTCTCAGTGGAAGAGGGTTTTGTGGAACAGGACAGTGATATAGTTTTTATAAAGGTCGTTCTCGTGTGAAAAGAGTAAAGGCTCCAGTGAGAAACAACAGTAAAAGTCTGTGTCAGACACAGTAAGTGACCGCTGCTGCATTCCTGAGTCCACACAAACACATTTGGACTCTCCTCGCTTTGTTCACTGCCAAAAGGCCACAGGACTCTGTCAAACCCTGGCCTGAACCCAGGCCGTGTCCACACTAATACATTTCCTCACACAAGATAAACTTTATTGTGAGTGACCCCCGACTCGACTGTGTTCATGTGCCTTTGGGTGGAAAGTGAACACATCTTTATAATGTGACTAAATGTGTTCTATCAGCCGTAATGACAGAAAAAAGATATAAACCGCTCTCAAACAGACAGACTTAATATAGCACTTAAATACCACAGCTTGTTAAGTTCAACTTCATTAAATCGATCACCTGACCCTAGCTGCTGGTTGCTGCTGTGTTTATTTGCCGTTACCTGCGTCTGAAGCAGACTCTTCAGGAACATGATAAAAACAGTGTGTTTTTCACTCCTCTCGTTCTGGAGTCAGCTGCACAACTATTATCTGTCACTAAAAAGACTTTAGCCTCATTAGCTTCTTGTTTAGCCTCATAGCGTGTGTTGATTTATGCTAATTAGCCACGTGTGTCCGTTGGTTTTGATTTTATTAAGCGCTGCTGTTTTTAGTTTTCTTTGCTATAAAGACATTGTTTGGTGTGTATATTATTTCTAGAGGGTCTCTGTCAGTATGTGTCCGTTACAACTCACGAGTTCGCAGTCTGCTCCTAATGACACTGGTTGATAATAAAATCAAACATCGATGGTGTTTTCTTCTGTTTAAATGTTTCTCAGACAACAACAACACTGGCTGCTCTCGGTTGTTCAAAGGATGAATGAAAACTGGTCTGAACACAGCGAGAGCTCCTGAACTAAACCAGAACTGACACAGAGTCTGAAAGATGCAAAAAGAATAATCTTATTAAAAAGACTCACAGTTATAGTCAGTTATAGAGTCTTTTTAATAAGATTGTTACAGACAGATTAATTAATGCTGAATCTAATATAAGAATATTATTAGGTGAATATAAACTCCAGCTCAACTTTGTCCCACTGCAGAACTCTGTTTACACTTCAGCTTTAACGAAAAATGAATGAGAATCTTAAGTTTCCCTCGACACTTTCAGGTTTTTTTGAAAAGCAGAGAAAATCCATGTGTTTTTGTGAGAATGGTCCGTTTTGTGTGAATGTGCTGCAAAGGAATCTATTGCCGTTCTCCGCTGCGTTCCCGTCTCTGAGACATGCATAATTCATTTTCTGGCTCACTCTGACGGCGAACGTGAGAGTTTGTGAATCGTTGCAGTCGTTGGGGATTCGAGTGTCCCGTTTGTTTCCGAGGCTCAGAGTTAAAACCTGAGCAGTTTCCCGAGCGGCCGTGGTTCTCAGGTGATTATCACGTTTTCATCTACAGCCTGTTTTTGGGGAAAATCTGGTTTTGCATGAAGAGTGGAAACAGAGACGGTTCACCCACACGTTCCTTTTTCAAAATGAAAGACTGTCAGAGAACATTAGCTGTTACTAGGGTTTGATTAGTGCAATATTTTATTTTTGAAATGATGATCAATCAGAGTTAGAATAACACTGTGGTGCAGGTAAATTATAAAAAGTGGGTCTAGAGCATTTGAATTGATGATATATTTAAATTTAATGGAACAGATCAGTGCTGCTCTATTTCTAATATCACAATATTATCACAATATTATCACAATATTATCACAATATTATCACTGTCTGTTTCACAAACCACACCTGTGCTCTTCTGACAGATATTCACACTTTATTTAACAAGGACAATGCACAGAAAACATTAATCTCAATTAGAAACGACTCATTTCCATCTGTAGTTCTTGGGCAGGTCACTAGATAAATAACAATACTCTTTAAATTAATCCTGAGCACTTCTGTTCAAAAATAACAAGAACAGTTTTATCAGTGAGACTCCATTAAAAATACACTAATATTCTCAATAAAATTACATAAACACTAAATAATGAATATCATGTACAGTTAAAAAACAAATAATTCATCAAGAGTCTAACAATCTAAGTCCAGGCCTACTAACCCTGATCCAAAGAAATGTTATTTGTTTAATGTTAATATTAATAAATAGACTGTATTTTTACTTTGGACAGGTTTTGTTTAGAGACAGATCACAGACACAATGGATTCTAAAAAAAATTAAATAAATGTAATGCTCCCCAAGAGTTAAAGTTTCTACTCTTTTCATTTGGATAATGAGGGAGTCATATATCACTCTGTAACTCTGTCTTTTTTTCAAACCAAAACGGTCGACTCTGGTGAGGTCTGGGTGAACCGTCCGTTGTGGTTTGTGTTTTTAGATTTTGATTGTGTGTGTTTTTGGTTAAAGCTGCTGAGATGGAGATTGGTTTTTGGTTTGTGGTGACTCTGGGCCCTTTATGTTGAGTTCCTGTTGGAAATAAGAAGCTGATGTAACGGTTTTCTTCTGGAGTTGGAAGCAGTTAAAAAGAACAAGTCTCATTCACTTCTCGAGCCCCATAGGACCAGGAACCAGGACTAAACCAGGACTTTAACAATAAAGCAGTAGCACCATTATGAGAGTTATATTATTAATAAATACATTTAGAGTTCTTTAATTTGGAATAACGTTTGAGTGTTTGAAGGGTTAAACCAGGACTTAATAATGGTGGCGGCAGTAGCTCAGTGGGTAGAGCGGTAGTCCTTCAACCAGAAGGTAGCCGGATCGAATCCCGCCCTCCCCACAGTTCATACTGTCGTTGTGTCCACTTAACCCACCTTGCCTCCAGTGACTGTAACACTGGTAAATAGAAGCTCAATGTAAGTCGCTTTGGATAAAAGCGTCAGCTAAATGGATAAATGTAAATGTAAATGTAGGACGTAGACGACTGTCCAACAAGAGAACGATAAGAAGGAGGTGAATGAGGCTTGTTTCTTTTAATGTGACTCATGTTGGACCTGGGTCTGTTTCACCGTCACAACCTCGAGACAGAGTTCAACCAAGTCTAACCAGATCTAAACTGGACTCTGGACTGGACTCTGGACTTGACTCTGGGCTCTGGACTGGACTCTGGACTTGACTCTGGGCTCTGGACTTGACTCTGGACTCTGGACTCTGGACTTGACTCTGGACTCTGGACTTTACTCTGGACTAGAGTCTGGACTCTGGACTCTGAACTTGACTCTGGACTCTGGACTTGACTCTGGACTCTGGACTTGACTCTGGACTCAGGACTTGACTCTGGACTCTGAACTTGACTCTGGACTCTGGACTTGACTCTGGACTCAGGACTTGACTCTGGACTCTGGACTTGACTCTGGACTTGACTCTGGACTCTGGACTTGACTCTGGACTCAGGACTTGACTCTTGACTCTGGACTTGACTCTGGACTCAGGACTTGACTCTGGACTCTGGACTTGACTCTGGACTCTGGACTTCACTCTGAACTCTGGACTTGACTCTGGACTTGACTCTGGACTCAGGACTTCACTCTTGACTCTGGACTTGACTCTGGACTCTGGACTTGACTCTGGACTCAGGACTTGACTCTGGACTCTGGACTTGACTCTGGACTCAGGACTTGACTCTGGACTCTGGACTTGACTCTGGACTCAGGACTTGACTCTGGACTTGACTCTTGACTCTGGACTTGACTCTGGACTCAGGACTTGACTCTGGACTCTGGACTTGACTCTGGACTCAGGACTTGACTCTGGACTCAGGACTTGACTCTGGACTCTGGACTTGACTCTGGACTCCGCAGAGACCCACTGGACCAGGTTGAACTCTGTCTGATGTTGCTGGAACGTGGTTAAAGCTGGCGTTAATGTTGAATGTGTTGCATGGAAGGGCTCTGGTTCTATTCATGTTATTACTCCAGCCGCTGAAGCTCAGTTATTGTCTAAACCGTATCTTTTCTCTCGTCTCTGTCCAGTTTTGTCGCCGAAGAGGTTTCGGGCTAAAGTTATGGGCGCCACTAAAGTTCACATGTCGTGGAAGGAGCCCAAAGGACAGTTCGACGGCTACAGAGTCACCTACAGCACACAGCCAGGTGAGAGTTCAGCTTCTCCTCTTCATGTTCAGTGAAAAAACGATATATAAACGAGGTTTATATAGAAAGTGCAGGTATTGTTATCATCATGTGTTCTTTATTAACTCGTGTGCATACAGAAAACTGAAATGATGTTACTGTAGGACCCACGGTGCGTACGAACATTAGTTAAAAAACTATATATAGTGCAATGTTACAAATAAGTGCATGCAATTATAATCTAATACAAACAAAAGTGAGTACAAAGGTTAAATGGAACATAAGGCACGTGACAGGATAATGTTCTCTCACGGTTATAGACTTACAATGTCCAAATGAACACAAGTTTATTTTATTTGTCTCACTTAAAAGCCTAACTTTACTGTTTTTGTATAATGCCCTCAAATAGAACCTGATATCTTTGAGCTTTAGCATTTAAAGATAAGACGAGTAATAAAACGTATCCAGGTGATTTGTTTTGTGAGATTTTTGAATCCTCTCAGAAGCTCGTTTGAAGCCGGACTGACTCTAATGTAACTCCAGATGAGCCCAGTGTGTCTTTAATGTTGGTGATTACAGAGACGTGACTCTGAGGGGAACTTCTCTCAGGTTCTTTTCGCGTTGCAGGAGCACAGCCCTGTGTTTTGTGTCGTTTTGTGACGAGTCATTAGTTTACGACGGATTATTACAGGCTTTGGAGGGATTTCCTCAGAGGTAACTCTGCTGAGAATAAATAGATTTATAATTATACAAAAAGACATGCATTCTGTTTGAAGAAGGAAAATTAATGGAGGAGCAGTTTTCAAATCTGTTACAATTTCATTTTTTAACTAGAGGCCATTTCAGCTGCATGTGGGAAGTACCAGTCTCTCCTGACACTGGAACATATATTATATTATATATTCCCTGAAGCCTTTGCTGCAGTGATTCCAGTGAGAACAGCCCACATCAGATAAACCTGAGCGAGCACAGGAACGAAGAGAGGGACCTGAAGGCAGCGTGAAGGATGTGGCCCCAGGGACAGACTTAATTGAGTTTAACACTGAAAAGATGAAGAAGAAGAAGAGATGACGGATGGAGACGGTATCTGCAGCTGCTTCTGGGACAAAAATAAGAGTCTGACAAAGATATCACCAGAAAAGAAGAGCCGAGAGAGAATCACCAGAAATATACTCAGCCGATTGTTCCTGGAGATATACTGTGTGTCTATTCTACATTCTGACTGTGTACCAGAGGCTCACATTAAAATAGTAATCGAGCTCTTTAAAGTTATTTATCTATGGTTCATATACATCAAGTGACTATAACTGTTTGAAGAGCTAAACCAGGACTAAAGACGCACCATCGAGGTCCGGTTCTTTTGTGAATCCAACTAAAATCTGCTCAGATCCAACTAAAACCTGTTCAAATCCAACTAAAACCTGTTCAAATCCAACTAAAACCTGCTCATATCCAACTAAAACCTGCTCAAATCCAACTTAAAACCTGCTCAGATCCAACTAAAACCTGCTCAAATCCAACTAAAACCTGCTCAAATCCAAATAAAACCTGCTCAAATCCAACTAAAACCTGCTCAAATCCAACTAAAACCTGCTCAAATCCACCTAAAACCTGTTAAGATTCAACTAAAACCTGTTTGTTACTTGGCAAACATCATGAGCTGCATTAGACAGTAGATCCAATAAGATTTGGTTCTTTAATCTACATTGGTTCAAGTCCAGAGCTTGCTCTTCTGTTTGCTCTTCCATTGATATTCAGACTCTGTATATCATTGGTGCATGTTTGCCTTTAGGGCCGTGTCAGTGTTGTTAGTTTCTGTGGAAGAGTCGGGACACTCGTTTAGTTTGTCTGACTCTGTACAAGCCCTCGACGGAATCCTTCCTGTTCTCACTTTTTCGCCGTAACCCGAGCCGTGAACTTAGGTCTGACTTTTTTAATCTGTAATGGTTGGAACAGGCCTGACATTTTCACGGCTGCAGCTCGGCCTCATTTCTGAGACGTGTCCACGCAGCGCTCTCACAAACACCGCCTCAGGCCTCAGTGCACCACTTTTCTCTCGTCAAAAAAAAAGATAAATCTGATTCAGAAAAAAGTGACTGGAGGCAGAATGACTTAAATCAATGCCCTGTCATCTTTGGAACTAAATGACATTATTTCAACAGTTTTGTGCAAGAATAGTTTTTAAAAGTTTTCTGCTCGATGGCTTTATTTTGACTGATCTTTTACAAACTAAAGCTGTAAGACGCAGTTCATTTGAGGCTAAATATGGGACGTGTTGTTTTCTGCAGGTGGACCAGAGACAGAGGTCAAAATCTCAAAGCAGGACGCTAAAATCATCATCGATAACTTTGATGCTTCAAAAGAATATAGGTTTAACATCTACGCCGTGAGAGGAACGGCAGAGAGCAAACCCCTTAAGGCCAAACTGGAAGGTTAGTGTCTCTTTTCAAATAAACTACAATTATTTCAACAACAGATTTTGAGATTGTAGTTTATGTCTTGAGTTTAACACAACAATGCTTTTATGATTGTGTGTTGAATTTGTGGCTAAAACAGTTTCCAGGACATGCTCAGGAAAGGATTTCCCAGAAGGCCTCTGGAGGTAGGTTTGAAGATGAAGGGGTTTTGTCTGAGTCCAGCTCCTCGGTTCAGAAGGTTGTCCTGGTTTTACTCCTACTTCAAACCACCTGGACATGATTCTGACAGCGCTGTCCGAATCTTGTCCAGGAGGGCCAGGTGGTTTGAACTTTTGTCCAATCGCAGGAGTCTCAGCTTAAGCCCCTCCCTCTGAGGTCTTCCCAGGTCCTCGTCCAGAGTCCTTCTGTGAAACTTTATTAAACAGAGATGAAATAAAACTGTTCTACGATTGTCCCAGTACTTTCTCGTTATAATCCCATGACTCACTAAAGTCCTGAGGCCTGTTCTTTTGGATCTGTTCAATTAAACTGTGTCTAATTTATCAAAATGAACAGGGGCCTCTTTAAAGTCGCTGCCATTTGGCTCCTGTCTCACATCAGCTCTGAAAATAAGATCCTATTTTGGCCAAATGTAGTTAGTTTTTACCTGAGTCTTTGTTTTACCTCCCACAGAGTCTCATATCGGCTCTTTTCCTGTTGTATACAAGAATCGGTCTGGTCGCTGTCAGAAAGTGGTAAATCGAACGTGTGTTTTGTGTTTTTGTTGTAGCTCAGCGTTCAGGAGTGGCGTCACAGAGCAGCTCCACAGGCAGCGTCACTCAGGAGAACAACGAGATCGCAGAAGGTAAGGTTAGAAAACACAAAGGCAAATACACAGGTTTTAGTCGCCTGGATTTCTCCTGCACAAAGAAGATCCGTGAAAAGGAAAGGCCTTTGGTGCACTTGACATTTTGGATTTCAACACTGCAGAAGAGGACTCTTTAAATGAACTGGAAACAAGTTTATTTAAAAAATATCTTAAAGAAAATGGCCGCCCACAAAGAGCTGAAGTTCTGGAGCAGCTGTGTCGTTCGTCATCATTTGAATTCTTCTTTGCTCCGCCCTCTTTACAGCATCAGGCTAAAGTCCACAGTAAGAGACACTTGTTTGATACTTTTAGGATTTTTGTTCTCCTTTCAAAACTACTCTTAGTAAATGTTGATGGGGGGTTACCTTGTGCAGCAGCTGGATTCTCGTGAGATTTGTGACTTTACAAACTCACCAAAATCCATCTTGTACTGCTCCAATCAAAGCGTGAAGACTTTTTTGGCAGCTTTTGGATTTCATCAAAGCAGAGGAAGTATTAAAAAAAGCAGACAAGGACTCATCCACACATACGTTCAGAATATAAAACTCTGGAGTAGTGTGGACGGTTTAAAATATCACAGACGAGCCACAGGAGAACTACACGTCTGATTACTTTTATGACATTTCAATCTAATAAAGCTACTTTCAAAGCTCCGAGTGTGTTATTCCGGTTCCTTTGCAGCGTGTGAGTGACAGTGAGTGATGTGTGGTGTTTTTCTTTGTTCTGTTGTCGTAGCCTCGAGTGTCGCTCGGCGTTAATCACGGCTCACTCCTGAAATCTGGCAGACGTCGAGTCGCCATAAAAACCACCAAATTATAACCTGAACTCTGTCACAGTGGCATTAAAAGGCTTCTAAATATGAACCTGAGAGTCGGATTCAGAGGCAATAAGAAGTGCAAACAGAAAAACCTTGGCACCTTCTTCAGAAAGCCCTGTTCTTTTTGTGTCGTTTAAACAACCTCTACCTAAACTAACCCAAAGTTAGAATAGTGCACACCTTTAGAAGATTGTTGAGCACGAGGCATATTTATTGAAACTGTATCCACCTGGACCTCACAAAATGTCGTTTAACGTCAAAGCAAAATACAACAGACTCTTTTAAAGTATAAAAAAAGTCCTTGGAAAGGCATTTACACTAACACTCAAAGTCTTAAACCGATCTAACGGAGCGAACCTAAAACTAAATACATACCAGTGTTTCCCGCAGAACTCCAACCCAGCACCTTGACAAAGATTCAACATAGACTGTATAAAGTAATATAGAGTAAACATAAAACTCAGTTTATGTGATTAATTAACCTTATTGTGGTGCTTTTGCCTTCAAACTGTTGTGTGGGTTTAGTTGTTGAGGTATTTTCTGAATATAACTGGAATACCACCTCACCTTTCTGTGGGAGACACTGTATACTGTGTATTTAAATATATATCTTATTATTGTATTCCTAAAAAAAAAGCCTATTATTGCAGTCCACATGGTCTTAGCAAACGAACAATATTGCATTTGTTTCTAATATTGTGCAGATTAGAGAGTGGGAACACTCTGGATGGGACTAAGGACCTCTCAGACATGAACCAGCCCTGACCAGAACCATGTAAATATTGGCACGTTTATGGATTTATTGGGCTGGATTATAATATTAGATGAAACCGAACATGAAATGTAGTTTAGTTTTAAAACACAGCCATTTTGTTTTCTGTAAACGTGAACAAATGAAGTCCTTGTTACTGGTTTTACTGAGAATCCTTTGGTCTCACACAAAGAACTCAGGGATTTATTAATCCATGTTTCTTGTGATTTGGATGAAAACTTGTCTTTTCAAAGAGCATGTACATGCACCAAGAGCATGTCTCGTTTTTTGTTTTTGAACTCCTCTGACCCAAGATCAAAGAACCCTCCAGTCTGGACTCGGACTAAAACTGGACTTGGATTGGGATCTCTTAAACATAAAACTCTTTCCAAAAAACTGAACCCATTTCTCATTTGCATAAACCATTTCTTATGTAATACCTCAAAATCCATTCTCATGGACTTGAATAAGCTTTGTTCCAGAAGGTTTTAGGATAATTCCAGCTGCTTCCGTTCGCTGACAGTGCATCAGTGACACTCAGGACCTGACAGATGTTTCTGAACGGAGCTGTGGAGAAGGACAGCGAGGGGGAAAAACTAAAAACAGTATAATCCAACAGAAGACGAGGCGAGGGCAGCACGTACACACGGATCCCGTCCAAAAACTCCGAGATAATTACAGCGCTCTACGTTCATAAAAGTCTTTTTTCTGACGCTGCATCTGTCCGTCGTTAACTCGTCACAAAGAAATGCCAAAGCCGTGGGGAGTTTAACGTCTTCTGGCAAACGTTGCGGTGTTGAAAATAAACTCAACGATTAAAGAAGCTCTGGTTTAATCCCAGATTTTCACCGACCTTTGAAGGGTGTGGTGCAGTTTTCTTTGCTCGGTCAGTGTCTCACCACAAATCCAGACTGGTTTAACTCAGAAAATGGCCGTGACGAGTGTCTGAGATGAGTTTATAATTAAGAAAGATGTCCAACCTTTGAAAAGACAGAAATTGTAATGAACTAAAATGAATGGTCACACAGGGGTCACTGTTATTCCTGCCCTCTGGCTCTCTACAGTAACAAAGCACGAGTCTATGTGCACACAGTCAGACCTTTAGATTTGACTGTTTTTGTGCCATTTTGATGTAATTTCCTGCAGGATGGACTCAAACATAAGGGATGGATTTATTTAGAACTGGAGAGTGATATGTGTGTGAAAATAAAGTGACAGCTGCAAACTCGCTCTGTTTTATTGTTGGTCTGGTAAGAGCTGGCAATATCTAGCAGAGTTGGCATTAAGTTTCTTTGAACACTGCCTGTGTTCCTCTTTAGAGACAAACTCCAGACTCAAGCAGCATTAGCATTAGGCCATGACGTGCTCAAGTGGAAAACCACTGAGGCTATACTCCAACAGCCATTTAATCTTTTTACTTGAACCTGGATCGGAAAAAAAACAACATAAAACTGTTTCTTGTTTATATATTTACTTGGGTCTGGTTCTATTCTCTGTGCACTTTTCTTCTGTTCCTCCTTCAGTTGGGTTCTGTGCCGTAAAGCAGGGTAGAGGCCTAGTCCAGCTCCAGTCCCACTACGCAGAAGGGGTTTCAGTCGGGTTTAAACGCTTTTATGTTTGCACTAGTCCCATTAATGTGCACAATAATAAGACCCTGGGCTTCTTTGATTGACAGCTGGCTTTCTGGTGACTTATGTTTGAAGTTGAAACACAGGTTTAGTGTAACACTCTTTAGCTTCATTACCTCATGTTAGCCTCACAATCAGAGACATTACAGTTGTAATTAAAAGTTTACATAGCCCAGTTCTTACTGAGTATTGCATCTTTAACATCAATGACAGTTTGAAGTCTTTTGTGGTATTTGTGGATGAGGCTCTTTATTTTCTCAGATGTAAAGCTGTCCATTCTTTTTGTCAAAAAGCCTCCAGTTGCATTCATCTTTTCCTGAGCCTTTGTAGCTCACACATCCCCAAAACATCAGCTCCACCTCCATGTTTCACAGTAGGACTGTGGACCTTTCATTGTAGGCCTTGTTGACTCCTCTCCTAAACACTCCAAATAACTTTGTTCCAGAAGTTCTGAGGCTTGTCTCTGAGCTGTGTGGTGTGTTGTAAGTAGGATGCTTTGTGGCATTTGTGAAGTAATGGCTCTATTCTGGTAACTCAACCATGCAGCACAGTTTTCTTCAAGTGCCTCCTTATTGTGCATCCTGTATTTCAGCTGAAGTTATTTGTGGGTTTTTCTTTGCATCCCAAACAATTTCCCTGGCAGTTGTGGCTGAAATTTTTGTTGGTCGACCTTGGATATCTTTTTATGTCCCTTTTCTGTTTAATACAGTTCAAGTACCTTTTTTTAACAATTATTTTGCTTTTCCCATGACAGAAACGTCAGCACTGGATGAAAGAATGAATGAATGAATGAAAAAAAAAAAGATTACAAACAGGTCACAGGTGAGAATGGTTACCTTTTAGAAGCCATTCAAACCTGTCCGTGTCACTTGTTCTTGTTCTCAGGCCAAAACCACCAGGGAATGTAAACTTTTGATCAGGGTCATTTGGGTAGTTTCTGTTCTCATTATGATTTAAAAAGAGTAAACACAGTTGTTTGGTAATGAATGGCTTCACCCAACCACAAACTACTGTCATATTTAAATTTGTTAAAATTAGCTTTTTGGTGTCAGCCATTGTTTCTTTTTGTGTTTTCTCCGATGAGTAAGGCATGCATAAAATTAAAGCTAAAAGCCTGATTATTATTAAAATGACTTATAGTGTGTGGTTGGTAGAAGCTCTGAAGGATGGAGCACTCTGGTTGTTTTAGTCAGAACCCTGTGTCGCTGTGTCAGGGCTGTCCTCCCACTGTGGCTCAGATCCATCATGTATCTGTCTCTGAGAGCAGCCCATTAGTGCAGCACAGACCGGGACAGACTCAGGAGCAGGCGGAGGTTTGTCAGGGTCTACAGCGTCAGAGAGGGATGTGTGTGTCCTCAAACCTCTCACAAACCTCTCACAAACCTCTCACAAACCTCTCTCACTCTGCGGCAGGCACTGTTCAAACGTCAGAAGAACAGAAGAATAAAGTCAGATCATCCCAAGAGTTTTCATCAGTGTGAATTAAAGATGACTGCAGCACAATGGCGTTAAAATAATGATATGGATAAATAAACCAAGTTGTGACGGTTGGTCTTTATGTCCAAGACCAAGACGGAGCCAAGTATAAAGACTGGTCTGTACCTGCTGCTGTTTTCTCCTGAACTCTGTAGAAACACCAAACACATTATTTTAGACTCATTGGATAAAAGCATTCCAAAAAACAGATGTTCTGTTTGAGGTCAAACAGATTAAACACTAAAACAACTGTATTTTTTTTATATTTTTTCTTATGTTAGGTTATTTTTTAGTCAGTTGCAACATTTTTTTCACTTTATTTCTGTTGTGCTGTTTTAAGCACATGTGGGGTCATAATAAGATAAGACTTTATTGATCCCACAGAGGGAAAATTCACTTGTACAGCAGGTCAAGTGCAAAAAGTAAAAGAAAGGTGCACATGCAACAAAATAAAGAAAATGTATATACAAAAATATTTTAAATAAGATTAAATATGAAGGTTAAATTCAAATAAAACAAAAGGCTTTCTATACATATTTACAAATTAAAGGATAAAAAATGAATTAATAATAAAAAATGGACATTGCACAGTATCTTGGCTTATTGTTACACATGTAAATTATAAAGTGTCACTGCAGCAGGAAGAAGGACCTGCTCTGAGGGTGTCTCAGTCTGGCGCTGAAGGAGCTGCTCAGAGCCTCACAGTCTGATGCAGGGGCTGAGAGCTGTTGTCTCTGATAAATGTCAGCTTGGCCAACATCCTCCTCTCACCCACCTCCTCCATCGGGTTCAGCCCAGGACAGAGCTGGCCCTCCTGACCAGCTTGTTCAGTCTCTTTATGTCCCGGTGTGCTGCCCGCCCCCCACCACAGCGTAGTGCTACTACCACAGAGTCTTAAAAAGTCCTTAACAGAGGCCTCTCTGTTTTTGCTCATAAACCTAAAAATTTTATCCAACTGGCATAAAACCTTTGATGTTAAAATATTACTTTTAAAATGAGTATTAGCTTTTCAGGATTCAGGATTAAACAAACCCAATAGAAATGGTTTCTGTTTAATTCAGAATTACAAATGTAAAGAGTATTATTCTTTGTCATGCCCCACCAAACGGCCTAAAATGTGCTGTAGATGTTGGTCCTGCCTTTATCCCACATATAGACACAGATATATAGACTTTTGTATGCTTCAGTTCCTCACATGTCCTAGCACACATTTACATAAATGATAGTTTCCTCTCCTTTAATTGGCCTGTCTCTGAAGTTTAAGTTAGACACTGATATAAAAACAGCAGAGTTTTCTGAGCAGAGTGTGGAGTTAGCGCTGGTCTTGTCGGTCACACTCGTAGCGTCAGGGTTAGGCTCATATTTGTCAGATCTTTGCCCGCACTTGCAGTGAATACCTCAGCTCTCAGTCTGGTCCCTGAGTCTGCACACTACTGTCTTTATCTGGGGTTTAGAGCTTCAGAATATACAAATAAAAGGACTTTTATGTGTTTTTGTACCTGATTTTTCTTTTTCTAGTCGAGGGAAAAACCAGGGTCTAAACCCCAAATAGGTTTGGCAATTAAATATTAAGGAATCCGTCTGTTTGTTATAGAGGAGTTAGATGGGAACCTTTTACTCAGGAACAGAAACATTTAGCCAATCACATGCTCAAAATTTAAACGCTCCCATTGGTCGACACAGGCTTGTCATGTGACGTTCAAGGAAGTGTAATATAAGTGTATATTCAGCTGAATATGTCTTTTTACAAAAACTGCTCAAAAAAAGAAGAGACGGGGACAAAAAAAGACCCAGAACTTAAACTGAAGAACTTGTACAGCTGGAGTTAGATTTATCTAGGCCCTGGTCTCCCACAAATAAGGAACTTTCATGTTGACTTTCTGTGGCTCACAAAGACTAAACAACAGGAGTTAGTAAAGAGGACTTAGGAGATATCTTTTTAAAGTAGACGGAATCAGAACTAAACCTAGAATAAACTAGGATTAAGAACATGACTAAAACCGAAACTAATCCAAGAACAATACCTAAAATTTATCTTCATTAAAGATTGCTGCTGTAACCCCAGGACCAAAAAAAGAAAATACTACTCTGGAGGATTTTAATAATTTTCGACCCATCTCCAACCTTCTGTTCATGGCAAAAATACTTGAGCGTGTTGTTGCCTTTCATCTACGTAACCATCTCGCAATTAATAACCTGTTTGATCCTCTTCAGTCAGGTTTTTGTAAATTTCACAGAACTGAAACGGCTCTGGTCAGAGTTACCAATGATTTGTTGATGGCTTCTGACTCTGGTGTAATTTCCATTCTCAACCTTCTTGAACAAGATTTTGGTGTGTCGGGGACAGCTTTGAAGTGGTTTAAATCCTATTTTACTGACCGTTCTCAGTTCGTTTCTATGGGTGGTTTCAGGTCTGAGATTAGCTCCGTTTTCACTGGGGTTCCTCAGGGCTCAGTCTTGGGCCCTCTGCTTTTTAATATTTATCTGGCACCACTTGGACAGTTGTTGCGATCGCTTGGCCTCCATTATCACTTTTATGCTGATGATACGCAGATTTATATACACTCAAAGTCTGGTGAACATCTTGATGTTGATTTTCTGTCTGGCTGTGTTTCTGAGATAAAGAAATGGATGAGTACAAATTTTTTGTGTCTAAACAGTGGTAAAACTGAAGTTATGCTTATTGGTTCCTGTCATCAAATTTCAAAAGCTGGTTCATTATCTCTGACTATTGATGGCTCTGTCTTGGCTACTCAAGCTAAAGTGAGGAATCTTGGAGTTATTTTTGATACCAGGCTTTCATTTGATTCTTTTGTCCAGAGTACAGTTAAATCATCCTTTTTTCACCTCAGAAATATAGCTAGATTACGTCCTATGCTAAATTTCTCAGTAGGTGAAAAGCTGATGAATTCCTTTGTCATCTCTAGGATAGATTACTGTAACGCCCTTCTAGCCAGAGTCTCTAAATCCACACTTAACAAACTACAATATGTACAAAACTCGGCCGCCGGGATACTGACTGGGACCAGGGTTTGTAATCACATCACTCCAGTTTTGGAGTCTTTACACTGGCTCCCAGTCCGATTCAGAGTAGATTTTAAAATTATGATGCTCACATATAAATTTCATTGCATGGCTCGGCCCCTTATTATTTATCTGAGTTGTTAACTTCCTATACCCCAACTCGGAGACTGCGTTCTTCACAATCCAACTTGTTGGCTGTTCCTCAAACACGCCTACGATCTATGGGTGACAGGGCTTTTTCTTCCTATGCTCCTGTCCTGGAATTCTCTGCCTCCTGATCTTAGGGAAGCACAGGGCTACGACATTTTTAAAGGTAAACTTAAGACTTATTTTTTTTAATTAGCATTTGATTGTTGCTGTTACTTTTATTGTTTGAGCTTTGTATTGCTTGTTTTTTTACAGCGCTTTGAGAAGTTGCCTTTAAAGGCGCTTTATAAAATAAAGTTTATTATTATTATTATTATTATCTTCGGACAAACCAGGATAAAATCATGACTAAACCAGACCCGACCAGAAGATCCACTAAATACCGTTATAAATATATAGTAAAGACTTGTGTTCTTGTATGACATATGGCTTTATACATGACACTAAACCTTAGGTAAAGCCTAGAAAGGTTCTTGTCTCTCTGAAACCCTCCTCAGACTCTGCTTCATGAATCTGTCGTCAGCTCGGCTCTTTGTTTCCCGTCGAAGGCAGTAAAACATCTGTAATGGGACGTTCCTCATGATAAACCCATCAAACGCTCGGTAATAGCCGCGTTTAGCCTGTCTCCATAAAACTGAGCAAATGGAACACCTCACTGCCTGTTTGAAGGTAAAAATAGTCAGAGAACCATAACTGCTCTCAGGGGAATGAGAAAAAACACTTCTCTGTGACGGTGGAGAGAGACAGAAGCTCAGGGTTGGATTTAGTTCAAGTTGGACACTTTTAAAGGACTTAAAATAATTAACTGTTAGTGTCACTCAGGGGCGAGCAGCCAACATCTCCCTGTCCTTCACTCCGTTTGGTTCGACCCAAATGTTCAGGTGAAAGCTCCAGGACGTGGTTCTGACCAAACAGCTGCTCTTTGGTCCCGTTTGTGAAAGCACCTTTGCTGATAGTTCGGACTTTTGTTCCAAATCCAGGAAGTCACTGCCAAGACGATCAAATAGAGGGAAACAGAGACAACAGATCTCTGTCAAATTTAAAAACGCATAAAACACAACAGATTGTTGTAGGTTTTGTGTGGCTCTATTTTCATTGAGACACTCCAAAAGGTTTTGAAACGAGGCGTGTGTAAAAGTGAAAAACACGCACTCTTTTTTTGTGTCATGCAGTTTCTGTGCAAAGCAACAAAACAAGTACTATTTTGCCTCTGTTATAGCTGTAGAACAAAAAGAGATTTTTCTTTGTCTCGGTGGACGGCAGACTGTAAGAGCTAGACAGGAATTTACAGATCTAATAATAAAAGAAAGATATTCAAATGTGGAATAAAAATTCAGCTGTCGTTACAGGCCTCGTGTGGTGGGAAAAGGAACAGTCTGGTCATCAACACAGCTCTCCGTGAATAAAATACAGTGGAAGGGACTTTGTCTTTACGTGTTTGGTGTCATTCGAGTTTTTATTCTTGATTTAATTATCCCTTAGACTCCTCACGTCTCTTTGTCTCATTATCACGTCTCCTTCTGTCTCTCGTTTGTCGAAGAGGAACACTTCCTCGTGTCGAGTGTGAACTATTCCCAAAGACAAACACATCTGTCACAGCTTCTGATTGGAGCAGGCGGGTCACATGACCTCACCACTTCAACATATATTTGTTTTTTCACACAGTACTTTTTATTTTTAGATAAAGCGACTCTCTGTGTCTCTCTGCTTTAGTCACGCTTTAGCTCCACACTGGAATCACAGGCAGCTGACTCCTGACCTCTGAACTTTGACCTCTGCAGATAAAGCTCTAAAGTAAGCCTCAGGTGAGACTTACCTCATGTTCTGACACATTGGTTGACACTTTGGTGCTATTGTTCGATTGTTGGGCTGAGCTCTCTCTTGGAGTTTGAATAAATAACTTTTACCTCATTTTTTCATTCTACTCTTTGTACTGTTAACATTTACCACATGTGTTTGTCCTCTTGATGAAGAACTGTACCAGAGGCTGAGGTCCTGTCCTCTGGAAGACACTCAGTCACCTCCATCGAGCTTCAAACACTAACTCTGCAGTAGTCTGTCGAATGGTTTTGGCAAAGAGCAGTGTGTGAAGTATTTATGATTGTGCTGTTGTTTTCATTTTAAACATGATTGAGGCCAAGGTTAGTTTCCCACAGAAACCCAGGGACAAAGGATCTAAAGGTCTCCTGGTGGAGGTTCAGATAAATGTTTAGACACAAAAGAACGGTCGACTTCAAACTAAATCAATTTGAATCTGTACCAAAGACGGCAGTGTCCGACTGTCTACACTTTTATACTTTTAAAACCAAGTTTACTTCCTTCAGCTTCTTCAGCCGTTCACTGCTTCATTCAGAACTTCTTCAAATATTGCAATAGTCTGTTTTTAATAAACATGATCTGAACCTGACTCAGACATATTTCTCAGCGACAGAACAGTTGAGTAGTGTCCAAAACCACTGAGTCATTACATAATCCTTTATAAAGAGCAGCACTGAAGGTCTGAGGGCTTAGGGAGCAGACACACACGAGAACTTATCAGCAGCCAATACTTCCTTGTTTACACCAGTGTCAGCCAATGGGAGCGCTCCCATTATTTGCTGATTATTCTTTTCTATTAAATCTGATCAAAGCCTATTTTTAACAGATCACATTACAATGTGGTATTAGGTGATTAAACAGTTTTAAATGCAAGAGAGAGAAGTGGGTAATGCCTGTTTAAGTCAGGTCTTTTTCTCTGGTGTTACTGGCCGGTTTATTTGGACGAGCTGATGATTGGTCCTGGTGATTTTTGAGACATTATTCTGACAGTATTAATGATTGAAGAGGTCTTTCTGTTCTTGTGTTATCAGCTTTCATATTAGTGTTTTTGACATTGTGTGATTATCATGAGATCTTTAAACTGTGACTTCTTTCACCTGAAATGTGTCCAAAGGTCTGAGAGACAAAGAAGGCAGCTGTGAAAGTGTTCTGACTCTGGTTTCATGTTTCAGGTTCATTAAGTTATTCCAGTATCCTGACCTCTGACCTTGAGTATTTAGTATTATCTCTGGAGCTTCCTGACCCCTCTTTCCCGCTTCTGACCGCAGAGCAGCAGACTGGTGTTGACCTGGAGACAGACCCTGAGCTAATCTCAGTGAGCGTCTGTCAGCAGACCTCTGTGTTCCTCTGAGAGTCTGTGTTCCTCTGAGAGTCTGTGTTCCTCTGAGAGTCTGTGTTCCTCTGAGAGTCTGTGTTCCTCTGAGAGTCTGTGTTCCTCTGAGAGTCTGTGTTCGTCTGTGTTCCTCTGAAAGTCTGTGTTCGTCTGTGTCCCTCTGAAAGTCTGTGTTCGTCTGTGTCCCTCTGAAAGTCTGTGTTCGTCTGTGTCCCTCTGAAAGTCTGGGTTCCTCTGTGTTCCTCTGAAAGTCTGTGTTCCTCTGTGTTCCTCTGAGAGTCTGTGTTCCTCTGTGTTCCTCTGTGTTCCTCTGAGAGTCTGTGTTCCTCTGGGTTCCTCTGTGTTCCTCTGGGTTCCTCTGTGTTCCTCTGAGAGTCTGTGTTCCTCTGAGAGTCTGTGTTCCTCTGGGTTCCTCTGTGTTCCTCTGAAAGTCTGGGTTCCTCTGTGTTCCTCTGAGAGTCTGTGTTCCTCTGGGTTCCTCTGTGTTCCTCTGAGAGTCTGTGTTCCTCTGAGAGTCTGTTTGTCTGAGAGAGTCGAGACAGGTCGAGTCTGTCTGTGTCACTCTGCCACAGCTCAGACTCATCTTGTTTCCTCGTGACAACTGCAGAATTACATGAAGCATCTATTCTACTGAGGGTCCTCCTACATTATTAATGGTACTCGTTTGGTAACTGAGAATCACAGACATGCTCCGTGCACCTGCAGGTGGAGGAGGAGGGAGGGTTTATTTCGCGGCACATATGTGACCTGACAGTGTTGGAGTTTGTCGTCAGATAAAGCGTAAACCTTTACTGTTTCTGGAGCTGCCACAGACACATAGGACAAATACAGGTGTATCAGATTTAAATGAGTCTCACTTTTTACAGCATGTTTGTTTCTTCACCTTCTGTCATAATGTTATGGCTGAATATTTTGGCATGAGCTATGGGCCGTCAGATTATTGTAATAAACCTAAAATCAACTACTGTTCTTTTTAACGACAGCACACGTTTTTTTTAGGCTTAAATAAACTTGTCTCGTCGTAAAAACAGCCATAAAGCCTTGAAGTATATTATCTACAGACAGTTCCAGATCTGTGCAGTGAACATGGAGAGTCCTGTCACACATACTGTCTCCTGCAGAGACTTGTGCTGATCACTGACGGATGGAAGGATGGATGAATGAAAGAATGCTCTGAGTGTGAACAGAGGGAGCAGGAACATGCTGCGGCCTGAGACACATCTGTCAGAATACCCCAGAGCCACTGGGTTCATCTGTGGACTGTGGCAAATATGTGTCCATCAAAGTCTCATTGATCAGCTTTTTTCTTCATCGCACAGACTTTAGGACTTTCCTTTCGTTTGGTCTGAACCATATCTTTGGTCTTGATCCTGGACCAAACTGAACCAGGAGCCGGTTCATTTGTGAAAGAGCGTTTGGAGATGGTTCAGACTTTAGACCGAATGAACCAAACAAATACTGAGTTTTTAGTGCAGAGCATGCTTTCAGGAAAGAAAACACTGTAATCCTGGTCTTTTTTATTTCCTGTTTGTTTTTGAAAGACTCTAGAATCATCTGGAACTGACCTTTGATGGACCTGATCAGTTTGAGAGCTTTAAATGAGCTCCTGTGTCTTTGACTGAGATAAAACACTGGACTGAACAGACATTAGGTTTTTATTCTGTTGGCCCTGGTTCATTTATTTTTATTATTTCCAAGTACAATGTGATCTTCCATTAAACCCTGCTCCATTTTCTTCCTTTCTTTCTTTCTTTTGAGGTGTTGCTCTTGGCCTGAGTTCAATACATGACCAGATTTAAACCGGAAACAGGTCTAAAGGACTAAACTAAAGGATAGTCCCGGTTTAGACCCGGTTTAGACCTGGTTTAGACCCGGTTTAGTCTCGGTTTAGACCCGGTTTAGTCTCGGTTTAGACCCGGTTTAGTCCCAGTTTAGTCCCGGTTTAGACCCGGTTTAGTCTCGATTTAGACCCGGTTTAGACCCGGTTTAGACCCGGTTTAGACCTGGTTTAGACCCGGTTTAGTCTCGGTTTAGACCCGGTTTAGTCTCGGTTTAGACCCGGTTTAGACCCGGTTTAGACCTAGTTTAGTCCTGGTTTAGTCCTGGTTTAGACCTGGTTTAGACCCGGTTTAGACCCGGTTTAGTCTCGGTTTAGACCCGGTTTAGACCCGGTTTAGACCTAGTTTAGTCCTGGTTTAGTCCTGGTTTAGACCCGGTTTAGTCTCGGTTTAGACCCGGTTTAGACCCGGTTTAGACCTGGTTTAGTCCTGGTTTAGACCTGGTTTAGACCCGGTTTAGACCTGGTTTAGACCCGGTTTAGACCCGGTTTAGACCTGGTTTAGTCCTGGTTTAGACCTGGTTTAGACTCGGTTTAGACCCGGTTTAGACCCGGTTTAGACCCGGTTTAGTCTCGGTTTAGACTCGGTTTAGACCCGGTTTAGACCCGGTTTAGTCTCGGTTTAGACCCGGTTTAGACCCGGTTTAGACCTGGTTTAGTCCTGGTTTAGTCCTGGTTTAGACCCGGTTTAGTCTCGGTTTAGACCCGGTTTAGACCCGGTTTAGACCTGGTTTAGTCCTGGTTTAGACCTGGTTTAGACCCGGTTTAGACCTGGTTTAGACCCGGTTTAGACCCGGTTTAGTCCCGGTTTAGTCCTGGTTTAGACCTGGTTTAGACTCGGTTTAGACCCGGTTTAGACCCGGTTTAGACCTGGTTTAGTCCTGGTTTAGACCTGGTTTAGACCCGGTTTAGTCTCGGTTTAGACTCGTTTTAGACCCTGTTTAGACCCGGTTTAGACCTGGTTTAGACCCGGTTTAGACCTGGTTTAGACCTGGTTTAGACCCGGTTTAGACCTGGTTTAGACCCGGTTTAGACCCGGTTTAGTCCTGGTTTAGTCCTGGTTTAGACCTGGTTTAGACCTGGTTTAGACCCGGTTTAGTCCTGGTTTAGACCCTGTTTAGACCTGGTTTAGTCCTGGTTTAGTCCTGGTTTAGACTCGGTTTAGACCCGGTTTAGACCCGGTTTAGACCTGGTTTAGTCCTGGTTTAGACCTGGTTTAGACCCGGTTTAGTCCTGGTTTAGTCCTGGTTTAGACCCTGTTTAGACCTGGTTTAGTCCTGGTTTAGACCTGGTTTAGACTCGGTTTAGACCCGGTTTAGACCCGGTTTAGACCTGGTTTAGTCCTGGTTTAGACCTGGTTTAGACCGGTTTAGTCTCGGTTTAGACTCGTTTTAGACCCTGTTTAGACCCGGTTTAGACCCGGTTTAGACCTGGTTTAGACCCGGTTTAGACCTGGTTTAGACCTGGTTTAGACCCGGTTTAGACCTGGTTTAGACCCGGTTTAGACCCGGTTTAGTCCTGGTTTAGTCCTGGTTTAGACCTGGTTTAGACCTGGTTTAGACCCGGTTTAGTCCTGGTTTAGTCCTGGTTTAGACCTGGTTTAGTCCTGGTTTAGACCTGGTTTAGACCCGGTTTAGACCTGGTTTAGTCCTGGTTTAGACCCTGTTTAGACCTGGTTTAGTCCTGGTTTAGACCTGGTTTAGACCCGGTTTGGTTTAGACCCGGTTTAGACCTGGTTTAGTCCTGGTTTAGACCCTGTTTAGACCTGGTTTAGTCCTGGTTTAGACCTGGTTTAGACTCGGTTTAGACCCGGTTTAGACCCGGTTTAGACCTGGTTTAGTCCTGGTTTAGACCTGGTTTAGACCCGGTTTAGTCTCGGTTTAGACTCGTTTTAGACCCTGTTTAGACCCGGTTTAGACCCGGTTTAGACCTGGTTTAGACCCGGTTTAGACCTGGTTTAGACCTGGTTTAGACCCGGTTTAGACCTGGTTTAGACCGGTTTAGACCCGGTTTAGTCCTGGTTTAGTCCTGGTTTAGACCTGGTTTAGACCTGGTTTAGACCCGGTTTAGTCCTGGTTTAGACCCTGTTTAGACCTGGTTTAGTCCTGGTTTAGTCCTGGTTTAGACTCGGTTTAGACCCGGTTTAGACCCGGTTTAGACCTGGTTTAGTCCTGGTTTAGACCTGGTTTAGACCCGGTTTAGTCCTGGTTTAGTCCTGGTTTAGACCCTGTTTAGACCTGGTTTAGTCCTGGTTTAGACCTGGTTTAGACTCGGTTTAGACCCGGTTTAGACCCGGTTTAGACCTGGTTTAGTCCTGGTTTAGACCTGGTTTAGACCCGGTTTAGTCTCGGTTTAGACTCGTTTTAGACCCTGTTTAGACCCGGTTTAGACCCGGTTTAGACCTGGTTTAGACCCGGTTTAGACCCGGTTTAGACCTGGTTTAGACCCGGTTTAGACCCGGTTTAGTCCTGGTTTAGTCCTGGTTTAGACCTGGTTTAGACCTGGTTTAGACCCGGTTTAGTCCTGGTTTAGTCCTGGTTTAGACCTGGTTTAGTCCTGGTTTAGACCTGGTTTAGACCCGGTTTAGACCTGGTTTAGTCCTGGTTTAGACCCTGTTTAGACCTGGTTTAGTCCTGGTTTAGACCTGGTTTAGACTCGGTTTAGACCCGGTTTAGACCCGGTTTAGACCTGGTTTAGTCCTGGTTTAGACCCTGTTTAGACCTGGTTTAGTCCTGGTTTAGACCTGGTTTAGACTCGGTTTAGACCCGGTTTAGACCTGGTTTAGTCCTGGTTTAGACCTGGTTTAGACCCGGTTTAGTCTCGGTTTAGACTCGTTTTAGACCCTGTTTAGACCCGGTTTAGACCCGGTTTAGACCTGGTTTAGACCCGGTTTAGACCTGGTTTAGACCTGGTTTAGACCCGGTTTAGACCTGGTTTAGACCCGGTTTAGACCCGGTTTAGTCCTGGTTTAGTCCTGGTTTAGACCTGGTTTAGACCTGGTTTAGACCCGGTTTAGTCCTGGTTTAGTCCTGGTTTAGACCTGGTTTAGTCCTGGTTTAGACCTGGTTTAGACCCGGTTTAGTCCTGGTTTAGTCCTGGTTTAGTCCTGGTTTAGTCCTGGTTTAGACCTGGTTTAGACCTGGTTTAGACCCGGTTTAGTCCTGGTTTAGACCCTGTTTAGACCTGGTTTAGTGTAACTGATGCTGTAAAACAGAAACATAAAACAGTGGCTCAGTGGTAGAGCGGTCGTTCTAAAACCGAAAGGTTGGTGGTTTGATTACCGCTCTCCCCACAGTTTTTACTGCCCTTGTGTCCTTGGGCAAGACACCTAACCCTTGCCTCCAGTGGTGTTCCAGCTGTAACACTGGTGAATGGAAGCTTAATGTAAGTTGTTTTGAATAAAAGCTAAATGAATAAATGTAAAATAAACTTGTTTTGTTGATAATATGGCAGAGCCTGACCTTGGGCCAGTCCTTAATGACTTTATTCAGAGTGTGACCGGTCATTTTTAAATGTGAATGTGTCCAAACTGCCACTGTCATCAAACACACACTGACCTGGTCGACAGCTACGAATCCCATGGAGTCCGTCCAATAAACTGTGTTTTTTAAAAAAGTCTAACAATGCTCGTGTTTCCTGAAGAAATAGTGTTTTATCGTGCTTTTCCTGAATCGGTTTGATCCTTCTGTATCGCTGCCTGGTTCGATCAGAGTCTCTCTGAACAACACAAACGCACTGGTTCTGGTTAAAGTGGCCAGTAACCATCACCTCAGAGGAGTTTGAGCTGCTGCCCTCTGGGGGGCGCTACAGAGCTCAGGGCTGTAAAGCACTTTAATGGCACCAAGCACTTAATCATTTACACAAAGATAACTCTGCATAATGTATATGTTCATAGTTTTAATTCCATTTTGACTGTTTTTATTGAGTTTTAGTGATTTCCATTTCTGCTTTTGGGTTGTGTCCTTTTATGTTGTATTTTCGAAAACTAATTTCTCCAAGTGGGACAACAACTAAACTTTTATGATAATTTGATAAATCTGATTCTGAGGTTATGTGGTCCAGCCCTCGTCCTAACCCTGACCCTGTGTGTCCTCTCGCTCTGTCTCGGAGCAGATCTGGAGGAGTTCATGTGTAAAACCCCGGCCATCGCTGACATCGTGATCCTCGTCGACGGATCCTGGAGCATCGGTCGCATCAACTTCAGACTCGTCCGAACCTTTCTGGAAAACCTGGTCAAAGCCTTCAGCGTGGAGTTCGACAAAACCAGGATTGGTCAGGAGCCGTGTGTAACTCTGTCGTCTGTGTCTGAGTGGAGTAATGTGTTAAAGCTGCTGTCCCGTGTGTTCAGGTCTGGCCCAGTACAGCGGAGACCCCAGGATCGAGTGGCATCTGAACACTTACTCGACCAAAGAAGCTGTGCTCGACGCCGTGAAGACGCTGCCGTACAAAGGAGGCAACACTCTGACAGGTGACAAAACACGGCAATACACCACGGTTTAGTCCTGTAGGGGGCGCTGTGATGGTCTGCCCAAGCATTTACTAATATTTGATTTCTATTTAAACACTGCATATATTTCTCTTTTTGCTTCAATATTCTGCAGTGATCCGTCGTTTCCATTAAATGTTCCAAACAGGGACAACCTTTCCTAAAGCAGCTCTACTCACACATTTATTCTTCTTCTTTAGATTAATGCTCAAATCTGAATCTGGTTCATATGAATGTTGCTCAGCTTATCTAAAATGGTAAAATGATTAGATTATGAAATATATGAAAGTGTATGAAGCCGTTCAGAGTGGACTTGGATTGTTTGTGTTCGTTTGATTAGGTCTGGCCCTGACGTTCATTTTGGAAAACAGCTTCAAAACCGAGTCCGGCTCTCGTCCCGGCGTTCCCAAAATCGGGATCCTGATCACGGACGGGAAATCTCAGGACGACGTGATTCCTCCGGCTCGGAGTCTGAAGGACGCAGACATCGAGCTCTTCGCCATCGGTAAAAACCAACCCTGCACTGATTTATTGTGTCTTTAATGTTGTCAGCCTTTAACCCTTGACCCGGGTCGTTGGCTCTGACAGGTGTAAAGAACGCAGATGAGAACGAGCTGAAGGCCATCGCGTCGCCTCCAGAGGAAACACACGTCTATAACGTGGCCGACTTCAGCGTCATGAGCGACATCGTGGACGGTCTGACCAAAACCATCTGTGAACGAGTGGAGCAGCTCGACAAGCAGCTCAAAGGTCAGCTCAAAGGTCAGCTCAAAGGTCAGCTCAAAGGTCAGCTCAAAGGTCAGCTCAAAGGTCAGCTCGAGGTCAGCTCAAAGGTCAGCTCGAGGTCAGCACTGTGACTATCACAGGTCAAACGGTTCCATCTCAAGAACCACACTTGAGTTCCATAAATCAGTTAAAATTAACACACTTTCTGGTTGTTGTTCTCGAACCCAGAACAAGAACAAAGTCAGACCTTTTCACGAGAAACTCAAGAACTCCTCGCTGAGCATTAACCACGCCCACTTCAGAACCAGGAAACCCAAAACCCGGGTTTAGACCAGGATTTTAATCTTTGATCCAGGTTTTATTGGACCTGCTTTATTGGAGAAAAACTCAAACCTGAGGGTAATATACTAATATTAGAAATTTAAAATCGGAATTGTGTTTCTTTTTTAATCTGTGAAAATTCTTTTATCATGTTGGTATTGTTTTTAAATTCTCTGACTCACACGTCTCAAATGTATTCTCTGCTCAGTATGACTCTAGGTACGTTTTCTGACTAGAGTTAGAGTTAGAGTTAGGGTTAAAGTTAGAGTTAGGTTAGGGTCAGAGCTGATTTATTGTTTTTTTTTTCTCTCCAGGTGAAGGTGAGCCGGCCCTCCTCCCCCTCACCATCTCTCCTCCTCGTGACCTGGTGACCTCTGACATCACAGCCCGTAGTTTCCGAGTGTCCTGGACCCACGCCCCGGGACAGGTGGAGAAGTACCGTGTGGTGTTCTACCCGGCCTCAGGAGGACAGCCCGAGGAGAGGGTACGACTGCAAGCTCTTCAGGTTTAAGGTTTAATCCAGGTTCTGGGGCTTTGCAGATGTCGGGTCGAGTCCAGCATCAGGCCCTGAGTCAGTCTGGTTTAACCTTGGTTTAGTCATGTGTCTGTGAACATTTAAGCTCCACATCTTTTCTTTTCACATTAAAATGAAACAGTCTTTGCTCTGTTTTTTGTGTTTGTTTCAGAAATCCTCTTTGGGAAAACACTGAGGTCTCATTGAAACTAATTAGATTCAGTTGATTTTCAGTTCAGTGTGAAAAGTGCCTGCAGATACAACACTTGTGTTTTTAACCTCAGTCTGTCGGGGCCTTGTTCAACACTGTCGCAGTTTGTCAACATCAGAGAAAATGAAAGCGTTTTCTTCGTCTCAGTGGAAAACCATATTAAACAGGATCAACCTGTCAGACTCAGGTTGTGTTCTGGTGTTGTGTTCAGGTGCTGTCGGGCTCGGAGAACAGTGTGGAGCTGAACTATCTCAACTCTCTGACCGAGTACCAGGTCGCCGTGTTTGCCGTTTACAGCAGCTCGGCCAGCGCCGCGCTCAGAGGCAGCGCCACCACACGTGAGTCCCAAGTCCTTCAACACACACTGCTCCTTTAAACAACTCACCTGAACACAATACACCTAAAATACTCATACTTTTATGGCTGGACTCAGATAAGTACATCCTAAGTCACTCGTGTCACTGTTTTGTCAAGATGGCAGGAGACTTTTCAGTTTTGGCAGAAAGTCTCATCCGTTCAGGCTCTAAGGGGCAGGAGTTGTCCAGGAGGCAGACGGGGCAGAAACTGAGCACAACTATGACATCAGTGAACGCCTGTTTTGGGACAGGGTGTGGGGACAGGGTTTTTTCACTGAGGCATGAGGTGTGCTGCTGATTGAATAATAAGGACTAGATGTAGACACGTAATGGAGAGAATAGAAAGCAGTGATAATTAACGTTCAGACTTCATAAAACAAGTCTGAGATTGTGATGAACATACTTTATTTCACAAGTTGGTTTGATTAAAAATGTTAATGTTTGAGAAATGACAGAAATCAATGAATCGATGGAAATGTATTGTACAAAGTAATATTAAGGTGCTGTAGAGGTTTGTCGTGTGCGTTTGTAAGTGTTCCGCCTGTGTTTGTTGGTCCAGTGGCTCTGCCGATGGTGAACGACCTGGACCTGTTCGACATCACCCACAGCACCATGATGGTTCGATGGAAGGCTGCGGCGGGAGCCTCTGGTTACATGATCCTGTACGCACCGCTGACCGAGGGAGAGCCGGCCGACGAGAAGGAGGTGAGCCCTGACTCTGCCTTGAGCCTATTTTAAATATTACCCTCTAACTATGTTTAGTGTGTTTCCTTAGATATTTGAACACAGCTTCGGTAATTTAAGGATTAGGATTCAAGAACAGTCAGTCAACAATAAAACCACACATTTCCCACAAGCAGCAGCAGAAGTGTTTCCTCTTCTAAATGAGTTTTTATTCCAGTTGTGTTTGCACAGAGGAGTCCTGTTAGAGGCCTTTCACTCAAAACTGTTCCGGGGGACATTTACATAACTTCTGCTGTTTTCACTGAGCTGGAAATTTGAGATTTGGATTTAACATTCAAATTACAAACCAGCTGGAGATGATATACCGTTGTTCTGTAGAAAAATCCACATTAAAACCTCTGAGTGGAGTGGCTGATGGACACGAGCACAGACCTGAGCGAACACAATCATCTGTGAATAATGAGAACACAACCCTGCGGGACACCGGTGCTGTGATCGAGTTCAGCCTCACACCGTCTTCAGCTGTTCTGGGAAATAAAAACAGGGTTAGAAAGAAAACAGACAGTTAAGGTGTGTAATTAAATTGAAAATAAGGTAAAGAACTGAACATGATTGAATAGTTTTACAGTTTCAAGCTTCATCCTCAGATAGACTTCTCCTGGGATTTGTTTGTCCTTGGTTTATGTTTCTCAGATTGTATTTTTCATTCTTCCTTCTTTGGCAGATCTATTCTTTGTCGTCTTGCTCCATCTCTTTTATTGTCAGTGTCTTGTTGATTTCCTTCCTCTGTATTGCTCACATCTCAATACGACCCGGTCCTGCTCAGATTCAGGGTGTGATTGAGTTTGAATGACTTCAGAGTAATCCGTCTGTTCTTTCATGTGCTGTGTTTGTCTCGACCACATCAGGCGTTAAACATGCCTCTGACAGAACAGAGCTGATCAAAAGAGACGCCGCAGACAGAAAGAACGTCAGGTGAATCTGTTATGAGGCTTCACAACTTCACATCCTCAAAAAGAAAACAGGCAAAGAACAAGTGTAAAAACTGTCTCTGGGTTAGACACAGCTGTGACTCTGAGGTCACACAGAGAACACCTTTTGTAATTCGAGTCCAGACTCAAATCTACAACAGACGGACTCAGAACTGAAAGATTTGTGATCTTTAGGATCAGATAAACGAGTGACGGATCATTTACATTCACTTTTAGTCATTTACAGACGCTTTTATCCAAAGCAACTTAAAAGTGAGGAAAACAATGGAACCAATTTTAACAACACAAGGAACAAAAAGCATAAGTGCACAAAAAAACTATTTAAAACCCAGCACAGTTTACAAAGCTAAGAATAGGAGAGTTTTATTTTTTATTTTTTTAAATAGAGAAGGAATCGATAGAAAGGAAGTAGGACTCAGTGTTTGTCAGTCAGGTGTTGACGGAAGAGATGTGTTTTCAGGTGTTTTTTAAAGATGGCTACAGAATCTGCTGATCTTGTAGCAGCAGTAGATCATTCCACCAATGTGGAACAGAGCCAGAGAAGGTACGTGAGAGTGATTTTTTACCTTTCTGGGACGGTACCACCAGACGTTGTTCATTTGCAGAGCGCAGGGATCTGGTAGGAACGTAGGTCTGTATTAGTGAGTGGAGATATGAGGGTCTTGTAGGTCAAGAGCATCAACCGGGAGCCAGTGTAACCTAATGAAGAGAGGAGTTACGTGTGCTCTCTTCGGTTCATTAAAGACCACTCTTGCCGCTGCATTCTGGATCAGCTGCAGAGGTTTGGTTGAGCAGCAGGGAGACCAGCCAGTAGAGCATTGCAATAATCCAGTTTGGACAAGACAAGAGCCTGGACTAGAATTTGTGTAGAGTGCTCTGATAGGAAAGGTCTAATTGTACTAATGTTGTAGAGGATGAAGCAGATGACTTTGTGAAAGTTAAAGGCTTCCATGAAAACTCTGCTTTTCAACTTATTTGAATTGTCTTTTTTTTCAGTTTGTCTGTTCACTGACTCGCTCTTACGTCCTGAAACAGTTTAGTTCTTTTCGAATGTGTGTTTGTGTGTGTCCAGGTGAAAGTGGAGGCCTCAGTGAACGAGGTGGAGCTGGAGGCACTGACTCCATCGACAGAATACACAGTGACAGTCTACGCCATGTACGGAGAGGAGGCCAGTGACCCCATGACCAGCCAACAGACCACATGTGGGTTTAGTCCTGGTTTAGTCCTGGTTTAGTCCTGGTTTAGACCTGGTTTAGACCTGGTTTAGTCCTGGTTTAGTCCTGGTTTAATCCTGGTTTAGTCCTGGTTTAGTCCTGGTTTAATCCTGGTTTAGTCCTGGTTTAGTCCTGGTTTAGACCTGGTTTAGTCCTGGTTTAGACCTGGTTTAGACCCTGGTTTAGACCTGGTTTAGTCCTGGTTTAGTCCTGGTTTAGTCCTGGTTTAGTCCTGGTTTAGACCTGGTTTAGACCTGGTTTAGTCCTGGTTTAGACCTGGTTTAGTCCTGGTTTAGATCCTGGTTTAGTCCTGGTTTAGACCTGGTTTAGTCCTGGTTTAGTCCTGGTTTAGACCTGGTTTAGTCCTGGTTTAGTCCTGGTTTAGTCCTGGTTTAGTCCTGGTTTAGACCTGGTTTAGTCCTGGTTTAATCCTGGTTTAGACCTGGTTTAGTCCTGGTTTAGTCCTGGTTTAGACCTGGTTTAGTCCTGGTTTAGTCCTGGTTTAGTCCTGGTTTAGACCTGGTTTAGTCCTGGTTTAGTCCTGGTTTAGTCCTGGTTTAGTCCTGGTTTAGACCTGGTTTAGTCCTGGTTTAGTCCTGGTTTAGTCCTGGTTTAGTCCTGGTTTAGTCCTGGTTTAGACCTGGTTTAGTCCTGGTTTAGTCCTGGTTTAGACCTGGTTTAGACCTGGTTTAGACCTGGTTTAGACCTGGTTTAGTCCTGGTTTAGACCTGGTTTAGTCCTGGTTTAGTCCTGTAGTCCTGGTCAGACCTGGTTTAGAACCTAGTTAAGGATATAGTGCACGGGCCTACTGACCTGATGAATAGAGGAAGAAAACCTGTAGGTCACCTGGGGGTCCAGTCAAATCCTGCCTGAATTTTACCACCAGAGGCCAGAGGAGAGGCATTTTTTACTGGTGTGTGTTTTTTTGTTTAGCACAGGCCTACTGGGGGGGGCATAAAGCAGGTCATCCATAGTGCAGTCTTGGTGCTGTTTAAGTGCTGTCAGTTAAGTGCTTAATAGGAAATATCAGATCAATTAATAAAATAAAAGTTAGTAAAAATAAAACCTTGTTAGTAATCACACAGTTAGTCAAACCATTGTCCGAGACTTGATCCATGGATTCCCCGCTAATGTGCTGTCCCTGTAGGTCTGTGTCTGTGTGTATGCTGTTGTACATATGAGTAGAACGATTAGATCCCTCTCCATAGAGCCTGTTCCCACTGACATTACTATAACATGCCTCAGGTAAGTGCGTCTAGTTTTTTAGATTCAGTAATAAGTGCTATAAGGAAGATTGCTTCATACAATAATTAAACATTAAAAATATTAAATAACATGAGCAATAATTATTTAAAAAAAACCACACCAAAACACAAGTTATTTACAATATACACAATGGTTTTACTGAGAGAGGTATAGTCAGAAATCGTGTCAATGAAAAGGTGGCAATACTGGAGAGTGGTTCAGGTTCTACTCAAATCAGAGACAGGTGTGGACCTGGTGGAGAAAGAGTTTTATGGGCAAAGGTTAGGGTTAGGTTTAGTCCTGGTTTAGACCAGGTTTAGTCCTGGTTTAGTCCTGGTTCACACCTGGTTTAGTCCTGGTTTAGACCTAGTTTAGTCCAGGTTTAGTTAGTTTGTTTTAGGATTTTTATTAGTGCACTTCGAGAGGAAGTCATCGGAGCTAAGGACACTCTGAGGTTATAAGTGTCAGGAAAAAGACGGGACAGAAATGTTTTATGTCCTACGGTTACTTTAATCCGACTAACTTCCCGTTCATTGTCTTAACCTCAACATCCATGTTTCATAAATACGGTACGGTTCTTATAGAGTTAGCAACGACAAGAAGAATGTGTCCTGTTTTACACAGAACTCTAGAGAGTATGTCCCTTTTTCCAAAATCAGTTTAACACATTTTTTATATCACACAAAGTTCGGTCACTTCTCAAACACACACGTATTTTTTTTTTTTTGCAACATTTACAACTTTTACTTTGAATTTGTGCAGATATTTAATGAAACAAACTAATGAGAGGAAAGGCTTGTGTTACAAAGCTTCACAAAGACATTAAAGTCTTCAATGTTTATGAAGTCTCAAGAGTGAACAGAGGGTGTGTACGTTATTTAACACTCCATCGCTCCATCCTCGTCTGACGCAGCTGCGTTTTACTGCCGCCTCTTTTCTCTCGGTCACGTTTAAGCCCAGACTCTGCTCTCACTAATTATGGGTTTGTTAAGTCTTTTCTGAGCTCTCTGCGTGACTCTGTGGGCTGCTGGAGCTCTGTTTGTCTTTACGATACGTGTCCTAGGGTCACATCAGGACAACTGCAGAGCCCTAAAGACGCTTTACATTTACATTTTACATTTATTCATTTAGCAGACGCTTTTATCCAAAGCGACTTACATTACCAGTGTTACAGTCACTGGAGGCAAGGTGGGTTAAGTGTCTTGCCCAAGGACACAACGGCAGCATGAACTGTGGGGAGAGCGGGAATCGAACCGCCAACCTTCCGGTTGAAAGACGACTGCACTACCCACTGAGCTACTGCCGCTTTATAGAGGCTTTATAGAGTCTTGATGAATATTGTGCAGGTGTATTATTGTAAGAGCAAACTGTTAATAACAAAAGTCCAAATAAAGAGCAGGAGCTGAATTAAGCAGGTAATAAATATTGTTCCTGTGCTCTTTCCTCTCGTCAGTGCCTCTGCTGCCGGCCATGAACCTACGGTTCTCAGAAGTCGAACACAGCTCGGCCAAAATCAACTGGGACTCTCCCTCCAAGAAGGTCAAAGGTTACCGCATCATGTACGTCAAGACGAGCGGCGTCCAGACCAACGAGGTGAGAGCAGGATTTTTTCAAAAGCCATATTAACAAAACAATTTAAGACCAGACAAGAACATAAGAGCATTAATCCCAGGTGTTATTCTTTGTGCTGTTAAAGTGGAAATGTTGCATAAAACAGATATTCTCAAAATTTAAAAACTAAAAAAACTAAACATAAAATATGGGCGTGTTTTCTTCCACGTATTAAGTTAAGTTAACGTTTCTTTACAGACCGACAGGTTTTGTTGTTCAAAGTCTCAAAGCCTCACACAAAAGATTCTCTTCCTCTTATTCATATTGTACTTTTTGTATATTATATTTCTCTGTTTGTTGCTGATGGTCGTCAGGTGGAGGTGGGCCGGGTTGTGACCCACCTGCTGAGGAACCTGACCTCTCTGACGGAGTACACTGTGGGTGTGTTCGCCATCTACGACGAGGGTCAAGCCGAGGCAGTGACCGAGAGCTTCACCACCAGTACGACCTTCTGACCTCTGGGTTCAGACTGAAGTCATACAGACCTGACCTTTATGACCTTTATACATGCTTTGGTGTTTACAGAGACGGTACCGGACCCTCTGGACCTGAGCAGCTCTGACGTCTCCACCGACAGCTTCAGAGTGAGGTGGAGACACCCGGCGTCTGACGTGGTTCTGTACAGACTCACCTGGACCTCCACCGACGGAGGGGACAGCGACGAGGTACAGCAACACCTCATCTAGAAAGAATAATGCTAATCTTTTTGGTAGATTAAAACTAATTCAGCAAAATGTAAAAAAAAATGGACTTGTCTGGACGTTCCTATTGTGACGCTTGTTTCCTGCGCTGGTTGTGTGAGATAGGTTCTGGTGAACGGAAACACCAACACGTACCTGATCAAAGGCCTGACCCCTGCCACTGAGTACGAGGTGCTGCTGGCCGCCATCTACAACAACGAAGTGGAGAGCGACGAGGTCATCCTCCTGGAAATCACAGGTGAGAACATTCCCTCCCACTTTATACTGATTACTCGGCTTTATTTATGTTGTATTCACTTTCATAAGTTCTGTTAAACTGCTGCTTTATGATGTCATTTCTTTAAAATAGTGTTTTATTTCTTTCCTTTTCAGCCAAAAGAACAACAACCATTGCTACGACCACCACCTCCACAGCAGGTGATGACATCCAATTACAGCTGTGCTTAATTATACGAGTACTTAGGCTGTCCACAGAATGATACCAGTAATCAGTTTTTTAAGAGCCACAAAAGCAGATGATAAATAAACTGTACGAGAATAAGTTTAGACTTGTTGCTAAGTTTGTTTGATGTGTTACTTTCACAGCCTTTTGAAAACTTGAATAAAACCTTGGTGTGTTGACATGACCAAAGTCTTCCCGTGTTTTTTTTATGTTGTCCGTCCGTTTTGACCCGCAGCCCCTCGATTCGGCATCAGAAACATGAGAATCGATGACGAGACGACCCACAGCCTCAGAGTGACCTGGCAGCCCGTCGACTCCAGGAACATTCAGCACTATCGTCTCAGCTACATCAGTGCCAGAGGGGACCGCGCCGAGGAGACCGTAAGCACCGCCCGTTCGACGGAACATTCAGTTTATTTCATTTCTCTCGCACAGCCAAAGCCAAGGAATAGAAACATGGTTTAAGAAGCTTTTAAAAGCATCAACAGACTCTAAATGCTTTATCCTTTTTCTTAGTTCAGGGCTCAACGAGAGGATCGGAGAGTTTGAGTGGGGTTAAAGGACAGAGACGCAGACTAAAAAACTAAAACAAAGGTTCATGGCCCTGGTTTGTTTTAGCGTCGTTCGGATTATTTTGTGTTTTTCTCTTGTCATTTCATTGATTCAAAGAAATTTTTATAGTATAGTTCCTTTTTAGTGTCCTTATTATTTCTGACTATTCCAAATTAATAAAACTTATTAAAATCCAACTGAAACCTGTTCTCCATCTACATTAAATGTCCATTGACTTTTAGAAATATGATGAATTAGAATTAATCAGAAGAGATATACAGATTTTTTGCCAAAGGTTTGATGTTGTTGGAACCTATGGCAGTGGGATTGGAGGGACCAGAAAGAAGAGTTTTTGGAGGAAGTTAAAGGCGAGCCAGTCCTTATTGTCCTGGAGACAGCTGCAGATGGATGTTGAGGAGTGAGCGGGAGATAAATGAGTCTCATCTGTGTAGAAACCAAAGGAAATCTATTGAGTTTGGATCATTTTGAGAGAGTGAACATGAACAGAAGTGGACCCGGAACAGAGCCCTGAGGGACGCCCAATGCAGGTGTGGAGAGACCTTATGGTTAACCTGTAACCAATTTTAAAACTTCTATCAAGCTCGACCTGAGTTTATCAGTGACTTTGTCTCTTTTTGTCTCTTATTCTTTTATTCTGGGGGGGGGTTATTGTTTATCCTACAGAAAGTGGAATATTATTTGTTTTTGTGGGAGGTTTAAAAATCCAAGTAAATAACGAGGCAGAAGTGGCTCAAACCCAGGTGTTTTCTCCGAGCGTCAGCATTCATCAGATTATTGAGAGAAATCCAACAGATCTGTGGCAGGTTTCCATATTGTCCGCCCAAACATCAGCAGAAACAAACAAACAGACGAGAGACAGAGGGAAAGAAGAAATAATGATGATGAAAACAGCGGCACTGCTTCAAACGTTTGAAGACTCGAGCGGCAGGTCTTCAGCTTTAATGAGACTCACAGGAAACCAGCACTGGGCAAGAATTCAGTCCTGTTAGTTTAGAATTTATTCAGAAAAATCTGCAAAAATAAGCTTTTATTCCAGTGATCACCACAGTGTCCATGAAACAAGTGTGAATTTAATATAGCTGAACATTTAATCAAGTAGAAACAATGCAACTAATATATTGTTCAGTAACTTGGCTTTACATTATTGGACAAAATTATTAAAATACAATATTTTCAGCTTGTGTGTACAATCGGTTTAATTAATCCATCAACCTTTATTTGTACAGCACATTTACAACAACTACAGCAGTTGGGTTTGGTTGAGTTTGATTGAGTTTGGTTCAGTTTGGTTCAGTTTGATTGAGTTTGGTTGAGTTTGGTTCAGTTTGATTGAGTTTGGTTGAGTTTGGTTGAGTTTGGTTGAGTTTGGTTCAGTTTGGTTGAGTTTGGTTCAGTTTGGTTCAGTTTGATTCATTGGTTCAGTTTGGTTCAGTTTGGTTGAGTTTGATTGCGTTTGGTTCAGTTTGGTTCAGTTTGGTTCAGTTTGGTTCAGTTTGATTGCGTTTGGTTCAGTTTGGTTCAGTTTGGTTCAGTTTGGTTCAGTTTGGTTGAGATTGGTTGAGTTTGGTTGAGTTTGGTTCAGTTTGGTTCAGTTTGATTGCGTTTGGTTCAGTTTGGTTGAGTTTGATTGCGTTTGGTTCAGTTTGGTTCAGTTTGGTTGAGTTTGGTTCAGTTTGATTGCGTTTGGTTCAGTTTGGTTCAGTTTGGTTGAGTTTGGTTGAGTTTGGTTGAGTTTGGTTGAGTTTGGTTCAGTTTGGTTCAGTTTGATTGCGTTTGGTTCAGTTTGGTTCAGTTTGGTTCAGTTTGGTTGAGATTGGTTGAGTTTGGTTGAGTTTGGTTGAGTTTGATTGAGTTTGGTTGAGTTTGGTTGAGTTTGGTTGAGTTTGGTTCAGTTAATCCTGAAGAGGCTTGTGTTTCCTCTGAGCTGTGTCCAGAGAGAGACGTTGTGTGGATGTGTTGCTGATAATGGATCTAAAGTCTCAGAGAGAGACGTCTGCTGCAGAAACAGAGATGTCACAGAAGAGACACAAAAGTCTGATATGAGACATAAATATGAGATAATACTTGAAGCAGATTTTTAGAAACGCATGCAGTAAGTAATTATTATAAAGAAGTCCTGGAGTGTAGAGAGACTTCTGCAGGAAACATTCACCTGTTTCTGTTTATTCCATCTTTCTGAACGTTACCTTCACAGCTGCAGCAGGTCCCTCTCATTTAGACTCTCTCAGGTCGTGTTTAATGCAGTGGAGACGATAAATATGAAGTTTAAATTAATGAAACCAGAGATTAGATTAGATTAGATTCAACTGAGCCAAACCACACTGACACTTAAAATACAAACAGCTGCTGAGAACAAACAAAAGTACATTTATTATGTTTTCTGTTTGAACATGACCTTTATCAAAAAAACAAGGAGGAATTTATTTATTTAACTTCTAATTTTCTCGAGTGAGTTTTATCTTGTTCAATCAGCTGAGCTTATTTTGACTCGTGGACCTGGATATGGTTATATACAGTTATTTTTAGGGAAATGTAGGTTCTGTTTAATATGTCATACGTAATGTTTTGACAAACCCTTAAAATAAAACTCTATTTGTGTGACCCTGTACTTTTCTCTTTAACCCTTTTATCAGAACTTGAATATTCTAGGTCCGTGCCTGGGTCCTGTTGTGTTCAGAGCTCTATAAATACTTGATGAAGCCGTGTTTGCTTTGACAAAGTGCCGTTTTCTCTTCTTGGTTTGTTCAAACTGAGGCCGGTGGCAGTTTGTGGCTCTTGCTCTGTTTTTTCATCACACGGCGTCGGGATTGATTTGTCAGGGCTCTGCTGTGTTTGTCTGGCCCCAAACCTGCGTTTCCTCCGTGTTTTTTTTTTTGGGAGGGAGACGTTTGTGAAGAGGAAGACGAGACAGAACATGCCCCGAATGTAAACGGCACAAACCGCTGAGAAAGGATCCAGAAAGATTTAAACACATACAACAGGAATGTAAGGGTTTCATCTAAAAAAAGTATCTAAAGAAATATATTTACATTTAGACAACAGCAGCCATAAGGAAGGTTGTCAGAGCTGCTGGAGGCTGTAGAATGGTTTGGCTAAAGGATCACTTAAGTTCAACACACATCCAGGAAAACAAGGAAAAAGTCATAAAAAATTACTGGAAAAATAATTAATAATTAAAAAATTACTGGAAAAATAATTAATAATGTCTTAAAAATGTCCAAAGGACCTGGAGAAATAAAAATCAGCAATTCACATTTTATACTTGTTTGTAAAGTTAGTGCACATTTCATTTGTAACTGAACTGGTTTTAGATAAACACGACAATATCAGATCTTCAACCCTTTTTGACTCTCTAAAGCTGCTGTAGTTTGAGTTCTGACCCTCTGAAGCTGCTGTAGTTTGAGTTCTGACCCTCTAAAGCTGCTGTAGTTTGTGTTCTGACTCTCTAAAGCTGCTGTAGTTTGAGTTTTGACCCTTTAAAGCTGCTGTAGTTTGAGTTTTGACCCTTTAAAGCTGCTGTAGTTTGAGTTCTGACCCTTTAAAGCTGCTGTAGTTTGAGTTCTGACCCTCTAAGGCTGCTGTAGTTTGTGTTCTAATCCAGGCTTCAAACAGACCTCAACAAAAAGATGTATCTGTGGTAAATTATAGTCTTGGCATTCATGAGCCTGTTGTTCTGAAATCACTGGAGCTGATTGTTTGAATAAGTGTTTATCCAGTGACTTATAGCCTTTAGCTGGCTGTCAGCTACATGCTCTATACCCACTGAGGGAATAGATGAGGTGATCTGAGGATCTACCTGTGAGTTCACCTCAGAGACGAGTCACTCAGGGTCAGTTCAGAAAAGAAACTGATGCAATTAACCTTCAGCTGCTGTTTCAAACTCAGCAGCAGCTCACCTCCATCAGAAAAGGTCAGGCTGTTAGTTTATCCTCTGCCTTTTAATAAACTGCACACACTTTATGATTGGAACATAATAACTCCATAAGCAGCGGTACCTTCAGGGGACAAGAGACATTTTTATCTTAAACAGTTCATTAAGACAGAAAATAACCAAGTCTAGACACAACTTAAAGTTTCAGAATTGTTCTGGTGTTGGTGCTGATGTATGCCCAGTGGGATTTATAAGTCTGAGTTCTGACCCTGTGAGGCTACTGTAGTTTGTGGAGTTTATTCTGAAGAACAGGTACATGAGGAATAAAAAAATTACTTAAATGTCAACATGCTGCTCCTGGAAATGTTCATGTCTGGGAACATGTGTAAAGATGTTGGTCTGAGGAAGGTCATGTGATCTCCTAATGTCACAATTATTAAGTTTATTAAACCTGTGTTTTCCAGCGAACGGTGCCGACGGCTCAGAACGGCCTGGTCCTGCAGCCGCTGCTCTCAGACACCGAGTACAAGGTGGCCATCACTCCGGTTTACCCTGAAGGAGACGGTCCCACCTTCGCTCGCTCCGCCAGGACTCGTGAGTGGAACTCTTATAAAGACGCTCAACACAAGCGCCGCTCAAAAGAATAACTTCACACAAGAATAACTTTACACACAAGAATAACTTTACACAAAATAATAACTTTACACAAAAGAATAACTTTACACAAAAGAATAACTTTACACACAAGAATAACTTTACACAAAAGAATAACTTTACACACAAGAATAACTTTACACACAAGAATAACTTTACACACAAGAATAACTTTACACACAAGAATAACTTTACACACAAGAATAACTTTACACAAAAGAATAACTTTACACAAAAGAATAACTTTACACAAAAGAATAACTTTACACAAAAGAATAACTTTACACAAAAGAATAACTCTATACAAAATAACTTTACACACAAGAATAACTTTACACAAAATAATGAACTTTACACAAAAGACAACTTTACACAAAAGAATAACTTTACACAAAAGAATAACTTTACACAAAAGAATAACTTTACACAAACAAATAACTTTACACAAACAAATAACTTTACACAAAATAATGAACTTTACAAAAATAAAACTTTACACAAAAGAATGAACTTTACACAAACTGTTATAAGAATTCTATATGTCCAAAAGAATTCTATATCCTTATATTACCCAGAGAGACACGGAGACAGATTATAGTAAAAGGCCAGGTTTTATTCCTTGCAAGGGAAGCAAATTACACAGATACAACACAGGTACATAGTGCGTTTTGCTTACAGAGGTAAGCAAAACATTACATTTTATATCACTAAAGTGCGTTGTGTCCTTGGGCAAGACACTTAACCCACCTTGCCTCCAGTGACTGTAACACTGGTAATTACATTAGAACAATGTAAGTCGCTTTGGATAAAAGCGTCAGCTAAATGAATAAATGTAAATGTAACACATTAATCCATCCTCGTCACTAAATAGTGATAACTCCATTTTGTGTTAGTGTAATATTACATATCTTTAAACTGAACACAACAGGTTTGAATAAAACGAGTCAGAGACAAGTAAATAGTTTTTAATAAATGAATAAACTGTTCCGATGTAAAATCACTGACGTTAGCTGAACTTAAGTCAAACAGACGGACCTTTGAGAGCTTTTCTCTTGAGACAGAAAAGAGCTGCAATAATCCAGTCGTTAAAAGGACAAGAGCTGTGGAAATTATTTCTATTAATACTTGAAAAGCACGAAACTATTTGTGTAAAATGCTGAGATTCTCGAGGCCGGTGCTTGTTAAACCCTGAGGCTGATGATGAATCACCAGAGTTTGAGAGAATGACAGACGAGATGAAGAAGCAGGAGAAAGACGATGAGGCTGAAGAGTGATGATGAAGTGCGACGGTATGATCTGAGGAGAGACCTGTGAGGGATGAGGTGAGCTCTGAAACGAAGGATACAGAGAATACAGAGAGCTTTTAGACTCCAAATAAAGAGAGTAATCTGTGGGTCTGATCCACGAGGAACGGACGGAGCAGAGCGAGCGACGGGAGACGAATACTGAACAGAGAGAGACGCACAGGGAAAGACAACGAGAGGAAAACTGAGGAGAACTCACTTTTTATCAATTAAACTCAACAATCCACAGCTGCGAGGGCTTTGATTTGGTGTCTTGATTTGTGCAATAAATCACTTTGTTGTCTACCTTTAACTAAGTGCAGTGGCATAACATGAGGAAAACTACTGCAGCTCTGTGGATTTTATTTGTTAAAGTCCAAATAAAACCACTTAAAACCTGTTAGGTCTCTGCAGAACCACTTTAAATCTGTTGCTGCTGCTGTTTGGATTTAGAAACCTGACGAACAACTGGACAGTGTTTAATGGGCACTATTTGCCGGCTGTGATTTTAACACTTATATTAATAATATTCTCTCTAAAGGCCCACAGCTGAGCTCCAAACAATGTCTGAATGTTGAGTGATTCTGATATTCTGAAGAGAGCAGAGAGTGATAGAGCCACAGCAGAGACAAGACTGAAGGTAAAAGTGGAAGTGTGAAGAGGAGGAAATGAGGCATGAGGACGCAGGAATCGAGATGAGTCACTCGAGGAACATTCTCAGATCGTCTCATGTTTCCATTAAAACAGATTGAATCCATCTTGGTTCAGAAAAGAAGTGATAAATATGGACGAGCTGCAACATGTATGTATAATGTATAACATGTATAAATGTAAATCCTGTTAATACGGGGACGTTCTGAAATGTATAAATGTAAATCCTGTTAATACGGGACGTTCTGACATGTATAAATGTAAATCCTGTTAATACGGGGACGTTCTGACATGTCCCGTAAGTATCACTACAGCAGATCCTTTGGACGTCTTTCTGAAATGCTTGAACGAGGCTAAAGTGGTTTGTTTTAGTGAAGTGTAGAGTATTAATGTTCCACTTATTAAAACCTGTTTGTCTCCAGTTCCTCTGACGGCCCCTAAAAACCTGCGAGTGTCTGAGGAGTGGTACAACCGCTTCAGGATCAGCTGGGACGTCCCGCCTTCACCAACGATGGGCTACCGCATCGTCTACCAGCCAGTGTCAGGTGAGGACTAAACCAGGTCAAACCAAGGACTAAACCTGAACTAAACCTGAGCTAAAGTCTACAACACACTGCATCAAACATGTGGAGAATAAGGAGTCTGATATATTGTCCTGGTCTTAACCCTGACCTGGTCTCTGGTCTGGTTTCAGCTCCCGGTCCGGCTCTCGAGACCTTCGTGGGGGAAGACGTGAACACCATGCTGATCTTGAACCTGCTCAGTGGGATGGACTACAGCGTGAAGGTCATCGCGTCCTACACCACCGGCTCCAGCGAGGCTCTGACGGGACGCGCCAAAACACGTCAGCCCCTTATTACAGCCGCATTTACTCAGTGTTAGAATAAACTCTAATAAAGTCGTTTAGTGGGTTGCATCAGTTGTTTTAAGGAAAAAACACTTTTTTTAGTAATTGCCTTTTGGTTTAAAACATTTAATATTCTGTTTGTCGTGGACCACCCAGACTGAGGCTGCTTCAGAATTACATCTCTCTAATGTTTTAGAATAAAAACATAAAAACGGATGATCTGAGCTACACTTCTGCAGTGATTACAGGACGATCTCTTCACTGTGAAATACTGAAGGGAGTTTCCATTCACCTCTGTTTAGTTTAATGAGAAGGATGTCATTTTATAGTTTATTCAACATGGTACTAGTGAAGTTTTAAGGAGAAAACAGCCACTTCAAGGGTTTGTACATACCTCAAATACTTACTAATGTATTATTTCTATTGCAAAGATGGGGTAATTGTGGGTTTTCTCTGTCCACAGTGTACCTGGGAGTAAATAATCTGAAGGTGTACCAGGTGAAAGTGAACAGCCTGTGTGTTCAGTGGCAGCCGCAGCGTCACGCCAGCTCCTACAGAGTCAACGTCGAGTCTCTGTCCAGTGAGTCCAACAACGAGCTACTTCGGTTCTTTCCAGTTGAAGTGTAGTTATTAACACTGAGTGAACTCTTGTGTTTCAGACGCTCAGAAACAGGAGACGAAGCTGAGCGGAGGAACCAGTCGACACTGCTTCAACAACTTAAAAGCCAACAGTCAGTACAAAGTGAGTGTTTACGCTCAGCTGCAGGACGGGACGGAGGGGCCGGCTGTGACCGTCACCGACAAAACACGTGAGAGCCTCTGACCTGACATCCACAACACACGTTTAATCTGTGTTTTAGGTTGTTAGGTTCACATTAGTGGAGAATTCAAAAATAAAATGGGAATAAAATGCAGATTATTCCAAAACTGAGTTAGATTTCTTTATTAGGCCCGAGCCGGTGATGACCGGGAGGGCCTATTGTTTTTGCTCGGATTATTATTATTTTTTTTTTTATTCTTCTCCCAATATGATCCTAAATTTGACCCAGTGAACATGAACGAAAAGTCATTTTTATTGGTCCCAGCCTTTAAGCCCGGCGAAAAATTTATGTATTTGAAGTCTTCGAAAAAAAAATACGAAAAATGACTCAGTGGCGACCCCTACAAAATCAAAATACATTGGGCCTATGGAAAGTGAAAGTAACTTTTTTCCAACGTAGAAAAATGAAACTTGGTACATCCATAGGACACCTCAGGGCAAACAGAAAAGTTTATTACAGCCATATCGTAAACTCAACAGGAAATATACTATGTTGGGTGGAATGTGTGACCACCAAAATCGCACCCCTTGTGTCTAAAGGCTTTTCATCTAAACAGCTCCAAATTTGGTGAGTATCATCTAGACACGTGTGCCAAAAAAATTATCAATTTGTTTTTTGATACATTTGTGGCTGTGGTCGTAATGAGTCTGTGAAGAGGCAGCCGTTTCTTTGGGAAATAAATGCCATTTCCCAATTGCCAGGATCCTTCCTTTAGAGGAGGCCCCTCCAGAGCCAAGGCTAGAGTCTTAGAAAACTCCTCAGAATCATTTGGAACTTGTAACCTTGTACTTTTAGACAAGTTATATTTACATTTTGCCTTTTTAAACAGGGGGGTGCAGCGATTGCTGAGTCATCTCAAATCTCCAGCCAGTACTTTGTTTTTCTCGCCTTAGCCCAAGCATAATCTATTATTTTCAAAGGTTCAGACAGCTCCCAGGAAAACCAGGGATTGTGGAGACCTTTAACTCTAAATTACAACGTGGTGTAGCAGGCCCCAGCAGTAGCACAGGCCCGGTTATTTGACATTACCGTGAAGTTTACTCTTTAAAGCACGAAATGCAATCCTCCGAGTGCATGTGTCCCCGCGGTCTCAAGGGAGGCGAGGGCCTTTATCGCCGCTTGCGGCTTTAATTATTTTTATTTTTTTTTGCCACTAACTAGTCTTCAGCTGTTACCCAATTCAACCAGTCCTACTTTAAAACGTACCTTTGATACAGATAATGTTGGTATTTATTTACTTTTTTCAATATAAATTTTTTTCTGAAATTTTTTGTCTGTTTATTTCTTTTGAGAATTAGGCAAAATTTAGCAAATTCAGCTTCTTCTTCTGCTCGTTTCGGCCTTAATAACTAAAACATCAATATTTTTGCACCTTTCAAATTGTATACAAGTCACAAGAATCTCAGCTTTTCATTTAGTCAATAACTTTGTTGTACCTTTTAATGTTTTTTTTTTAAATTCATTTTATGCTTGACAACATTTTTGTGACTTTTTCATTTTATAATGGGTTGCTATGGTTGCTAGGGACATCTTTTTATTTTTAATGTAACTATAAAATAATAATATAATCCATGTAAGTTTCATTCATTCTTTTTTTATTTGACTCTAAAACACTTTTAACCTCTAGTGGCGATAAGTGGAAGTACACTTTTTTAGTAATTGCCTTTTGGTTTAAAACATTTAATATTCTGTTTGCCGTGGACCACCCAGACTGAGGCTGCTTCAGAATTACATCTCTCTAATGTTTTAGAATAAAAACATAAAAACGTATGATCTGAGCTACACTTCTGCAGTGATTACAGGACGATCTCTTCACTGTGAAATACTGAAGGGAGTTTCCATTCACCTCTGTTTAGTTTAATGAGAAGGATGTCATTTTATAGTTTATTCAACAAGGTACTAGTGAAGTTTTAAGGAGAAAACAGCCACTTCAAGGGTTTGTACATACCTCAAATACTTACTAATGTATTTCTATTGCAAAGATGGGGTAATTGTGGGTTTTCTCTGTCCACAGTGTACCTGGGAGTAAATAATCTGAAGGTGTACCAGGTGAAAGTGAACAGCCTGTGTGTTCAGTGGCAGCCGCAGCGTCACGCCAGCTCCTACAGAGTCAACGTTGAGTCTCTGTCCAGTGAGTCCAACAACGAGCTACTTCGGTTCTTTCCAGTTGAAGTGTAGTTATTAACACTGAGTGAACTCTTGTGTTTCAGACGCTCAGAAACAGGAGACGAAGCTGAGCGGAGGAACCAGTCGACACTGCTTCAACAACTTAAAAGCCAACAGTCAGTACAAAGTGAGTGTTTACGCTCAGCTGCAGGACGGGACGGAGGGGCCGGCTGTGACCGTCACCGACAAAACACGTGAGAGCCTCCGACCTGACATCCACAACACACGTTTAATCTGTGTTTTAGGTTGTTAGGTTCACATTAGTGGAGTGTTCGAAAATAAAATGGGAATAAAATGCAGATTATTCCAAAACTGAGTTAGATTTCTTTATTATTTTTATTTATTTTTTTGCCACTAACTAGTCTTCAGCTGTTACCCATTTCAAACATTCCTACTTTAAAATGTACCTTTGATACAGATAACGTTGGTATTTATTTATTTTTTTTTCAATATAAATTTTTTTCTGAAATATTTTGTCTGTTTATTTCTTTTGAGAATTAGGCAAAATTGAGCAAATTCAGCTTCTTCTTCTTCTGCTCGTTTCGGCCTTAATAACTAAAATATCAATATTTTTGCACCTTTCAAATTTTATACAAGTCACAAGAATCTCAGCTATTCATTTAGTCAATAACTTTGTTGTACCTTTTAATGTTTTTTTTTTTATTCATTTTATGCTTGACAACATTTTTGTGACTTTTTCATTTTATAATGGGTTGCTATGGTTGCTAGGGACATCTTTTTATTTTTAATGTAACTATAAAATAATAATATAATCCATGTAAGTTTCATTCATTCTTTTTTTTTTATTTGACTCTAGTTCCTGTTCCAACTCCAGCTCCTACCAACCCCCCCACTACAACTCCATTACCCACAATCCCTGCTGCCAAAGAGGGTAAGACATGTTTGTGCTCAATGTTTTCTCTTGTTTTCTCTTGATCTGATATTTTTACCTGACACATCCGACTCAAACTGAGCCTGTATTGAAATGTATTTTTATTAAATCTATCTTTTTTTTTACACTTTGTGTGATCCCTGCTCAGTTTGTAAAGCAGCCAAAGCCGACCTGGTCTTTTTGGTCGACGGCTCGTGGAGCATCGGAGACGAGAACTTCCTGAAGATTATCCGCTTCCTTTACAGCACGACAGGAGCTCTGGACCAGATCGGACCTGACGGGACACAGGTAACTGCTTCAGACCTGGTTTAGTCCTGGTTTAGTCCTGCTTTAGACCTGCTTCAGACCTGGTTTAGTCCTGGTTCAGACCTGCTTCAGACCTGGTTTAGACCTGGTTTAGTCCTGGTTCAGACATGGTTCAGACCTGGTTCAGACCTGGTTTAGTCCTGGTTTAGTCCTGGTTCAGACCTGGTTTAATCCTTGTTTAGACCTTAATGTAGTTCATGATTTTGCCCTTTTTCAGATCTGTTAAAGAAAGGTTGGTCCTAGTTTGGTCTGAATCTAGTCCTGGTTTGATCCTGCTTTAACCCTTTAATCCTTTATTTAGTCCTTGCTTAGACTTGTTTAGACCTAAGTTTAGACCTGGTTAAGACCTTCTTTGTCCTGATTTCCTCAAAGTCTAGTCTTGTGATTCAGCTCTTGTGTAGTCACTTATTTAGCACTGATTTGGTAAGTTTTTTTCCTGATCCTTGATGTAAATATCTCTGTTCAGGTGGCCATAGCTCAGTTCAGCGACGACGCTCGGACGGAGTTTAAACTGAACTCTTACAGCGACAAAGAGAAACTGCTGGACGCCATCAACAGGATTTCATACAAAGGAGGAAACACCAAAACCGGTGCTTATTTTCAAACCTTAAAAATCATTCAAGGACTGGACAGCGTTTAGTTTAGAAGTTTTGATGGTGAACCTCTGTCCGATCAGGTCGAGCGATCCAGCACGTGAAGGAGAAAATCTTCACCGCTGAAGGAGGGATGAGGAGAGGGATCCCCAAAGTCCTGGTGGTTCTGACGGACGGACGCTCTCAGGACGATGTCAACAAAGTGTCCAAGGACCTGCAGATGGAAGGTCCTAAGGCTTCATTTATCAGCCTTAAATAATTTACCAAATAAATTAATTAAGTGGTTAATAATAATAATAATAATCCCTGAAACTCATTAAAGTTTACCATAAAGTTTGGAATATACAGCCACTGTCTAAGGGCAAGATTTAGTCTTGTCCAAATACTGTTCTTGTAGCTTTCTGTAGTCCTCTGATACTCTGTCTGTGTACTCCAGTTCCTCCCACCGCCCAAACACATGACTGTAAGTGTCCTTAGTGAATGAATGTGAGAGTGAATGGTTCTCTGTCTGTATGTCTCTAAGTGTTAACCCTGCGACTGTCCACTGTCCAGGGTGAACCCCGCCTCAGGCCCAAAGCTGCTGGGATGGGCTCCAGTCACATGACCTCTAACAGGACTAAGAGGAAAATGAATAAATTGTTTTAAAGTGATAAATAGTTTTCTGGCGCTGAGTGGAGGGTTTATAAAAGTGAGGAAACAAAAAGTTGTCTGCTTTAACAGCGTCTTGTTTCCTGTGTGTTGCAGGTTACATCGTGTTTGCGATCGGTTTTGCCGATGCGGACTACGGCGAGTTGGTGAGCATTGCCAGTAAACCCAGCGACCGTCACGTCTTCTTCGTGGACGACCTCGACGCTTTCAAGAAGATCGAGGAGAAACTGGTGACGTTTGTTTGTGAAGCAGCCACGGCCAGTGAGTAACCAACGAGTATTTAACATCTGCCCAGAACAGGATCTTTTCTTTATTATTCAAATATTCTTCATGTTTGCAGCGTGTCCTTCTGTTCCAATGAGCGGCAGCACGACTCCAGGTGAGAAAGAAACAGGACAAGACTCAGAACTAAATAAGTCTGCGGAAAAGGACTAAACAAGGGTTGAATTAAGGACCTCACCAAGGACAAGAGCAGTACTAAACCAGGACAAACCAGGAGGTCTAAAACCACGACTAGAACTTAATTAGAGCTAAACAAGGACTAATCCAGTGCATATAAAAGAGCAAAACTTTGGCAAAATAAAGGTTAAATCTTGTCTAAAGTTGTTAAAGAATAAAGGACTAAAGCAGGATTAGACTGAATTAGAGCCTTGTGTCGTCAGGGTTCCGTATGATGGAGCTCTTCGGTTTGATGGAGGAGCGTTACAGCGGCGTCTCTGGAGTTTCCATGGTTCCCGGGACGTTCAACACTTTCCCGTGTTTCAGACTCCACAGCGACGCTCTGCTGGCCCAGCCCACAAAGTGAGTCTTGTTCTGATCCAAGACATCACACACTGGCTTTGTTCTGTGCTCGTCTGTTCCTTCATGTGTTTTGTGTTTTCTACCAGGTTCCTCCATCCTGAAGGCCTGCCCTCAGACTACACCATCTCACTGATCTTCAGGCTGCTCCCAGAAACTCCTCCTGAGCCGTTCGCCGTCTGGGAGATCCTCAACAAGAAGAACGAGCCTCTGGTGGGAGTCATCCTCGACAGTGAGTCTCTTTCACGTGACTGTCTACATTTGGAAAAACAAATGAAGTTGTGTCTGATCTTGTTTTTTCTTGCAGATGGAGGAAAGACTCTGACCTTTTTCAACAACGATTACAAAGGAGTCTTTCAGACGGTGACCTTTGAAGGACCTGAAATCAGAAAACTCTTCTACGGCAGCTTTCACAAGGTATTATCCTCGTCCAGTCCCTGTTGAAGGTATTGTCCTCGTCCAGTCCCTGTTGAAGGTATTGTCCTCGTCCGGTCCCTGTTGAAGGTATTATCCTCGTCCGGTCCCTGTTGAAGGTATTATCCTCGTCCGGTCCCTGTTGAAGGTATTATCCTCGTCCGGTCCCTGTTGAAGGTATTGTCCTCTCGTCCGGTCCCTGTTGAAGGTATTATCCCGTCCGGTCCCGTTGAAGGTATTGTCCTCGTCCGGTCCCGTTGAAGGTATTATCCTCGTCCGGTCCCGTTGAAGGTATTATCCTCGTCCGGTCCCCGTTGAAGGTATTATCCTCGTCCGGTCCCCGTTGAAGGTATTATCCTCGTCCGGTCCCCGTTGAAGGTATTATCCTCGTCCGGTCCCCGTTGAAGGTATTATCCTCGTCCGGTCCCCGTTGAAGGTATTATCCTCGTCCGGTCCCCGTTGAAAGTATTATCCTCGTCCGGTCCCCGTTGAAGGTATTATCCTCGTCCGGTCCCCGTTGAAGGTATTATCCTCGTCCGGTCCCGTTGAAGGTATTATCCTCGCCCGGTCCCGTTGAAGGTATTATCTCGTCCGGTCCCGTTGAAGGTATTATCCTCGTCCGGTCCCGTTGAAGGTATTATCCTCGTCCGGTCCCGTTGAAGGTATTATCCTCGTCCGGTCCCCGTTGAAGGTATTATCCTCGTCCGGTCCCCGTTGAAGGTATTATCCTCGTCCGGTCCCCGTTGAAGGTATTATCCTCGTCCTGTCCCCGTTGAAGGTATTATCCTCGTCCGGTCCCTGTTAAAGGTATTATCCTCGTCCGGTCCCTGTTGAAGGTATTATCCTCGTCCGGTCCCTGTTGAAGGTATTATCCTCGTCCGGTCCCTGTTGTGTGAAGGTCCATCTGTGGGAGGAGTTTTGTCCAAAGCTGCAAAATAAACGTTGTAGTTAAAAAGGGCTTTTGAGTCTGTGCAGCCGCTGGGTTCTTTGGGATTTCACAAAAGCACAAAAATCCATCTTATACTCATACTTACACCCCCTGCTGGTTTGACCAAGACACTACAGCACTGACCATTCTGGGCGTGGTTAATGGTTTCTTTTTTCTTAAACTCCAACTTAAAGTAAATTAGATGAAATTGTGCTTACTGCAGTTTTTTTTTTTTTAATTAAAATTTCTCAAAATCCTTTGCACAAGACATTCTCGTGTTTTGGACCAAACACAGTCTCCTCTCTGAACAGGCTTTAGTCATGGATATTAAAACTTTAATAACTGTCACTGTTTTAAGCCTCCTGTGGCTGCGCTCGTTGAAAACATGCTTTGGACTGATTTTTTATGTTATGTTCAGTTTAATGCAACAAGAATAAACCCGTTTCTCCAGATGGACCAGGCTCACGCACAGTTTAACGGCTCTGGTCAGAACTTCTAGAAGCCTGGTTGTAGACGGTACACCTGTTACATTTCTGTGTTTAGTTACACACAAACATCTGTAAGTGTGAAAAGCCAAGACTAAACACACACACATCTAGAGTCAGGACGAACACAGTCAACACAAACATGTGCACAGCTCTTTATTGAGCTGCTACTGGTCGTCTTCAGCTGTAATTATGTCACATTTGGACTCGCAACAGTAAAAAACCCTGGTTCCACGTGTCACGAGGCCAAGACTCAGAATAAAACTCTGTGTGGATTTAATGTGTCCGAGCTGTGATTAAATCTGTTTCAGTGGCACGAGAATGAAACATAAAGAGTATAATCTGTTGGAAACATAGGTCAGAGATTCCAGAGCTGCAGGGGAACGTGAGAGCGTCAGGAGGAAGACTTTAAGGCCTTTAACAACTGTACCATGTCAAACGTGGCCAAAAGTGGCTGAACCCATGGAGTTAAGCCTGTGGTCTTCTTTAGCTCGACTCATTTAGCTTAAATTAAATTAAGGTTGACATTTGTAGATTGCAAATTATTCTATCAGCCTTCTGGTCGTTTAATAATCATAAACGATGAGCAGAAGACATTATTCGTACATATTATTTCTGAGGTACAGTGTGTCACATGTTGTTTTTTTGTGGGAGATGTAGAGTTAAATCTGCGCTGGTTTGAAAAGTTATACTTACAACATAATGTGTTTTGTCTTCTGCAGCTGCACATAGCCATCAGTAAGACGAGTGCTCGAGTGCTGATCGACTGTAAGATGGTGACAGAGAAGAGCATAAACGCAGCGGGGAACATCAGCGCCGACGGAGTGGAGGTCCTGGGGAGGATGGTCCGGTCCCGGGACAACAAGGACAACTCTGCTACGGTCAGACTCTCACACAAGTCAAGTATAGCCACAGAGAACGTTCCTTGTGAGTCCAGGCTGCTGCCCCAACACTGTCTCTGTCTCTGTGCTGTACACATCCTGAGCACAGACACACTCCTGGAGAACTCTGACAGAAGCTGATGAACTGAGCATGTGCAGAACTCAGTCAGTGAAACACTTTGATGTTTAGCACAGCTGCTTGTTGGGTCTGTGCAGCTGCTGGAGTGTTCTACTGACCAGCTCCTCTCAGAACTCTCAAGGAAGACTAGATAAGTTGGTGCAGAGCTGTGGCCGGAGCTCTTCACAGAGCCACTGGGAAACTAGGCCCAGGTCAATGCAGCAGACTCTTTAAATAATACATATTCTTTCCAGATTGTTCTTTTTTCCTCCATCTGTGGCTCCCTGTCCTGCTCTGTGCCTGGGACAGCTCACTCAAAGCTCATGAATGATTTTAGGATATTTAAATTTAAAACACAGCTCCTGCAGGATGTCAACAGGCTCAGAACTGGAACACTGCAGTGTCTGTGTCTAATGCACCTGAAGTTTAATTTTAAAATACAGAGTATATAACTTTGATTTTGAATCCAGTTATTTTCTACAATATTAAGTTTAGAGAAAACGGATCAGACTTATTTCCAGTTGCTGACTTTATTTATGAAGCAGATAAAACGCTGAAGCAGTGGAACCACATGATCTGTGTCGCTCCTGTTCTTTTATTTTATTTTACCGACACAAGACGAGGCGTGAAAGAGATTAAAACCATGAATCAGTCACGGCTCTGACTAATGACTAATTCTGCTCCGTTCAAATCCACAGCACGCCCCGCTCATGAACTAACCCCCGCTCCAGGCTTCGACACATGAACCACAAATACCTCCGACATGTGTCACAGTCAGTTCAGAGGAAATACGCCTCACGTTCTGAGCAGAAAATAAATGATGTTTTATCACCTGATCGTATTAGACATATGCTTTTAACGTCTACTACGGTTTACAACCCAAAGAAAACTTTATTTGATCCATTATTCTCACTAACCATTGGTCAACAGTGTCTACTTTAACATCTTAGAGCAACATTTCAAAAACATACCAGTATTGTTTTGTTAAAGTTTTGTTTCTGTCTCAGTTCGAGCTGCAGAGCTTCGACATCGTGTGCAGCACGTCGTGGGCCAACAGAGACAAATGCTGCGAGCTGCCCGGTCTGGTGAGGAACATGAATATATCATACACTGTCATTCAGGACAGGTTCTCTTTTTGGGATTATTAAAGTGAATGTTGGATATTAGGATAAATACTGCTAAAAGATAAAGAAGATAAAACTGAAGGTTTTATTTTTGCAGAAGCACAAGTGAAATATGAGATAACATGACTCTGTGGGTCGTGTCGGCCATTTTAATGTAACAGAATAATACAGTATGAATGTGTAGACACAGCTGATGATGTGAGTTTATGTATTATTCATGTTTCCTTCATCTGTGTCTAAATGTGGCCGAAATGAGAACAGCCTTTATTCTCTTTTACATCTGAGCATGTCTTTTGAGTTTCTGTTTGTTTTCTCTCATCATCACGTCTCGTGGATCAGAGGAAGGAGGAGGACTGTCCCGCGATGCCCAAAGCCTGCACCTGTACTCAGGACAGTAAGGGCCCCGCCGGACCCCCAGGACCCCCAGTGAGGACCACACTTTAGACTTTCACACCCGAGTCCTGGACTATTATTTTATTTTTATTTTTTTATTTTTTTTTAGGCTTTAATGATAATGTTATCTGTATGCACCGGGGACTGAGAGTAACGCAATTTCGATTCTCTGTATGTATGTACTGTACATGTGGAAATTGACAATAAAGCAGACTTTGACTTTGACTTTGACTTTGGACTAAACCAGGTCTAAACCAGGACTAAACCAGGTCTAAACCAGGTCTAAACCAGGTCTAAACCAGGTCTGAACCAGGACTAAACCAGGTCTAAACCAGGTCTGAACCAGGACTAAACCAGGTCTAAACCAGGTCTAAACCAGGTCTAAACCAGGACTAAACCAGGTCTAAACCAGGTCTGAACCAGGACTAAACCAGGTCTAAACCAGGTCTAAACCAGGACTAAACCAGGTCTAAACCAGGACTAAACCAAGACTAAACCAGGTCTAAACCAGGACTAAACCAGGTCTAAACCAGGTCTAAACCAGGTCTAAACCAGGACTAAACCAGGACTAAACCAGGTCTAAACCAGGTCTAAACCAGGACTAAACCAGGTCTAAACCAGGACTAAACCAGGTCTAAACCAGGTCTAAACCAGGTCTAAACCAGGACTAAACCAGGACTAAACCAGGTCTAAACCAGGTCTAAACCAGGACTAAACCAGGACTAAACCAGGTCTAAACCAGGTCTAAACCAGGACTAAACCAGGTCTAAACCAGGTCTAAACCAGGACTAAACCAGGACTAAAGGTTACTGAATAAAATGGACACAATTCATTTCACATTTTTATTTTTGTCACAGTTTTTGTCTTTTTCAAACACATTTTCATGATTGGAGTTGAACAAAGCTGACGGATCAATAATGTAACTGTGGTCTGACTTTCACAGGGAGGTCCTGGGATCAGAGGAGCTCGAGGAGACCGAGGAGAACCAGGACCAGTGGTAAGAGACTGGACCAGGACTAGACCAGGTCTAATCCAGGACTAGACCAGGACTAGACCAGGACTAGACCAGGACTAGACCAGGACTAGACCAGGTCTAACAGAGTTATTAAAGTCAGTTGTTGAAGCCTCAGATTTCTTTCTGACAGAGCCAGTGTTTGGAGCCGTCTGTCGTGTAGTTCCAGAGGCCTCCCTTTGTCATAAACGCCACGGCTCCTTCAGGCACCGGTGTCATCTTCACGTCTTTCGCCCAGGATCTGACAAACACACAAAACAAGTTTGGTGAAGAAACTTATAAAACACAGCTCCTGAGGATTTGTCTCAGACCAAAGAGCTGTTCTTTGTTCTTGGTCCAAACTGAACCAAGCTCCAGTTCCTTTGTGAAAGAGTGTTACCCGTAACTAAGCGCTGAACCGTTGACCCAGGCCCATTGTGCAGTTTCCTTCACAGCCTTCAGCCCGATCCACAGGCCTTCCTCAGTCCCCAGCCTGTTCACGTTGTCCTGTTCAAATAAAACAGGGAACACTGTGACTGTATTTTATCCACAGTTTAAATAAATGAGCTCAGAATTGTAACTAGAGGCCTGTATCAGTCGTCAGTGAAAATCCATTGTTAACCTGTCGTTCTTTGGTGTTGAACACAGCCAGATGCCCTCCTCTCTTTTCACAGTCCTCTCGACTCTCTGTCCAGTTTCCTTTTTCGTCAGAAACAAAGTAACACTCACATTTGATCCGCATCCAGCCGTCAGGACACAACTCTGCAAATAATATCACTTTTAAGTACCTCAAATACATTTGACTGACTTTTACATAAATGTTATTGTTCTGTAATGTTTCTGCAGGTTTTTAGCCACAAAACATATTCCATTTATTTTCAGTTTGTCAAAGGGTTTTGTCAGCTTCAGACTTCTTCCTCTTTTACCAAGTCTAATCAAAAATCAGTTTATAGGTATTATTTATGACACATGTAACTGTAATCCCTATATGCTGTGTACATTTTATCTACAAACCTTTTATAGTCGTATGAGACTCACCTTTTGTTTGGGAGGAAGTTTCTTTTTCTAATACAGCTGAAAATATAAAAAAGGTGGAGCTATTAGCACAGTTTAAAATATTACAAACATACAAGTTGCACTTTATTTTTCAGTTTGGTAATGGGGTAATAGTGGAGTAATTATGTAATACTGTATTAATAATGGTAATAAGTAATGTACAACAGCAAAGGCAAGGCAATTTTATTTATTTAGCACAGATCATACACTGTTAATAGTAAATTATTTCTTGTAATAACTGTGTAACCACTAGGTACTCATGTAGGGCCGTGAAATACTCAGTAATTAACCATAAATACTATAGTGTTATCTATGTTAATACCACACTATTACAATGATATTACCGAGCTGTAATGTAAAGTGCTGCCACATTGGTCCTTCGTTCTGTTCAGAGCATTTCTCCAGATTCACACCAGGGGGCGCTGTCAGAGGAGAGTGTGTTCTAAAGACCTTTTTAGTTTTTAGTTTTTTTCTGTGCTGATCACGTTTTCTGTCAAAGCAGAGTTTAACTGGACTGGACAGAGAATAAATCATTTTAAAGCAACACTATAACTTTCAGGTTGAGTACTCACTAAAAGACCAAGAGAAGCTTTTCATAAAATCCTGTAAGTATTGTAGAGTTGGTGAACCGTGTTTTGGCCTGGTGTGCGTTCTCTTGAGACGGTAGTGTGCCCTGACACTCACAGACACACAGTGGGACATCTGTCAAAGCATTTTGTCTTTAAAAGAGGGGTATGTTTTCCAGAAACATCCCATATTCTAAAGCATAAAGTCACATAGTGTTACTTTAATGAACAGAGCTCATCCTAACGGGTCACTTACATTGTTTTTATTCATAATCGGATCGACACTAGTGTCCTGTGTTTCTGTTTATCGTTTACACTTGATGCACTGCAGAACCCCAGAACCCCATTCCTAAAGCGTTGTGTATCCAGTGCACGTTGGTGTCAGGCGGAGATTTAGTGCACGTTCAGTTTTGTGGGTGTTTTAGTAAAGAGCTGTCAGAGGGAGATCCTACCAGAGATTAAAGTGATAGTCGCTCGGTGAATGTGTGGAGGGGGTTTTAGTTTTAATTTGACACTGACACTATCTCTGTACGATCATGCAACATTCAGGCAGTTATGACACAGACTGTAGCCTGTGGTTTATGTGACGGTGTGCTGGTGTAGAGGCTCACTGTAGTACACCAGGAAGCCGATGACGAAGAGCAGAACGAGGCAGAGCAGACCCAGACCCGCCGAGACCATCTGAAACTTGTCTTTGTGAACCGGCTCCTGAGCCAAAGGCACAACTGGAAGAAAATAAACAGGGTTTTAGTGGATTTTAGGGAAAATGCAGTAAAAGGTGATAAAGTGACTGAACAGATGATATCACAAAGTAATCTAAAAAGAGTCATAATAGGATCAAGTATTCCTGTTGTCGTCACTGGTTTGGTTTCTGGGACCATCTGAGTAAATATAAACCATAAAGCCCAGCCCTGGCAATAGCTGTAAAAGTGTCTGTAAGAAATGCTGACGTGAGAAATGAAACAGAACAGTTTAGGTTCGTACATTTGTAAAGTCTGGATAAGTCTGTGTCTCAACAGCCACAAGCCTCACTGGTTTAAACCTGAACCAGAACTAAATGGACTAACCTCCATTTTGACTCCTATAAGCGTCGTCCTCAGCACTTTCGTAGATGTCCACGACCCTGTCCTCGGTGTCGATGTTGCACCTCGGCCTCGGCGAGTACCTCACGCTCAGCCCGAAGGTCGGCTCATCGTAAATATTACAAGACATTTAAGGTTTTCGTTGTGTTTAATAAAAGACTCCTCTCTCTCACAGCTGCTCTCTGGTCTGGTTTAGAAACAGGAAGTCTTCAGCAGGAAGACTCTCTATTCTTTATCTACTTTTAGATTAAAATCTGACTTTGACATGAAGGACTTAAAAAGTGTTCATTATTTATTTTGTCAAAAGTACTTTAAAGACAGGGATTGTTTTAGATAAATGTTTAATTTAACTTTAACAACTGTGAAAGTGAGATATTCCACTGATAAAAGGAATAAACCTGTTTGTGTCAGACCTGATCTGACAATAATCAACTGAACAAACTCCAGACTCTCAGTAAAACCAGGTCTAAACCAGGTCTAAACCAGGTCTAAACCAGGTCTAAACCAGGTCTAAACCAGGACTAAACCAGGACTAAACCAGGTCTAAACCAGGTCTAAACCAGGTCTAAACCAGGACTAAACCAGGACTAAACCAGGACTAAACCAGGTCTAAACCAGGTCTAAACCAGGTCTAAACCAGGACTAAACCAGGACTAAACCAGGTCTAAACCAGGTCTAAACCAGGTCTAAACCAGGTCTAAACCAGGTCTAAACCAGGTCTAAACCAGGTCTAAACCAGGACTAAACCAGGACTAAACCAGGTCTAAACCAGGTCTAAACCAGGTCTAAACCAGGTCTAAACCAGGACTAAACCAGGTCTAAACCAGGTCTAAACCAGGTCTAAACCAGGACTAAACCAGGACTAAACCAGGACTAAACCAGGACTAAACCAGGTCTAAACCAGGACTAAACCAGGACTAAACCAGGACTAAACCAGGTGTAAACCTGGATAAAAGTGAGTATATGTTTCTGTGTCTGTGCAGGGCCCTACAGGTCCAGTGGGAGAGACTGGAGTGGCGGGCCCTCAAGGGCCTCCAGGACCACAGGGGCCCAGTGGACGCTCCATCATCGGGCCCCCGGTGAGAACACACTTTTGTTCTTCTCAATGAACTGAAATAACTTTTCATAGTGAACCATCAGCAGGAAGCATCTTCATATTGTGTGTCCTCTGTCCTCAGGGAGGTCCAGGAGAGAGGGGACAGAAAGGAGAAGCAGGACAACCAGGGCCTCAGGTAAAAACAGCTGCTTTATTAATACAAGAGACGGTCATGTGATCAGAAAACATCAGACAGTGTCACTTCAGTTCAGCTTTTCAGGACGGTTTAGTTTTAAATCGAATGGAACCAAAAGAAAAAACACACCATGAGACATGTGTGGACACCAGAGTCCAGTTTGTTTGTTCTGTCGTGACCTGAACTTTAACAGAACTGATTAAAGAGACGTTTGTGAAGCATGACTCAGCAGTTCTCTCCAGTTTTATTCACTTCAGACGATGACTCGGCAGAAACAGATTTATAAAAGAGAGACCGGTGAAGCAGAACAAGACTGGACTTTAGAAAATAATACCCACTTTAATTCTGTGCTTTTCATTTATTTAAATCAAAAATACCAACTTGTGTAAATCTGTTTGTGAGGTAACGTCTTCTTCTTCTTCTTCTGCTGTTTCAGGGCGTTCCAGGTCGAGCTGGGTCTCCGGGTCGAGAGGGAGCAGCAGGATCAAGAGTGAGTGTCAGAACAATTTATTTATTCAGGAGTTTCTGATGAAAAGTGGCAATAGTGCTTACTTTAATGAGTTTTTAATCCCAAATATTTACAAAAACGTGTCAGGACGAGAAGCACAGAAGGTGATTGTAACATGTTTTTATTGTTTCCTGTAGATCTCAGTCCAAACTTTAGATTTCTAAAATCATATATATATTTTCTTGTTGTGCTGCGTGTGAACAGCGCTGACACATTTTGGTGAAATCTGTGCTGTGTCTTTCCTTCAGTTCCAGAGCGTCGTAGAGCGTCAGGAAGTAGACTGCATCGTAACAGAGCAAGTGTTAGTTTGTTCCCAAAGTGTCTGCCTCACTCACTCTTTCTCTGTTTCCCAGGGTCTTCCAGGTAAAGACGGCCCCGCAGGACGACAGGGGCCCCCAGGGACCATCGTAAGTCTGTGTTAAACTCTTTTAGGGGGCGTTCAAACAGGAAGAGCCTCACCTTTAGTTTTCCCGAGAGCAGGAAAAAAACGATTGTCCATCATCTAAACAGAAGAAGCAGAGGTCAAAGGTGAAGCACTGAGAAGGTTAAATGTCTTATCAACATTTGGGTCGACAGCAGCATCGACAGTGTTCAGTGCAGTTTGAAGCTGCAGCTGTGGACCACGAGAGGTCGGTGAAGAAAGTAAATAAAGAAAGTGTAAAGTATCTTCAAAGGCGCTGAATAAATCCAACCCGTTCTTTAGTCCTTGAAGGAGAAGCCACACTTTGAGACTAGATCATATTTAAGTCTTTTTAGAGCATCATCATAAATGACCCTGATGAGTACTCAGAGAATGAGTACAAGCACATAATTTATATTTATTTATAGTGTTTGTTTGCATTATATTTATATGTGGACCCCTGGAGGACTTTGTTAAGAACATATAAATACTAAAATGCTGTTCATAAAATATCCACAGTTTGCTGTAAGGCCAGTAGGTGGCAGTGTAAACTCAGCTGATGCTTGTTTTTAAAGCCTGTATGGGGCGTATAAATCAAATGTATTATTATTTGCTAATATATACGTCTCCTGTGTGTGTGTCAGGGGACTCCAGGAGCTCCAGGGGCCCCAGGGCACACGGGCCCTCCGGGAAAACAGGGAGAGCTGGGGCCACCGGTAAGTCCTCTTTAAACAGAGACAACAGGAAGTGTGTGTCCATCAGAGACACCTGACCAGTGTCCACCTGAGTCTTTCCTCGGTTTTATCCAGGATTTCTTTTTTAAATCCTCACATGTTTATTTGTTAACTTAAGTGTACTTTTATATCAAGTCTTTTCACTTTTACAGCTGTTCTTTTTCCAAAAGAAAAGTAGAAAACATGGCCCTGAAATAAAAGTTTAAATAGAAACTGAGAACGGAACAAAAGCTGCCTCAGAACAATTACACGTTTTATTTTTATTTTTTCACTGATGGTTTGTTCTTGTAGCTTTAGAAACATACCTCGATATATTCATCTTGTATTATTTTGTTTTTAGCTGAACATTCGTTGTTTTTGGTCTGTTTCAGGGGGTTCCAGGAAACAAAGGAGAGAAAGGCGAGCGGGTGGGTACCTCTTCAATCATCTACAGTTATTTATAGAATTCAAACTAACTTTGAGCAGTCAAAGTCAAAGTGAGTATGATGAACGTTAAAGGAAAGATTCTATTCAAATGTAGCTTCTGATTAAAGAACGAGCAGAGAGTGTCCAGCTCCTCGGTTCACAGGTGACGTGTGTGTTTCAGGGAGACCTTCAGTCGACTGCCTCTGTCCAGGACATCGCTCGACAGGTCTGTGAGCAGCTCATTCAGAGTGAGTACAAACTGAACTCTGTGGTGACCTCCTGCTGCTCTGCTCCTGTTCATGTTTGTGCTCCCTCTCATCGGCTCAAAGGTCACATGTCACGCTACAACTCGCTCCTGAACCAGGCTCCCAGTCCTCCAGTCACCATCCGGACCGTTCCAGGACCTCCAGGAGAACCGGGCCGATCCGGACCCCCGGGGCCTGCAGGGGACCAGGGGCTCCCGGGACGACCGGGCTTCCCAGGAACGAGCGGCACCAACGGGATCCCGGGAGAGAGAGGTACAGCCGGACGCGTTACATGACATTAGTTTTTTTAAACAAACATATTTAAGTTTGTGAGTTCAAAACCCGGCCGACTCAAACATTCTCGGCTGACTCCGGTCTTTCTGTGAGGAGTCTGCATGTCCTCCATGTGTTACTGTGGGTTGTCTCCGGGTACTCCGGCTTCCTCCCACCGTCCAAACACATATAAGTACAGGTTAATTGGAGACTCTAAAGTGTCTCTAGTGAATGAATGTGAGAGTGAATGGTTGTCTGTCACTGTCTGTCCAGGGTGTACCCCGCCTCAGGCCCAAAGCTGCTGGGATAGGCTCCAGTCACCCGCGACCTCAAAGCAGTAGAAAATGAATGAATGAATGATATTTCTTGTATTTTCTTATGTTTTTAGTCTTTAGTCTCTTTGTCAGGTGTGTGTTTGGTCCCTCTGTAGAAATAATGTAGTCCATCTTTAAAACTGATACTGTTGTAGGTCAACCTGGAGAAAAGGGAGACAAAGGAGAGAAAGGAGTCGGAGTGCAGGGCCCCAGGGGACCCCCAGGAGCCCCAGGTACTACACATTCTCCTCCTTCTATAAAACTACACCTGTAAGTGCTCAGACAGGGAAGGTCTTTCATGAACCACTCTGTCTCTGTCAGGGCCCCAGGGCCAGGGTCGACCCGGGAGCCAGGGCCCCTCAGGACGTCCCGGGAACCCAGGGATCCCCGGTCGACCTGGAGTCCCGGGGCCAGTGGGACCAACAGGACCTCCAGGATACTGCGACCAGAACTCGTGCGTGGGATACAACGTCGGAGGTAACGCTCTCTGTTTCCAGCACAGGCCACAACACTGTCAATATCTGGACATTAGGGGCCAACATTTGAAATATTAGTGTCAAAAATGGTCTAAGACTAAGTCTGAGATTTTGAGAGGCTTTAGACTCTCTGTAGTTTCCTGCACAAACAGCTCAGATACAACATTAAACACATGTGTTCAGATGTAGTTATAACAAACAAGAATTAATATCATTGTGTTATTTTTATTTATTCATTCATGTTTATTTATTTATTTATTATTTATCTATCTATTTTTATATATTTATTTATTTATTTATCTATTTCTTTATTTATTTATCTATTCATCTATTTATTTTTATCTATTTATTTTATCTATTTATCTATTTATTTATTTATTTTGTATCTGTTTATTTATTTATCTATCTATCAGTGAAAACTCTGAGTATGTTAACTCCTGAAATGAGGGAAACTCTGCTCTTCTGTTTCAGAATGGGAGGTAAGACACTTAACCCACCTTGCCCAAGAAAGCAGATAAGTCAAGTCCAGCTGAAATGAATAAATATTTATTTATTTATCTATTTGTTTATTTATTTATTTATTTTTGTATCTATTTATTTATTTATTTGGGCTAGTGAACTTTTTTTTTCTAAACACAACCATATTCGATCACGTCCACACAGAGCCCTGACGGAGCAGGTTAAAGCTGTTAACCTTTTAATCATATTTAAATTTACAGTTTGATTCAAAACAAAAAACAGAGAACTCAACATTCACATTTCTTAAATAGTTGAATCATTTGTGATCACATAGTAGCTCCTGCTGACGCTCGGTGCACGTTGGTCTTGGTCTCGTTCAGATCTTTGTGGTTTATGGGAATAATGTGTTGCATGTTTTCTTCTCTTTCTCTTTATTTTTTTGTTTGTTATATTTCAACCCACAGCTCAGTATCAGGACTACTGACCTCCACAAACACACGCTTTACTCAACCCTGCACTAAATCCATCTGAGTCTTTCACAAACTAAGTATTTATCGAGCTTTATTAACGTTAAAGCACCTGAAGCTGAATGTAGTGTTTATACAGTATCTTTTTTAAAACCACAGGTTCCAATAACTTTTACACAATCTTCTAAAGACAATCTGCAAAATAACAGTAATATTTTGATGATTAGAAATAGAACTTTGTCTTTAAGTTTTATTTTGAAATGTATGGAATCAGATCAGTGTCAAAAACCTAATGGAAGCTCGGATCTGATTCAAGAGAAAACACTTGAAGAAACGACTGAATGTGACTTAATAAAGACTAAATCCACTAAAAACTGAAAGAACAGCTGCTGGTCTCACACAAACACTTCATCAATCACATTTGAACTTTGAACCTTTCATTTGCAGCTTAACCTTTCTACTTATACTTCTCATGTTGTGTCCAAAATCAACCAGAACTCACCGGTTTGTCCTGAAACGTTAAGTGTCCTTTTCTTCTTTTAGCAAAGTGTATAAAATCAGTGCAAGAAAAAAAAGAAACAGTATTCTGAGCTCAAAGGAAGGTGGAATAAACTCAGTAAAATGTTTAGAGGTTTTAATGTAAAGTAGAGGACGGACAGGAACCAGCTGACTGAAGGTGTCCTGACAGAACGGGTCAGTGCTTCCAGGTCTCAAAGCAGTTTGGACTTTTGAAAGCACAGTTATACTGAGTTGATGGAGCTGGGACCTCTGTAGATCTTAGATTTTAAAGTTTAGATAAACTTATGTTATTAGTCCCAGATCTTACCGTTTCCTCTGAACAGACTGTGTTTATGAGTAGTATTAGTATTAGTGAGTATTGTGTCTCAGAGTCGGGGGGGTGAACTCAGTTTGGATGAACAATCAGAAGTGTAAGAATAGAAATACATACATTAGAACACACACTGTCCTTATAATTCTTTAAAACGTGACTGAAGTGATTTTGGACACGTCCTGAATGTTGGCACTGACTCAATAAGCTCCTTCCTCTTTCTGCTTCTAACTCAATCACACACCTGTTCCTTCGTGTGGTGGCGGCGCTGGTGGTGGGCGTCTCAAACAAACAGAGGAGGAGGAGGAGGAGGTGATTGACCCCCGTCCTGTCCCCTCAGTCCAACTCCCGTCCAACGTTTTCCAAAACTACGGTGAGGAGGCGGCGGAGGAGGACGACCCGTACAGATACTACCAGCCCAACTACCCCGCCCCGCAGCCCGTGGCCCCCGAAGACCCCGTCCTGCTGGGGTCCAGGCAGAGACGGAGCCCCAAACAGAGGCTAAAGGCCGAGGCTGGACTTTACTGAAGCAGGGACTGGAGCCAGACGAGAAGAAGACGAGGTGATTAAAGGATCAACAGAGCATCTGAGGAATAAAGGGCTTTAAAAACAGGAAACACAACGGGACTAAACCAGGACTAAACCAGGACTAAACCAGGACTGACCAGGACTAAACCAGGACTAAACCAGGACTAAACCAGGTCTAAACCAGGACTAAACCAGGACTAAACCAGGACTGACCAGGACTAAACCAGGACTAAACCAGGACTAAACTAGGAATAAACTAGGACTAAACCTGGACTAAACCAGGACTAAACCAGGTCTAAACCAGGACTAAACCTGGACTAAACCAGGACTAAACCAGGACTGACCAGGACTAAACCAGGACTGACCAGGACTAAACCAGGACTAAACCAGGACTAAACTAGGAATAAACCAGGACTAAACCAGGACTGACCAGGACTAAACCAGGTCTAAACCAGGACTAAACCAGGTCTAAACCAGGACTAAACCAGGACTAAACCAGGTCTAAACCTGGACTAAACCAGGACTAAACCAGGACTAAACCAGGACTAAACCTGGACTAAACCAGGACTAAACCAGGACTGACCAGGACTAAACCAGGACTGACCAGGACTAAACCAGGACTAAACCAGGACTAAACCTGGACTAAACCAGGACTAAACCAGGACTAAACCAGGACTAAACCTGGACTAAACCAGGACTAAACCTGGACTAAACCAGGACTAAACCAGGACTGACCAGGACTAAACCAGGACTGACCAGGACTAAACTAGGAATAAACCAGGACTAAACCAGGACTAAACCAGGACTAAACCTGGACTAAACCAGGACTAAACCTGGACTAAACCAGGACTAAACCAGGACTAAACCAGGACTAAACCTGGACTAAACCAGGACTAAACCTGGACTAAACCAGGACTAAACCAGGACTGACCAGGACTAAACTAGGAATAAACCAGGACTAAACCAGGACTAAACCAGGACTAAACCTGGACTAAACCAGGACTAAACCTGGACTAAACCAGGACTAAACCAGGACTGACCAGGACTAAACCAGGTCTAAACCAGGACTAAACCAGGTCTAAACCAGGACTAAACCAGGACTAAACCAGGACTAAACCAGGACTAAACCAGGACTAAACCAGGACTAAACCAGGACTGACCAGGACTAAACCAGGACTGACCAGGACTAAACCAGGACTAAACCAGGACTAAACCAGGACTAAACCTGGACTAAACCAGGACTAAACCAGGACTAAACCAGGACTAAACCTGGACTAAACCAGGACTAAACCTGGACTAAACCAGGACTAAACCAGGACTGACCAGGACTAAACCAGGACTGACCAGGACTAAACTAGGAATAAACCAGGACTAAACCAGGACTAAACCAGGACTAAACCAGGACTAAACCAGGACTAAACCTGGACTAAACCAGGACTAAACCTGGACTAAACCAGGACTAAACCAGGACTGACCAGGACTAAACCAGGACTGACCAGGACTAAACTAGGAATAAACCAGGACTAAACCAGGACTGACCAGGACTAAACCAGGTCTAAACCAGGACTAAACCAGGTCTAAACCAGGACTAAACCAGGACTAAACCAGGTCTAAACCTGGACTAAACCAGGACTAAACCAGGACTAAACCAGGACTAAACTAGGAATAAACTAGGAATAAACTAGGACTAAACCTGGACTAAACCAGGACTAAACCAGGACTAAACCAGGACTAAACCAGGACTAAACTAGGAATAAACTAGGACTAAACCTGGACTAAACCAGGACTAAACCAGGACTAAACCTGGACTAAACCAGGACTAAACCAGGACTAAACCAGGACTAAACCAGGACTAAACCAGGACTAAACCTGAACTAAACCTGGTCTAAACCTGGACTAAACCCTGACTACACCTGGTCTAAACCTGGTCTAAACCTGGTCTAAACCCGGACTAAACCTGGCCTAAACCTGGACTTAACCTGGTCTAAACCTGGACTAAACTTGGTCTAAACCCTGACTACACCTGGTGTAAACCCGGTCTATACCTGGCCTAAACCCGGTCTAAACCTGGTCTAAACCTGGTCTAAACCCGGACTAAACCTGGTCTAAACCTGGACTAAACCTTGACTAAACCCAGTCTAAACCTGGTCTAAACCTGGACTAAACCTTGACTAAACCCTGACTACACCTGGTCTAAACCTGGACTAAACCCTGACTACACCTGGTCTAAACCCGGTCTAAATCTGGACTAAATCTGGTCTAAACCTGGACTTAACCCGGTCTAAATCTGGACTAAACCCGGTCTTTTTTTTTAATGTGTCCTGTTTTTCAAACATGAATTTTCCACAGATCTGTGACGCTGCGTTCTGATTGGACGGCTCCGATCACCATCAAAGTGCCTGAATCTGACCTCGGACTCGACCCGGGCTCGAGGGAGGGACTCGTTAAACTGTTGTAATAAATAATAATGTTTCTGATGATATTTGTCTTCAGCGAGAGAAAAGTAAGGGGTGTTCTTTTTAAAACGGCTGCTGTGTCGTAAAAATGAGAAACATTTGGGCCAAAAGCAGACAATAAACCTTTGAATTCATGTTTTTTAAGTGCCTCAGGAACAAGTCCAACCTTTCAAAGTAAAAACTGAAAAATGATCTTGTAATTCCAGGATATAATGTCTTTAACAGCGATAAAGGATTCAAATGTTTAAGTGTTATTTTATCTTTTTGACTCAATTGTGTGAAATATATATTTGCCCAAAGGTTTGTTTTTGTCATGTTTACAGTGAGATGATCAGGAATTTATTCAAAAACCATGGGTTTTTTATATAAATACAAGTGTTATGTATGACTTGAGTTCTGGTTTATCACATTTAAACAAGTTCTGGCTCGGGACCCAGAAGATTTTATTTATGAGGAACTGAAAAAATAACTTTTAATAATGGTCAGGAGCTGTAGATGGTAAAAAATCTAAAGACATTAACATTAAAAGAAAGAGCTTTGCTAAAAGTGCGACACTAAAACATATACTGTTTATAAATCAAAAATAATAAAAATGCCTTGCGCTCTTCATATTTGAAAAATATTCTACTTCATCCCATACTTTCATTTCAAAATCTACTGCTGTTTTTGAATCTGTTTTTAATAAATTCCTCGTTCAGTCTCAATGTGCTTCAAACCAATCCTTAACGCAGTCCTGTCTCTTTAAGAAACCCCCCCGACTCCACCTGTTACTGATTTTAGAATTTATAATTTATGTTAAAAAAAAAGTGCATGTTTTGGATTTATCTTGTTTTATTTTGAAATGTTATTGTTACAAAGACTTTCTTATATATTTGTTTTTCAGTGTTAAATCCAACACTAAGCCTCTTAAATGTTGTTTTTTGTCAGAATCCAAAACCAAGCAGCGATTCTATGTATTTAATTTCCAGATGTGTGGTTTTGGTCACAGTTTTTTTGGTTCAAAGCGTCTGGACAGGTGCTTTCTTCAGCTCGAAACAAAACTCAAACAGGTTTTTAATTGAAAGAATCACAAAAGTAATTTATTTTTTACTTTGATTTTTTGTGAAATTGAAATAAAGCTGAAGTTTGACCATTTTATGTCGTTTCTCTTTTTATCCCTTTTTTCTAGTTTTCTCTTGTTCTTTTCAGATTTGTAATAATCTAATGCAATGCTCCCCTCGTGTGGTGAATATCAGGAACTACAAGGTCAAAAGTACAGAAACTCTAGTTCTGTTGCAAAAATAATCAATCCATCCAATAAACCCGTCATTTCTTGTTATGGGCTGGTCTTTTTAGTCTTTAATTCTCTTCAAACTGACAACTACCTGTGGATTTGAACTTTGGAGTTTTGAGTTTTATAACCAGTGCATGCAGATGGACTTTATGTTGCTCCAAAAACAACTTTAAAACAACTTTAACCTTAACCATAGCCTTTAATCTTCAGTTGTATCAGACAAAGACAGATCAGGAGACGTTATGTTTCTTTCAAAAGCACTCTTTTTGTTTCTGTTTGGCGTTGATGGGGTTAATATTTGATAATGATCTAAAGTCTTTTATTATAATTTTGTGTTTTTGATGATGCTTATGGACTTCCATTGTTTTTGCCTCACAATGTAAACTTTATGGGACCCACACCTGACCTTTTGTTTCAGAGCCACTGACCCATTCATCGGGACCTGGTGAGACTCTGTCGCAGCTATAACTGTTCAAATATCCACTTCTCACAGCTGAGTTTTGTTACAGACAAGGTTTGTGGCTCTGATTTTAAATCAGATTATTGTGTACAAATATTAAAGAGCAGGTCTCTGAAGCCCCGCCCACAGGAGCACAGTCCTCCACACTTTATCTTGACTGTATTCAGACTTCTCCAGAGGCAGTGGGCGTGCTGAAGATGATGTGTGACGTTGTGTGACTGGTGCTGTAAGCGGAGTCACAGAGCAGAAGCCTCTGCCGCTGGTTCTACTTTACGCTCCACTGTTGAGTGTAACCCAGTCACGTAATGGGCAAATTGTGTACACCTGAACCCGGGGGAAGGATAAATGTCCGGGAACTTCCTGCTGCGCTCTGACTGTGGCTGGGCATTGATACGGCAAGCTTCAGACTCTCATGTGGCTTCCTCCTTCTAAAACTCTTGAAGAAAGTACTTAGATTCAGCGGTAAGTTGTGTTAATATGTTCTGTTGAAAGTCCTTTTGCCAACCGCTGCATCTGTTTATTTAAAATAACTTTATTTATGATCTATTTGATGTTTGTTTTCGAACGAAACCATATTACGAAAATAGGTAATTATTAGTTATACTTTTGAAATGTAAAGATCTGATTAAAAAAAGGACGTGTTAGCTTACAGTATATGAATGTACTGCATCTTACTTTAAATTTGGCGATTATTTAATGCCACTATTTCTGTTCTTTTTGGTATAGTTTGATAAATTGGTTGCGCTAACTGCTTGTTGGCTCAAGGGTAATGTAACATGTGGCTAATGCTAAAGTGTACATGTTATCCCGATGGCTTTAGAAGGTAACTGTGAACTGATGTAGTGAACTTTATTGTATTTTTGTCCCTTATTGGAATGTTAAGTTATGAAACTGAAAATGAATGTTACCGGTAACTTTAAGACTGAATGATTTACTTTCAAACCCTGAATATTGATTTATTAATGACCTTGTTTTCAGGTCAGGTTTTTATGTGGGATTTGGATTCCAACTCAGAACACAGGATGGCGAGCTGGTAGGATTAAATCTTCTATTCCTTTTTGCAACGGGATAAAGGAGGACTAGCCTGGCTCCGCCCTCCTCGTACTTCGCTCAATTTCATTAAGCTTCAGTACTACGTCTGGGATTGCTGTATATTCTTAGGTTTCCAGAAATCAATTTTTTGTAGGACCAATCAGCGAACAGAGGGAGTGGCTGAGAACGATGACGTTGATGTAGTGAGTCAGTTTGCGTTGGATCGACGTTAGCGATTGGCTATGGCAGATCCTGAGTGACTCTGGGCAGATCCAATAGTTTTAAACTTCAACAGAGTTCCCGCATACAAGGAAGTAAACGCTTGTCAATGGAGCGAGGCCAGACTCTCTGTACAAATGAAATGTACAAGAGTCTGGTAGAACCAGGCTAAAGGAGGACTACGTTTCCCCCTTTTTTTTTTTTTTTTTTTGAGGATTTGAACTGAACTGTTTTGGGAAAAACCCGGAAAGGATTTTTAAGACCTTCTAAAAAGGGTCAAACTTGGAACTAAAGAACAAATGGACAGTTGTGTACCACACCTTTCCTCTATTTACTCTATTGTATTTATTTGATTATTCTGTTCATTATCTTATATCTTCAATACATTTTTGTTATTGCTAATTGTTTCATCCATTATTCATACTCTCAAGCTCCATAAAACAACCTCGTTCTTCTGCGTGTAGTCAAATGCCATTCATTGTCAAATACATTAGCCCGTAAGTAAGCAAATAAGCGCTACATGAGCATTTTTATTAGTGCATTAACCGTCATCATTGGGAGGTGGAGGAGTCGGCTCATTTGTCCGACAGCTTCACGTTTAAGTAAGCCATGTTTTTATTCAGGTCCTGTCCACACGGCTTTAAGTTTTCATCTTTATGAGTTATCAAACCAAAGGCTTTTTATGATCCGTAACTTTAAAGGCAATCCAGGGTTTTTTGACAGTTTTCATTTTAGGAGCCAGCCTCGTGTGGTCATCAGAAGAATTACACTTTAATAACAAAATTCTGTACAGGAGATTTGTAGCATTTAATCTGCAAATAAATGAACAATAATTTATATCTAGGGGGTGAATTTGTTCAATAAAGACATTTCTCAAAAACAGCAGCTGGAAAACTGCTTGGTTTTATTCACACTTTCTTCATTATTGCTGCACAAATCATAGAAAAACCTTCATTTGCAGCACTTCTTCTGTATTGTCTCTTTTTCAGGTCCATCTTTCTGCCTCTCTTTTTGACCATGCAGCAGAATCAGGCTCATTTCTCGTTTTTAAATGTCTCTTGTTTTGTCATAAAGCCTCTCGTTTGTCGCTTCAGTGCGTCCTGTGTCTCAGACGGAGCCTCCCTTCGGCTCCATGTGTTCCACTGTAACCAACAATAATCACTGTGTGTTTTTCAGGCTTCGCTGGAGAAACGACAGAAACAAGGCCAGAGGCTCAAACATAGTCTATCACAAACAAAACACATTCAGCTTCAAAAAAATAAAAAAATCAAATCAAATGCTCACCACAGCTGCTGCTTTTGTTTAATGTACTCTTCATGAAGTTTATTTCTCAGCCTCAGACAAACAGGGCTTATGTCTATCACATTATATTTGTTTTAGTAAATCAACCATTACACCGTCCAGCACTGCCAGAAATCTGGGAGTGGTAATTGATGATCAGCTAGACTTCACAAGTCATGTCGCCAGCACCACCCGGTCCTGTAGATTCATCCTCTACAACATTAGAAAAATTAGACCTTTCCTATCAGAGCACTCCACGCAAATTCTAGTCCAGGCTCTTGTCTTGTCCAAACTGGACTATTGCAATGCCCTACTGGCTGGACTCCCCGCCTGCACAACCAAACCTCTGCAGCTGATCCAGAATGCAGCAGCAAGAGTGGTCTTTAATGAACCAAAGAGAGCGCACGTATCTCCTCTATTCATTAGGTTACACTGGCTCCCGGTTGACGCCGCATCAAGTTCAAAGCTATGCTCTTGGCCTACAAAACCACCTCTGGTTCTGCACCCCCATACCTCCACTCACTAATACAGACCTACATTCCTACCAGATCCCTGCGCTCTGCAAATGAACAACGTCTGGTGGTACCGTCCCAAAAAGGTACAAAATCACTCTCACGTACCTTCTCTGTATCTGTTCCACATTGGTGGAATGATCTACTGCTGCTACAAGATCAGCAGACTCTGTAGCCATCTTTAAAAAACGCCTGAAAACACATCTCTTCCGTCAACACCTGACTGACAAACACTGAGCCCTACTTCCTTTCTATCGATTCCTTTCACAAAAAAAAAAAAAAAAAAAAAAAAAAAATTCTCTTATCCTTAGCATCGTATACTGCGCTGGGTTTAAACCGACTAGTTTTTGTGCACTTATGCTTTTTGTACCTTGTGTTGCTAAAGTTGCTTCCATTGTTATCCTCACTTGTAAGTCACTTTGGATAAAAGCGTCTGCTAAATGACTAAATGTAAATGTAAATGTAGTAAATGTTATGTAATAGATTGATATTAGAACACCTCTCGAGGAAAGCGTGGGCTGCAGTGGCTCAGTGGTCCTATAAACAGAAGGTTGGTGGTTCGATTCTCTCTGGTGTGAGAATGTTTGGTGATGGTCCAATAGAAAACAGAAAATGATCCATTTAGTTCGGTTCAACTGAGCGTTCACAGCTGCCTTTAAACAAACAGGCCTTTTCTAAGGAACACACTAGAGGGCGCTGTTGCCCAAATGCATATAAGGCATGTTTTTACAGTGTTTGAGCTTCTCAGTGCTGCACCTTTGACCTTTGTTCACACCTCGAGGATAAATATGACACAGACGTGTATCTGTGTGTACATCCAGTACACAGTGTATATAAATGACTCATGGATCATAGATGGGTCGTATTCGACCTGTAGCACCTGTTGTTTCTGAGAAAATGATGAAAAAAGTCAACACTTAAGTTAAAAACAGGTCGAATTTGATCCAAATACAGAATAATAAGGTTTAAACGGGTTTGAAATTTGTTGCAACCAAATAAAACGTTCTGCTTTTGCGCAGCTCCATGAAATATTTCCATAATGTACCTTTAAAGGTTACATTTCAGCAGCTTTTGATCAAAGATGGTTCGGGATATGACTGGATCCAAACCAGTCTGAACCTTTCACCGGCCGCTCACTTTCTTTTCTTCCTTTTCTTCATCATTTGGATGAAATTGTGGCAGTTTTTCTGTGTATTTTCCTTTTCAGCTGCTTAATGAATGTGTGCGGTCTCACTGCGGCTCCTTCCTTCTCGTTTCTGTCTCTGAAGTTTCCTGTTGTTTGCGTCTCTTTTCTTCTCAGATCTCGCTGTGGCTCCACTCAGGTGACACTGACGGGGCCTGATTACTTTTTAAAGCACTATTTTTAAGCCTTCGCCGAGTCAACTTTTGTTGCTAAGCGATGTCTTTTGCCAAAACCGCACCGATTGGCTGGAGCCGGTGCGTTTTTTGCCCGGCAACATCAGCCTGGTGGTGCGTGTTGGTGCGGCTGGTGTTTCCAAGGCCCTCGGAGTCATTTACATGTGTTTATCTGAGATCGGCACCGACCACGCCTCGCTTTCGGGGGAGGTTTGGTTAATGACACGCTGCCTGACTTTTAAACAGGCCTCGGAGCACAGACGGAGAATTAACACAGGGCGCTGCCTCGAGCTGGAACTCTGCATCTGTAGTGGGTTCTTCAGCAACAAAGTCTGTCCAAATGGGTTTTAATGTTCGTTCTTTTCTTTTTATCTTGGTACAGACTCTAAAGATGGACAGAGTCACAGGAGTCACTTTGGTTTGTTCAGAGGGGTTTCTTTTGGTTGGTTTAGGGTTTGACAGATGTATCTTTTGATCCTGGAGTCTAAATGTTCTCTGCTTCTGTTCAAACACTCATCACAGGAAACAAAGAGACTCTTGGTGTTTGTGAATGAAAGGTTCTGTCTCCACTGCCTTCAGCCGGAGCCGGAGCCACACGTGACACAGTCCGACCTTAAACTGCTGCAGCCTCTGGATTTAAACTTTAACACTCTTCTTCTCTGAGTTCATGACATAAATCCACTCTGTCCTCCTCTTTTCTGGAGTTGCTCTCTGAACAAACCAGGACCGGCTCCACAGGGGCCCCTCCCACTTCAATAGACTTCAAACCACATTAACACTGTATCCAGAGGCGTATCAAGAGGCAGAGCAGCCCGGGTGAGTGCACTGGGGGCCCCAGGAGGTGGATCTATGTCGAGCCCATGACTTTACTCCACAATACACTACATGTTGTATAATATTGTGATATTGTGAAGTTATTGTAAGAAGTTAGTATCCTGTAAACCTTTGGGCCCTTTATTAAACCTGCCCCCTCACCCCCTTAAGACTGTGGCTCAGTGTTAGCAGCAGTTGCCCTTTAACCCTTTGCCTGAACAGCACTAAAAGCCCGTCTGTTTGAATAACTCAGTGAGTCTCAGGGTTTCGAGGATTTAAATCCTTCAAGAAAAGAACAAGAGCAGTTTTTTACAAAAGGACTGTTCTCTCTCGTACAGTCTGTCTCTTCAGGTCAAAGGTCATGTAAGGACAGGCTCTGACCTGAAGCACAGCTGCAGTGCCTTTAGTGTCCTGCGGGGGGCGTGCTCTGTCAGGTTTTACAGCTGTTTGAAGAGGACACAGTTAAGAACAAACCTGAGTCTGAGGGAAACACAATCTTATCATTTTCATTCTGTTTGATTTTAATGTGGAGTTAATCATTCTATTTCATTAAAAATGTTTTTATGACAGGATTTAGGATTAATGCTGACGACAAAAACATGTTCTGCCTAATTATCTAATTTTAGTCTTTTTAGATTAGATTCAGTTCAAATATAAATCTGTTTTTATCTTTAACTGCTTTAACCTTTATCTCTCTTTCATGATCCACAGCTTTAGTGTTTTTATAGAACTTATTATAATCCATCTGTTTGTATATTCCATGCACATTATATATATATACTGTATATATATGTATTTATATATACATCATTAATGTCTAAAGCACTGATATAATGTAGGAACTTGTTCCATGTGGAATGACAAAGTCTAATCTAAAATAATAATAATAATAAATAATAATACATTGGATTTAAAAAGACACTTTACACACAATTCAAACACAAAACAAATAAAACGATAAAAGAAGAACGGGTCGTAAAGCTGTGAAAAACACAGGAAATAAAAGATTTAAAGTTTATAATGTGAGGTTGTGTTTGTTAAAGACACTGTAAATGTGAAGGAAACACACAGAAACCTTCTCAGTCTCTTTTTTCTAAAAAACATATGACTTAGATTCTTTTTTAAAAACACTGTTAAACTAAAGATGTTTCCTTCAAAAACTCTCCCTGACTTATTCATTTGTTTACATTTCTCACTGTGGATTTTTCATCTCACCTTAAAGCCACACTGTGAGGTCACATGAGGTCACAAGAGGTCACATGAGGTCAAAGGGTCAGAGAAAGGGACTGAGTCACAGACCATGACATTTTTAATAATTCTACAGCTTCAGATCTGATCGACAAAAACTAAGGACATTTGAACTGCCTCCTCCTTAAACTCCCGTCCTGTACGTGACCTCACGACCTCATGACCTCATGACCTCGACAGTTCAACAACACTTTTGTTTATTTTCCCTGAACCTTTAAACTAAACCACTTTTATACAATATTTTATGTCTAATGTTTAATGATTGTGTTTCTGTAAATCTGCTGTAAATGCGTCTCATCCATGTTTACACATTATTATATTATTATTATTATTATTATTATCATCATAATATTTTTATTATTATTATTATTAAGTATTATTATTATTATTAATAATAATAATAATAATAAGTGTTATTATTGTTATTATTAAGTATTATTGTTATTATTAAGTGTTATTATTATTATTATTATTATTATTATTATTATTATGATTATGTTTTGTTGCAGGAACAATAAGCCCTGGTTTGTTCAGATGCATATGTTGGCAGTGAGCTCCTGATAAAAGCGTGTGTCGGAGGCAGAGTGTGAGATCTGGCGAGCACTGAACATATCGTCTGCCAAGCGGTGGCTTTTAAAAATATATATGAGACACTTCTGTGTGGCTCAATGTTGCAGCAGACGATAAAAGATGTGATAAAGATTGTTCAGAGTCGAACAGAAGGAAACCATTCAGGGACTTTTCTTTTGATTAGTCTCTGCTTTAAGGACAAAACTGAAACACAATCAGAGACAGAAATGTTTCTGAGAAACATGATAATGACATAAAAACAAGTATCTAATTCAATTCTCTTGTGTTGTTTTATTATTTTATTTTTTTGGTCATATTCCAGTGTAAACCCAAGTGTTAAAATATCAAACTTCAGTCAATGTCATTCATTCATTTTCTTTTGATTTGTTCTGTTCATGATTTTAGATGCACCTTTCATTTTGTCCAAAAACTCAGCCTGTTCTGAAAAAGTTCTTGCAGCAAATATAATGTTTTCCAGAAAAAACTAATCAAATAGAAACATAAATCTATTGTTTCGTTTGTTTGTTTGATAAACTGTCTTTTAAAACTGAATTATCACTTAAATAACGTGCTATAATGTGCTTTCTTTTGAACAGATATAGGGCCTGTTCAGTTTTCGATGCACCTTTAGTCATTTAGTGTTAAAGCTGTTCTAAATGAAGACACACGGGTGTTGGTTTGACACTGTGTGATTCTTTTACACACACCTGAGAGATGTGACGAGAGGAGCTGCTGATGGAAGGAAAAGAACACTCGTAAGTGGCTGCATGTGTCAGGGACTTGAGAGATGCACCAACACTGGGTCTGCAGCAGAAACAACTCTCAGGGCTCTTTGTCCTTGAACCCATGTTGTTCTAACGAGCGTTTCATCAGGCGAGAGGGAAGAATGAAAAGAACATTCATCAACAGTGAGTCTGTCAGGGTCTAACACTGTTACCTGGAGTTAGCCACGTGTCCGACACAAAAAGAAGAAAACACTGTCAATTCTATTTGAATAAGTTACAGCTTTCATTTTAGATACGACCATAGTCTTCTTTGGAACTAGGCCTCATTATATTTACATAACTCATATTTATATCATTACACTTGTTTTACAGAGATTGTTTTATCTTCTGGGACCTGTACAGGTAAAGTTTAGATTTATTCTGCACATATTAAAGTGTTTTTAATGCACACGCTGTGTACTTTTGATACTTTTGATGCTGACCCTGGACAAAGAGCTGGTGATGCACAATATTCAGGTTGTATTTGATTTATTTTGATCTTATTTACTCTTTTATTATAAATTGTTCCGCGTGTCGTCACTTTAAATATTAACACTAGACTTGAGTCAACACTGAACATTTAACCAACAAGGCTTTTGTGGAATATGTACGATTTTAAAGTGTGTTTATTGTTTGTTAGTATCATATTGTTTTATGAGCTTATGTTTATTTTTTCCGTTAAAGGAAGATGATGCTCAGACGAATGATCATTTCTTTAATTTTTATTTCTTTATTTATACAGGTTAGTGTCATTTTTACAGAAAAACTTTTACAATCGACACAAAAACACTGTCACTATAAAATAAATAATTTAAATATACATTTAAATTCTACAAAGTCACACAGTTTTAAAAATGTTGGTTTGAAGCAGCATTAAAAAGAGTATTGTGTCCATATTAAATTAAAGCACGTGCCCCTGACCTCAGCTGACCCCGAGGCCCCAGGTGCGTCCCCGCGCGTCCCCGGTGTCCGTGCACAGACAGCCCAGCGCGTTCACACACCACATCCTCACTGTGCATGTCCCGGGTCATGAACGCGCCTCAGATCCATCCCGGGCTGAGGGGGGGACTGTCAGGCAGGAGGCAGGAGGAGGCAGCCCGGCCGTGCACAGAGGGCCAGCCGGGGACACGACATGCCTCCCTCCGCCGCCTCCTGCCTGTCCTCTCCGCCGCCGCCGCTGCAGCCTCCACGCGCACTCCCCCGTCACCTGCACGGGCCATATCAATTTGGGATCCTATGCAAATATATGCTGACGTAAAAGATCATGTGGTTTTTGTCGTCGATCCCCCCTATGAGCAGCGAGGAGGCTTTTTTCTCCTCTGTACTGTTGTCTTTAGGTTAGCTATGCTGCAATCTTTACTGTACCCTGCACCGCTTTGGAGGCGCCTCCTTGGGAATATTTCCACTCACTTCAGCCCGTCTCGGCCCACGCACCGCGCCGCGCACAGGTAAGCACACACGGGAACTAACTTCTTTATTTTTTTAAACTGCCCGCCGGGAAATGTGCAGCAAAAGTGGCCGCAAAGTGAAGTTATGGAAGGGGCAGGGGTGAGACGAGGACGAGCCCGTGCCTGTGTGTTTCTCCGTCTGGAGCTGTTCTAAATGAAGACACACGGGTGTTGGTTTGACACTGTGTGATTCTTTTACACACACCTGAGAGATGTGACGAGAGGAGCTGCTGATGGAAGGAAAAGAACACTCGTAAGTGGCTGCATGTGTCAGGGACTTGAGAGATGCACCAACACTGGGTCTGCAGCAGAAACAACTCTCAGGGCTCTTTGTCCTTGAACCCACGTTGTTCTAACGAACGTTTCATCAGGCGAGAGGGAAGAATGAAAAGAACATTCATCAACAGTGAGTCTGTCAGGGTCTAACGCTGTTACCTGGAGTTAGCCACGTGTCCGACACAAAAAGAAGAAAACACTGTCAATTCTATTTGAATAAGTTACAGCTTTCATTTTAGATACGACCATAGTCTTCTTTGGAACTAGGCCTCATTATATTTACATAACTCATATATATATCATTACACTTGTTTTACAGAGATTGTTTTATCTTCTGGGACCTGTACAGGTAAAGTTTAGATTTATTCTGCACATATTAAAGTGTTTTTAATGCACACGCTGTGATTTATTGTACTTTTGATGCTGACCCTGGACAAAGAGCTGGAGATGCACAATATTCAGGTTGTATTTGATTTATTTTGATCTTATTTACTCTTTTATTATAAATTGTTCCAGCATACAGAGAACGTGTCGTCACTTTAAATATTAACACTAGACTTGAGTCAACACTGAACATTTAACCGACAAGGCTTTTGTGGAATATGTACGATTTTAAAGTGTGTTTATTGTTTGTTAGAATCATATTGTTTTATGAGCTTATGTTTATTTTTTCCGTTAAAGGAAGATGATGCTCAGACGAATGATCATTTCTTTAATTTTTATTTCTTTATTTATACAGGTTAGTGTCATTTTTACAGAAAAACTTTACAATCGACACAAAAAACACTGTCACTATAAAAATAAATAATTTAAATATACATTTAAATTCTACAAAGTCACACAGTTTTAAAAATGTTGGTTTGAAGCAGCATTAAACCAGAGTATTGTGTCCATATTATTAATTAAAGCACGTGCCCCTGACCTCAGCTGACCCCGAGGAGCCCCAGGTGCGTCCCCGCGCGTCCCCGGTGTCCGTGCTAGCCAGCCCAGCGCGTTCACACACCACATCATCACTGTGCATGTCCCGGGTCATGAACGCGCCTCAGATCCATCCCGGGCTGAGGGGGGGACTGTCAGGCAGGAGGCAGGAGGAGGCAGCCCGGCCGTGCACAGAGGGCCAGCCGGGGACACGACATGCCTCCCTCCGCCGCCCTCCTGCCTGTCCTCTCCGCCGCCGCCGCTGCAGCCTCCACGCGCACTCCCCGTCACCTGCACGGGCCATATCAATTTGGGATCCTATGCAAATATATGCTGACGTAAAAGATCATGTGGTTTTGTCGTCGATCCCCTATGAGCAGCGAGGAGGCTTTTTCTCCTCTGTACTGTTGTCTTTAGGTTAGCTATGCTGCAATCTTTACTGTACCCTGCACCGCTTTGGAGGCGCCTCCTTGGGAATATTTCCACTCACTTCAGCCCGTCTCGGCCACGCACCGCGCCGCGCACAGGTAAACACACGGGAACTAACTTCTTTATTTTTTCTAAACTGCCTGCCGGGAAATGTGCAGCAAAAGTGGCCGCAAAAGTGAAGTTATGGAAGGGGCAGGGGGTGAGACGAGGACGAGCCCGTGCCTGTGTGTTTCTCCGTCTGGATGTTCTCACCCGAGAGGCGGCTGCTGCTGCTGCTCGTGCCCGTCCCCTTCCATCACAGGCGGCTTACAGAGTGAGAATCTCGCGCTGCCTCCCGGAGCGCCTCCACATCCACCAAACTATAATTTCCTTTAGACCCTCTCTTTTAAAAAACTTATTTTAATATTTATCAGTTAAATCAATGTCATACGTTTTCTAGTTGTAGGACTAAACCAGGACTAAACAGGACTAGACCAGGACTAGACCAGGTCTAAACCAGGACTAGACCAGGACTAGACCAGGTCTAAACCAGGACTAGACCAGGACTAAACCAGGTCTAGACAAGGACTAAACCAGGACTAAACCAGGACTAAACCAGGACTAAACCAGGTCTAGACCAGGACTAAACCAGGACTAAACAGGACTAGACCAGGACTAGACCAGGTCTAAACCAGGACCAGACTAAACAGGACTAGACCAGGTCTAAACCAGGACTAAACAGGACTAGACCAGGACTAGACCAGGATTAAACCAGGACTAGACCAGGACTAGACCAGGTCTAAACCAGGACTAAACAGGACTAGACCAGGACTAGACCAGGACTAGCAGGTCTAAACCAGGACTAAACCAGGACTAAACCAGGACTAAACCAGGACTAAACCAGGACTAAACCAGGACTAAACCAGGACTAAACCAGGTCTAAACCAGGACTAAACCAGGACTAAACCAGGTCTAAATCAGGTCTAAACCAGGTCTAAACCAGGACTAAACCAGGACTAAACCAGGACCAAACCAGGACTAAACCAGGATTAAACCAGGTCTAAACCATCAATAAACCAGGACTAAACCAGGACTAAACCAGGTCTAAACCAGGTCTAAACCAGGATTAAACCAGGACTAAACCAGGTCTAAACCAGGATTAAACCAGGATTAAACCAGGACTAAACCAGGACTAAACCAGGATTAAACCAGGACTAAACCAGGATTAAACCAGGTCTAAACCAGGTCTAAACCAGGACTAAACCAGGACTAAACCAGGACCAAACCAGGACTAAACCAGGATTAAACCAGGTCTAAACCAGGACTAAACCAGGACTAAACCAGGTCTAAACCAGGACTAAACCAGGTCTAAATCAGGTCTAAACCAGGTCTAAACCAGGACTAAACCAGGACTAAACCAGGACTAAACCAGGACTAAACCAGGATTAAACCAGGTCTAAACCATCAATAAACCAGGACTAAACCAGGTCTAAACCAGGTCTAAATCAGGTCTAAACCAGGTTTAAACCAGGACTAAACCAGGACTAAACCAGGACTAAACCAGGATTAAACCAGGACTAAACCAGGACTAGACCAGGACTAAACCAGGTCTAAACCAGGTCTAAACCAGGATTAAACCAGGACTAAACCAGGTCTAAACCAGGATTAAACCAGGACTAAACCAGGATTAAACCAGGACTAAACCAGGACTAAACCAGGATTAAACCAGGACTAAACCAGGACTAAACCAGGTCTAAAGGTTACTGAATAAAATAGACACAATGCATTTCACATTTTTATTTTCATCACAGTTTTTTTCTTTTTCAAACACATTTTCATGATTGGAGTTGAACAAAGCTGACGGATCAATAATGTAACTGTGGTCTGACTTTCACAGGGAGGTCCTGGGATCAGAGGAGCTCGAGGAGACCGAGGAGAACCAGGACCAGTGGTAAGAGACTGGACCAGGACTAGACCAGGACTAGACCAGGACTAGACCAGGACTAAACAGGACTAGATCAGGTCTAGACCAGGTCTAACAGAGTTATTAAAGTCAGTTGTTGAAGCCTCAGATTTCTTTCTGACAGAGCCAGTGTTTGGAGCCGTCTGTCGTGTAGTTCCAGAGGCCTCCCTTTGTCATAAACACCACGGCTCCTTCAGGCCCCTCTGCCGACTTCACGTCTTTCGCCCAGACACTGACAAATACACAAAACAAGTTTGGTGAAGAAACTTATAAAACTCAGCTCCTGAGGATTTGTCTCAGACCAAAGAGCTGTTCTTTGTTCTTGGTCCAAACTGAACCAAGCTCCAGTTCCTTTGTGAAAGAGTGTTACCTGAAACTAAGCGCTGAACCGTCGACCCAGGCCCATTGTGCAGTTTCATTCACAGCTCTCAGCCCGATCCACAGGTCTTCCTCAGTCCCCAGCCTGCTCACATTGTTCTGTTCAAATAAAACAGGGAACTCTGTGGCTGTATTTTATCCACAGTTTAAATCAGTGTTTTTCAACCAGTGTGCCGTGGAAAATGATTCAATTTCACCTGATGTGTCCTCTAAATCAGGGGTTATAAAGGAGTGCACTTAAGACAGTATGTTTATCATAAAATAATTAATGAATGTTTTATTTTTAAAAAAAAGACAGTTTTTACAGTTTTAGAAATGTTTGTGTACTATTCATTCTTAACATGAAGACTTGTTTTGGTGATTTTATTATACTATGCTTTTTGCCCAAAATGGACTTTAAAAGACTTTAAAAATAATGACTAAATAACAAATCTCTCTCTCTCACTTAACTGTCCTAATCGGAGCAAACAAAGCTTTACTAAGCGAGCCCCCGCCCACCACTCCCCCACTTTGGGAAGAACATTTACACGCTCTTCCACTAGAGGGCAGTATCGCGCTAAATACAAAAGCACATAGTAATGCTGTGAGTGAGACAAGGCTACAGGTTATCCATCGAAGGTAATAGTGATGGATAAATATTTGAAAAGAAAAAGTATTCCATCTGACCTGGTCTTGCAGAACATTCTGACCCAAATAAAGGCTCTAGTCTGAGCAGTGGCAGAAGAAAGACAAAAATACAATACAATGAAAGTTATCTTGTCTTTAAACTATGCATGACGGCTATAAAGACGAAAAAAAGAGTGAGACTCAGAGCTGTTGACTAAGATCTTTGTGTGTCTTTCTTCAATTACTTTAAGAATATTAACTTTGTGTTTAACTAAACAGGCCCAGGTTTCAGTAAAACTGAGTAAAATGAGACTAGATTTTCACTATATTTAAAATAAATATAGTTTTTGTGTCATTTTTGTTGGTGGTGTGCCTTGTGACTTTTCTGGTGTAAAATGTGTGCATGGATTAAAAGGTTGGAAACACTGGTTTAAATAAATGAGCTCAGAATTGTAACTAGAGGCCTGTATCAGTCGTCAGTGAAAATCCATTGTTAACCTGTCGTTCTTTGGTGTTGAACACAGCCAGATGCCCTCCTCTCTTTTCACAGTCCTCTCGACTCTCTGTCCAGTTTCCTTTTTCGTCAGAAACAAAGTAACACTCGCATTTGATCCGCATCCAGCCGTCAGGACACAACTCTGCAAATAATATCACTTTTAAGTACCTGTTCTGGGCATTGTCTGTTTTCATTTTATATATTACTTTTCATTCTGCTCATGTCCTGTCCTTCATGCTTTTACAAACATAGACCTAGACACAGCCCCCACCACCTGGCCTCTGGGTCAGAGGGCTGCAGAGGGCCTCCTCCTTAACACTGTGAACTGCTGTGTATAAAACCACATGTAGTGTTCACTTTGTGAAGCAAACCTCACTCTATAGCCTTGATACATGTTTGTACTTTGCTTCTTCTTGTAAGAATTAAACCTGGCCATTTGCTTTTTAAATCTACTCTGTCTCCGTGTCTCTCTGGATTACATAAGGATATAGAATTCTTATAACAGTACCTCAGCTTCAGACTTCTTCCTCTTTTACCAAGTCTAATCAAAATTCAGTTTATAGGTATTATTTATGACACATGTAACTGTAATCCCTATATGCTGTGTACATTTTATTTACAAACCTTTTATAGTCGTATGAGACTCACCTTTTGTTTGGGAAGTTTCGTTTTTTAATACAGCTGAAAATATAAAAAAGGTGGAGCTATTAGCACAGTTTAAAATATTACAAACATACAAGTTGCACTTTATTTTTCAGTTTGGTAATGGGTTAATAGTGGAGTAATTATGTAATACTGTATTAATAATGGTAATAAGTAATGTACAACAGCAAAGGCAAGGCAATTTTATTTATATAGCACAGATCATACACTGTTAATAGTAAATTATTTCTTGTAATAACTGTGTAACCACTAGATACTCATGTAGGGCCGTGAAATACTCAGTAATTAACCATAAATAATATAGTGTTATCTATGTTAATAGAGATGTTGATCACATTTTCTGTCAAAGCAGAGTTTAACTGGACTGGACAGAGAATAAATCATTTTAAAGCAACACTATAACTTTCAGGTTGAGTACTCACTAAAAGACCAAGAGAAGCTTTTCATAAAATCCTGTAAGTATTGTAGAGTTGGTGTACTGTGTTTTGGCCTGGAGTGTGTTCTTGAGACGGTAGTGTGCCCTGACACTCACAGACACTCAGTGGGACATCTGTCAAAGCATTTTGTCTTTAAAAGAGGGGTTTGTTTTGAGGAGATCCTACCAGAGATTAAAGTGATAGTCGCTCGGTGCATGTGTGGAGGGGGTTTTAGTTTTAATTTGACACTGACACTATCTCTGTACGTTCATGCAACATTCAGGCAGTTATGACACAGACTGTAGCCTGTGGTTTATGTGACGGTGTGCTGGTGTAGAGGCTCACTGTAGTACAACCGGAAGCCCATGACGAAGAGCAGAACGAGGCAGAACAGACCCAGACCCACAAAGACCATCTGAAACTTGTCTTTGTGAACCGGCTCCTGAGCCAAAGGCACAACTGGAAGAAAATGAAGAGGGTTTTAGTGGATTTTAGGGGAAATGCAGTAAAAGGTGATGAACAGATGAGGCTTGTGTCACAGTTCCCTCAAAGATATCAGCTTTATATTTCTGATCGTTTTAGATCAAAACCTTTCATTTGTAGATGTTTGTTAGACTAAAGTTTACATTATTATTATTATTATTATTTATTATTATCATTTATTATCATTATTATTATTACATCAAATTTATATAGCGCTTTTCCAGGGCCGCAAAGACGCTTTACATATCCATTATTCATTCACTCCACAGTCACACACTGGTGGTGGTAAGCTATATCTGTAGCTACAGCTGCCCTGAGGCAGACTGACAGAGACGTGGCAGCCATTTATCACCAAATACATTCACTAAACATTCTCACACATGTCTGTGAAGGTTCTCAGTCATCCAGAACATCTTGAAAAAAAGTGTTGAAGTCAAAGCATCTGGACTTTTCAAGGTGAAGGCGTTTAATTCCAAGAGACTTTATCAATTCTGAGTTCAACTGTAAGAGCTGAGCTTTATCTCTAGAGGGAGGAGTTTAACCTGAAACTAAACCTGATTGGACCAGGCTGTACTGGTCTCATAGTCGTTATCTCTGAAAGGACAGTGTGACTCCTGATGTGAGAGTGGTTAAGGCTCAGGAGAGTTGTTGACACTGTTCCATTTAGGTAAAGAGTCGTTAGTGACACTGTTCTATTCAGGTGCAGAGTCGTTAGTGACACTGTTCCATTCAGGTGCAGAGTCGTTAGTGACACTGTTCTATTCAGGTGGAGAGTCGATAGTGACACTGCTCCATTCAGGTGCAGAGTTGTTAGTGACACTGCTCCATTCAGGTGCAGAGTTGTTAGTGACACTGTTCTATTCAGGTGCAGAGTCATTAGTGACACTGTTCCATTCAGGTGCAGAGTTGTTAGTGACACTGTTCTATTCAGGTGCAGAGTCGTTAGTGACACTGTTCTATTCAGGTGCAGAGTCGTTAGTGACACTGCTCCAGTCAGGTGCAGAGTCGTTAGAGACACTGTTCCATTCAGGTGCTGTGTTTGTTGTTCTAGGGTGAAACTGTAAACAGGTAAAGTAGCGCTCACTTCTGGGGGGGGCATACCCCTCTAGCACTCGGTAGTTGCGCCCCTGGTTGACACATATCCGTGGTCTATTAAAAACACTTTTGATTATTAGTTTGTTGGTTCAGTGGTTCTTTTCTTTTGTAATTGAATGCTGAGTGGCTTTGACGTTTTTGAATTGTTGTTGAACTACACTCAATATTAATTGGAAGTTATTAAATTAATGAAATGTATTTAATTTTGAAGTAACTTAGCTATGAAGCTAATTGAATTTAATTTGAAGTGCACTTACTCTGAATTGGAAGTTGTTGTATTTTATTGAATGAATTAATCAGTAAGATGAATAAGTTATTTTTGTATGTAATATGGATATTTGATTAATGTGTATGTCTATGTATATATTGAATGTATCAATGCCAACCTGGTATTGTATTTAATATAATTGCAAATGTATGTTTTGACCTCTCTCAGGTCAGGTTTTTTATACCCCCATGACAATAAATCAATTGTCATTGTGGGGATTTTGTTTTCTTTTATTGTCTAGGTCTAAACTATAAATAGTAAACTAAGATAAATATAATGTCTATATGCCTTTAATATAATAATATCTTGTTAATATATATGCTTGTTAATGCTGTGGTTTACGTACTAAAAAAATAATATAACCCGTAATTTCTTTCTTGTGGTTATTCACACACGCTGGCTCCTCAGACGAACCTACTGCTGGTCGCCAAGAATAGTGGCACACTACTCAATTGGCCGTAGTCAGACCCCTAGCCCTTACCCCCTAGCGTTACACAACTCTTTTGTTTTTGGTTTCAGAACACTGTTATAAATACTAGGCAACATGAATCTGAGGCCACCTCCTCTGTTCAAAGAAGGCTTTTCCATTTTAACAAAGATGGCTTCCTTCAGCCCTCTCTCAAACCATTGGAACATTGCTGTCCTCAAAGGAATGTCCTCTCTCTTTGAGGTGGAGGTGGACTGCAGACTCAGGTCCTCCAGGATTGGCTCTTCTGTGCTGATACATCCTCTTGTGAAGCTGTTGTTTCGTTTCACCAACATAACTGTACCCAACAAGTGGTTACGAGAAGGTCATAGACTGTCTGCAGAGACTGGAGAAGGACCAAGTCATTGGTCGACCTCTGTACCACAGACTGTATCCTGGGAACACCACTCCGTGTATTTATGGCTTACCCAAAATACACAAAGAAGAAATTCCACTACGACCCATAGTAAGCAGCACAGATTCAGCCAAACACCTGGCCACCATTTTGGCTCCATTGGTCATTCACTCACAACACCATAACATCAACTCACAGGACTTTACAAAATCAAACATCTACAACTAGACGCAGATGAGACTATTGTCTCCTTTGATGTCACATCCCTCTTTACCTGCACCACCCACCAATGAAGCACACCTGGTCAGAAGAAAGAGATGACTACAGGACACATCTTTACAGGACAAACCTCACTCCGGACCATATTTGCAGTTTACTGGAGATATGTTTGAACACTACTTATTTCCAGTTCAGAGGTAACTTCTACAAAAACACGACTGTGCCATGGAACACCTGTCTCCCTGATTGTGGCTCACCTGTACCTGGAGGAAGTGGAGAACAGAGCTCTGGTCTCTTTCCCAGGTGCAGTGCCCAGTCACTGGGTCAGATATGTTGATGACATGTGGGTCAAAATCAGAACCCAGGAAGTAGAAGCCTTCACAGAACACATCAACACAGTGGACAAGAACATCAAGTTCACCTGTGGAGATGCCATAGACAACCGCCTGGCCTTCTTAGACTGTGCAGTGGTTATTTGTGAGGACAGGACTCTCCAAGTGGAAGTTTATAGGAAGCCAACACACACAGATCAATATTTACTGTTTGATTATCACCAGCCTCTGCAGCACAAGCTGGAGTCATCAGGACTCTTCAGCACAGAGCACAAGAGGTGCCCACAACCTCAGAAGGTCAACGGAAAGAAGAACAACACATCTGTAAAGCCCTGAGAGACTGTGGATACCCCAAATGGACTTTCAACAAAACCAAGAGGACACAGAAACTAAACAGACAGGAACCAGAGTCAAAAGGACTCAGAGACCAGAACAGCCTGGTCCAATCAGGTTTAGTTTCAGGTTAAACTCCTCCCTCTAGAGATAAAGCTCAGCTCTGTTTCCAGTTGATCTTAGAATTGATAAAGTCTCTTAGAATTAGAGACGAAACATCTTCACCTTGAAAACTGAGTCCAGATGCTTTTTTTTTCAAGGGGTGGCAGTGGCTCAGTGGTTAGAGCGGCCGTCCTTCGACCGGCAGGTGGGCAGTTCGAGCCCCGCTCGAAACATCCCAAAACATCATAACATCCCGCTCTCCCCCACATACTGTCGTTGTGTCCTTGGGCAAGACACTTAACCCACTGTGCCTCCTCCCTCCCAATACACACATTGGAGGGGTCAGGACTCCCCTGCAAAAGAGATTTGTAATCTCAGTGGGACTTTCCTGGTTAAATAAAGGTAAAAAACAAAACAAAAAAACAACAGTCGTCACTGGTTTGGGTTCTGGGACTGAGTAATCTGAGTAAATATAAACCATAAAGCCCAGCCCTGGCAATAGCTGTAAAAGTGTCTGTAAGAAATGCTGACGTGAGAAATGAAACAGAACAGTTTAGGTTCGTACATTTGTAAAGTCTGGATAAGTCTGTGTCTCAACAGCCACAAGCCTCACTGGTTTAAACCTGAACCAGAACTAAATGGACTAACCTCCATTTTGACTCCTATTAGCGTCGTCCTCAGCACTTTCGTAGATGTCCTCGGCCCTGTCCTCGGCCTCGACGCTGCGCCTCGGCCTCGGCGAGTACTTCACGCTCAGCCCGAAGGTCGGCTCGTCGTAAATAGTACAAGACATTTAAGGTTTTAGTTGTGATTAATAAAAGACTCTCACAGCTGCTCTCTGGTCTGGTTAAGAAACAGGAAGTCTTCAGCAGGAAGTCTCTCTATTCTTTATCTACTTTTAGATTAAAATCTGACTTTGACATGAAGGACTTAAAAAGTGTTCATTATTTATTTTGTCAAAATTACTTTAAAGACAGGGATTGTTTTAGATAAATGTTTAATTGATAGTCATTCAATGTGCCTGAATGACTATCGCCCCGTAGCACTCACTCCCATCATTATGAAGTGCTTCGAGCGACTGGTCCTCAAAGACTGCCTCCCACCCACACTGGACCCACACCAATTTGCCTACTGCAGAAATAGGAGCACAGAGGATGCAGTATGCACAGTGCTGCACTCTGCACTCACACACTTGGACAATAACAACACATATGTTAGGATGTTGTTTGTTGACTTCAGTTCAGCATTTAACACCGTCATTCCCTCCAAGTTGACCACAAAACTTGGAGACCTGGACATTAACACCTCCCTCTGCAACTGGATTATGGACTTTCTGACCAACAGGCCTCAGCATGTTCGGTCAGGCTACACCCACTCCACCACCATCACACTCAACACTGGAGTACCACAGGGCTGTGTGCTGAGCCCATTCCTTTACTCTCTTTACACCTACGACTGCAAGCCTGTGCATGGATCCAACTCCATCATTAAGTTTGCAGACGACACCTGATGATTGGCCTCATCACAGACAACGATGAGACTGCCTACAGGGAAGAGGTACAGCACCTGGCCACATGGTGCGCTGACAATAACCTGCTCCTTAACACCACTAAGACAAAGGAGCTCATTGTGGACTTCAGGAAGAAAAAAGGAGGCACGCATGACCCCATCCACATTAATGGTATGGTTGTTGAACGTGTCTCCAGCTTCAAGTTCCTGGGAATCACCATCTCGGAGGAACTGTCCTGGACCACAAACACCTCCAGCCTGGTCAAGAAGGCTCACCAGCGCCTCTTCTTCCTCAGGACACTGAAGAAGAACCAGCTGTCTTCAGCCATCCTGGTGAACTTCTACCGGTGCGATCGAGCATCCTGACCAGTTGCATCACAGTCTGGTATGGAAACTGCTCAGTGGCTGACCGCAAAGCACTGCAGAGGGTGGTAAAAACTGCCCAGCGCATCACAGGGACACCTTTTCCTGCTATTGAGGACATCCAGAGGAAACGCTGTCTACGTCGAGCTCGCAGCATTCTTAAGGACTCCTCTCAACCTGACCATAGACTGTTTAACCTCCTGCCCTCCGGGAGGCGCTTCAGGAGCCTCCGGACAAGGACCACAAGATTCAGGAACAGCTTTTTCCCTACAGCTGTCTCCTTACTGAACTCTGCCCTCTGACACCACCACACACACAGACTCCTCCCCCAACATCACCACTGTGTCTGACTGATTTATTTTTTATTTACAACAAGCAAACAGTAAACTTGTCATTACTTCCACTACATCCATTTGACCACTGTAATATTTTCTATGCACTGTACTGTCCATTGCACTAGTGTAAATGATGTTCATATGTTCATAGTTCTGCCGATAGTGTACGTACACTTTTACATAATCCATCTGTACAGTATGTTCATAGTACACCTACCTGTATATCATGCTTATAGTATTTAAAATCTGTCAATTATGTCCATAATACTTATCTGTATAGTTACTGTACATATTATAGACCTTGTATATTCTGTACTTACTGCTTATTGCACTTGTGGTTAGATGCTAACTGCATTTCGTTGCCTTGTACCTGTACTTGTGTAATGACAATAAAGTTGAATCTAATCTAATTTAACTTTAACAACTGTGGAAGAGAGATGTTCCACTGATAAAAGGAATAAACCTGTTTGTGTCAGACCTGGGGCCTGTTTCAGAAAGGAGGTTAAGTGAAAACTCTGAGTATGTTAACCCTGAAATGAGGGAAACTCTGGGTTTTCCGTTTCAGAATGGGAGGTAAATCAACCCCAAGAAAGCAGAGTAAGTCAAGCCCGTTTCTGAAAGAGAGGTAACTTATACTCAGAGTCAGTTACCATGGTAACTTACTCTGTGAACCTAACCTGGTCGGGAGCAGGTTTTCTTCAGTAAACCCAGAGTTTATTTCGGTGTCCTCCCCCTTTTTAAAGAGGAAGTGGTATTTAAACACCTCATTCATTCTTTCGATACATTCATTCATTGCGCACATTTCAGTCACGCAGAGCGGATCAAATTAAAGTGAATGAAATGGCATGTCCTTTTATGGACGATCCTGTGGATGAAGAGGCTGCATTAATCCGTAGGGAGTTACATTTACGTCGGGGAGGATTTTGAGGCCCAGAGTGGATTTTTGTCATATCCATATTCATTTTTATTTGAGCGGTACTGTTTTTCTTTACAGTCAATAAGATACATCCATAATCTCATCCATCCTTACATCAGAAATATCAACCATCGCGGCTCTTACATCCGAGCAGATGCTTTGCGTTGCATTACGCTTTCTTTGCAAATGGTAGTTTTCTGTATAACATCGATGCAGAACATATTAGTAAGGCTACTGTTTGCAGAGGTGTAAGGAAAGTGTGCCTCGCTCTTAAGCGCTTTTCAGTATTTTTGTGTTGTTTCTGGGCACTGCTAGACACTGGATGCTATTCAGTTATTTAATATGTCAAATGTTAGTAAAGTCAGGTAGACTACAACCATGATATGCTCAAGCCTTACCTGATTGAATTACGTTTTTATATTTCATTTTCAGCTGCTGCCATGTTCTTTTAACACCTGCAGGATTGCACCTACATGAAAATTAAAATAAGGTTGAATTAATGTAATAATTACTATCTCTATAAAGTATTGGTCTACTTGTTACTAATTACTTTCTAAATCCCATATCAACATCAACCACTTGAACAATACAAGGAGAGACAAGAAACTGCACTTTTAATGCTTTCAAATAAACATACAATTGCATGAATTAATCCTGAAAAAATATATCTTTTAAAATTTGATGTTAAATCCACTATTATTTTATACAGAATTGCTTTATAGTCTATGCAGCATTTAATGCAATTACATCAGATTTTACTTTAAATTACGGAGTAATCCCTTTAATTATATTACAGAACTGTAACTAAAAACTTTAGTTAACTTTAGTTAGTTAGAACTAAAAGTTTTTTAGATTACTTAGTAATTAATTACACACAACACTGTATAACAGTAATTCAAATGTAAACTTACGCATTGACTCGAGCAGCTATTTTCTCCCACGCTAACTCTCTGTCCTTCGCTGCAGCCGTGTTGCTTTTTTTAATATATGTTCGTACTCTCCATATGCTTGCATAAGCACATCCAGTTCTGCTGGTGAAAAATATGAAGACCTCTTTTTGTCTGGCGCCGTTGCCATGGTGACTCATAATATCTGCGCTCCATTGATAATGGCTTTTTATAGTTGTGGTGCACGCGCTTAACTCAGAGTCAATCAACTTAGAGTTGATTGAACTAACCAATTTCAGCTGATCTGTAACCGAAAACTCAGAGTTTCCCATCTCAAGGTAAGTCAACTCAGAGTTCAAGTTTTAACTCAGAGTTGGTTGAACCTCCTTATTGAAACAGGCCCCTGATCTGACAATAATCAACTGAACAAACCCCAGACTCTCAGTAAAACCAGGACTAAACCTCTGGACATTAGCTAAACCAGGTCTAAACCAGGTCTAAACCAGGACTAAACCAGGTGTAAACCTGGACTAAACCTGGACTAAACCTGAACTAATCCTGGACTAAACCTGGACTAAACCTGAACTAATCCTGGACTAAACCAGGACTAAACCTGGACTAAACCTGGACTAAACCTGGACTAAACCTGGACTTAACCTGGACTTAACCTGGACTAAACCAGGACTAAACCTGAACTAATCCTGGACTAAACCAGGACTAAACCTGGACTAAACCTGGACTAAACCAGGACTAAACCTGAACTAATCCTGGACTAAACCTGGACTAAACCTGGACTTAACCTGGACTTAACCTGGACTAAACCAGGACTAAACCTGAACTAATCCTGGACTAAACCAGGACTAAACAAGGACTAAACCTGGACTAAACCAGGACTAAACCTGGACTAAACCTGGACTAAACCCGGTCTAAACCCTGACTAAACCCGGACTAAACCCGGACTAAACCTGGACTTAACCTGGACTAAACCTGTACTAAACCCGAACTAAACCCTGACTAAACCCGGACTAAACCTGATCTAAACCCGGACTAAACCCTGACTAAATCTGGATTAAACCTGGACTTAACCTGGACTAAACCAGGACTTAACCTGGACTAAACCTGTACTAAACCCTGACTACACCTGGTCTAAACCTGGACTAAACTTGGTCTAAACCTGGTCTAAATTTGGTCTAAACCTGGTCTAAACCCGGTCTAAACCTGGACTAAACCAGGTCTAAACCCAGACTAAACCTGGACTAAACCTAGTCTAAACCCAGTCTAATCCTGGACTAAACCTGGACTAAACCCGGTCTAAACCTGGACTAAACCCGGGCTAAATCCGGGCTAAACCCGGACTAAACCTGGACTAAACCTTGACTAAACCCTGACTACACCTGGTCTAAACCTGGACTAAACCTGGACTAAACCCTGACTACACCTGGTCTAAACCTGGACTAAACCTGGACTAAACCCTGACTACACCTGGTCTAAACCCGGTCTAAATCTGGACTAAACCCGGTCTTTTGTTGAAATGTGTCCTGTTTTTGAAACATGAATTTTCCACAGATCTGTGACGCTGCGTTCTGATTGGACGGCTCCGATCACCATCAAAGTGCCTGAATCTGACCTCGGACTCGACCCGGGCTCGAGGGAGGGACTCGTTAAACTGTTGTAATAAATAATAATGTTTCTGATGATATTTGTCTTCAGCGAGAGAAAAGTGAGGGGTGTTCTTTTTAAAACGACTGCTGTGTTGTAAAAATGAGAAACATTTGGGCCAAAAGCAGAAAATAAACCTTTGAATTCATGTTTTTTAAGTGCCTCAGGAACAAGTCCAACCTTTCAAAGTAAAAACTGAAAAATGATCTTGTAATTCCAGGATATAATGTCTTTAACAGCGATAAAGGATTCAAATGTTTAAGTGTTATTTTATCTTTTTGACTCAATTGTGTGAAATATATATTTGCCCAAAGGTTTGTTTTTGTCATGTTTACAGTGAGATGATCAGGAATTTATTCAAAAACCATGGGTTTTTTATATAAATACAAGTGTTATGTATGACTTGAGTTCTGGTTTATCACATTTAAACAAGTTCTGGCTCGGGACCCAGAAGATTTTATTTATGTGGAACTGTAAAAATAACTTTTAATAATGGTCAGGAGCTGTAGATGGTAAAAAATCTAAAGACATTAACATTAAAAGAAAGAGCTTTGCTAAAAGTGCGACACTAAAACATATACTGTTTATAAATCAAAAATAATAAAAATGCCTTGCGCTCTTCATATTTGAAAAATATTCTACTTCATCCCATACTTTCATTTCAAAATCTACTGCTGCTTTTGAATCTGTTTTTAATAAATTCCTCGTTCAGTCTCAATGTGCTTCAAACCAATCCTTAACGCAGTCCTGTCTCTTTAAGAAACCCCACTCCACCTGTTACTGATTTTTTATAATTTATGTTAAAAAAAAAGTGCATGTTTTGGATTTATCTTGTTTTATTTTGAAATGTTATTGTTACAAAGACTTTCTTATATATTTGTTTTTCAGTGTTAAATCCAACACTAAGCCTCTTAAATGTTGTTTTTTGTCAGAATCCAAAACCAAGCAGCGATTCTATGTATTTAATTTCCAGATGTGTGGTTTTGGTCACAGTTTTTTTGGTTCAAAGCGTCTGGACAGGTGCTTTCTTCAGCTCGAAACAAAACTCAAACAGGTTTTTAATTGAAAGAATCACAAAAGTAATTTATTTTTTACTTTGATTTTTTGTGAAATTGAAATAAAGCTGAAGTTTGACCATTTTATGTTGTTTCTCTTTTATCCCTTTTTCTAGTTTTCTCTTGTTCTTTTCAGATTTGTAATAATCTAATGCAATGCTCCCCTCGTGTGGTGAATATCAGGAACTACAAGGTCAAAAGTACAGAAACTCTAGTTCTGTTGCAAAAATAATCAATCCATCCAATAAACCCGTCATTTCTTGTTATGGGCTGGTCTTTTTAGTCTTTAATTCTCTTCAAACTGAGAACTACCTGTGGATTTTAACTTTGGAGTTTTGAGTTTTATAACCAGTGCACGAGATGGACTTTATGTTGCTCCAAAACAACTTTAAAACAACTTTAACCTTAACCATAGCCTTTAATCTTCAGTTGTATCAGACAAAGACGGATCAGGAGACGTTACGTTTCTTTCAAAAGCACTCTTTTTGTTTCTGTTTGGCGTTGATGGGGTTAATATTTGATAATGATCTAAAGTCTTTTATTATAATTTTGTGTTTTTGATGATGCTTATGGACTTCCATTGTTTTTGCCTCACAATGTAAACTTTATGGCGACCCACACCTGACCTTTTGTTTCAGAGCCACTGACCCATTCATCGGGACCTGGTGAGACTCTGTCGCAGCTATAACTGTTCAAATATCCACTTCTCACAGCTGAGTTTTGTTACAGACAAGGTTTGTGGCTCTGATTTTAAATCAGATTATTGTGTACAAATATTAAAGAGCAGGTCTCTGAAGCTCCGCCCACAGGAGCACAGTCCTCCACACTTTATCTTGACTGTATTCAGACTTCTCCAGAGACGAGTGGGCGTGCTGAAGATGATGTGTGACGTTGTGTGACTGGTGCTGTAAGCGGAGTCACAGAGCAGAAGCCTCTCTGCCGCTGGTTCTACTTTACGCTCCACTGTTGAGTGTAACCCAGTCACGTAATGGGCAAATTGTGTACACCTGAACCCGGGGGAAGGATAAATGTCCGGGAACTTCCTGCTGCGCTCTGACTGTGGCTGGGCATTGATACGGCAAGCTTCAGACTCTCATGTGGCTTCCTCCTCCTAAAACTCTTGAAGAAAGTACTTAGATTCAGCGGTAAGTTGTGTTAATATGTTCTGTTGAAAGTCCTTTTGCCAACCGCTGCATCTGTTTATTTAAAATAACTTTATTTATGATCTATTTGATGTTTGTTTTCGAACGGAACCATATTACGAAAATAGGTAATTATTAGTTATACTTTTGAAATGTAAAGATCTGATTAAAAAAAGGACGTGTTAGCTTACAGTATATGAATGTACTGCATCTTACTTTAAATTTGGCGATTATTTAATGCCACTATTTCTGTTCTTTTTGGTATAGTTTGATAAATTGGTTGCGCTAACTGCTTGTTAGCTCAAGTGTAATGTAACGTGTGGCTAATGCTAAAGTGTACATGTTATCCCGATGGCTTTAGAAGGTAACTGTGAACTGATGTAGTGAACTTTATTGTATTTTTGTCCCTTATTGGAATGTTAAGTTATGAAACTGAAAATGAATGTTACCGGTAACTTTAAGACTGAATGATTTACTTTCAAACCCTGAATATTGATTTATTAATGACCTTGTTTTCAGGTCAGGTTTTTATGTGGGATTTGGATTCCAACTCAGAACACAGGATGGCGAGCTGGTAGGATTAAATCTTCTATTCCTTTTTGCAACGGGATAAAGGAGGACTAGCCTGGCTCCGCCCTCCTACGTACTTCCGCTCAATTTCATTTCGCTTCAGTACTACGTCTGGGATTGCTGTATATTCTTAGGTTTCCAGAAATCAATTTTTGTAGGACCAATCAGCGAACAGAGGAGTGGCTGAGAACGATGGACGTTGATGTAGTGCGTCTGTTTGCGTTGGATCGACGTTAGCGATTGGCTATGGCAGATCCTGAGTGACTCTGGGCAGATCCAATAGTTTTAAACTTCAACAGAGTTCCCGCATACAAGGAAGTAAACGCTTGTCAATGGAGCGAGGCCAGACTCTCTGTACAAATGAAATGTACAAGAGTCTGGTAGAACCAGGCTAAAGGAGGACTACGTTTCCCTTTTTTTTTTTTTTTTTTTTTTTTTTTTTTTGGATTTGAACTGAACTGTTTTGGGAAAAACCCGGAAAGGATTTTTTTTAAGACCTTCTAAAAAGGGTCAAACTTGGAAATAAAGAACAAATGGACAGTTGTGTACCACACCTTTCCTCTATTTACTCTATTGTATTTATTTGATTATTCTGTTCATTATCTTATATCTTCAATACATTTTTGTTATTGCTAATTGTTTCATCCATTATTCATACTCTCAAGCTCCATAAAACAACCTCGTTCTTCTGCGTATGGTCAAATGCCATTCATTGTCAAATACATTAGCCCTTAAGTAAGCAAATAAGCGCTACATGAGCATTTTTATTAGTGCATTAACCGTCATCATTGGGAGGTGGAGGAGTCGGCTCATTTGTCCGACAGCTTCACGTTGTAAGTAAGCCATGTTTTTATTCAGGTCCTGTCCACACGGCTTTAAGTTTTCATCTTTATGAGTTATCAAACCAAAGGCTTTTTATGATCTGAAACTTTAAAGGCAATCCAGGGTTTTTTGACAGTTTTCATTTTAGGAGCCAGCCTCGTGTGGTCATCAGAAGAATTACACTTTAATAACAAAATTCTGTACAGGAGATTTGTAGCATTTAATCTGCAAATAAATGAACAATAATTTATATCTAGGGGGTGAATTTGTTCAATAAAGACATTTCTCAAAAACAGCAGCTGGAAAACTGCTTGGTTTTATTCACACTTTCTTCATTATTGCTGCACAAATCATAGAAAAACCTTCATTTGCAGCACTTCTTCTGTATTGTCTCTTTTTCAGGTCCATCTTTCTGCCTCTCTTTTTGACCATGCAGCAGAATCAGGCTCATTTCTCGTTTTTAAATGTCTCTTGTTTTGTCATAAAGCCTCTCGTTTGTCGCTTCAGTGCGTCCTGTGTCTCAGACGGAGCCTCCCTTCGGCTCCATGTGTTCCACTGTAACCAACAATAATCACTGTGTGTTTTTCAGGCTTCGCTGGAGAAACGACAGAAACAAGGCCAGAGGCTCAAACATAGTCTATCACAAACAAAACACATTCAGCTTCAAAAAAATAAAAAAATCAAATCAAATGCTCACCACAGCTGCTGCTTGTGTTTAATGTCCTCTTCATGAAGTTTATTTATCAGCCTCAGCCTCAGACAAACAGGGCTTATGTCTATCACATTATATTTGTTTTAGTAAATGTTATGTAATAGATTGATATTAGAACACCTCTCGAGGAAAGCGTGGGGTGCAGTGGTCCTATAAACAGAAGGTTGGTGGTTCGATTCTCTCTGGTGTAAGAATGTTTGGTGATGGTCCAATAGAAAACAGAAAATGATCCATTTAGTTCGGTTCAACTGAGCGTTCACAGCTGCCTTTAAACAAACAGGCCTTTTCTAAGGAACACACTAGAGGGCGCTGTTGCCCAAATGCATATAAGGCATGTTTTTACAGTGTTTGAGCTTCTCAGTGCTGCACCTTTGACCTTTGTTCACACCTCGAGGATAAATATGACACAGACGTGTATCTGTGTGTACATCCAGTACACAGTGTATATAAATGACTCATGGATCATAGATGGGTCGTATTCGACCTGTAGCACCTGTTGTTTCTCAGAATATGATGAAAAAAGTCAACACTTAAGTTAAAAACAGGTCGAATTTGATCCAAATACAGAATAATAAGGTTTAAACGGGTTTGAAATGTGTTGCAACCAAATAAAACATTCTGCTTTTGCGCAGCTCCATGAAATATTTCCATAATGTACCTTTAAAGGTTACATTTCAGCAGCTTTTGATCAAAGATGGTTCGGGATATGACTGGATCCAAACCAGTCTGAACCTTTCACCGGCCGCTCACTTTCTTTTCTTCCTTTTCCACATCATTTGGTTGAAATTGTGGCAGTTTTTCTGTGTATTTTCAGCTGCTTAATGAATGTGTACGGTCTCACTGCGGCTCCTTCCTTCTCGTTTCTGTCTCTGAAGTTTCCTGTTGTTTGCGTCTCTTTTCTTCTCACATCTCGCTGTGGCTCCACTCAGGTGACACTGACGGGGCCTGATTACTTTTTAAAGCACTATTTTTAAGCCTTCGCCGAGTCAACTTTTGTTGCTAAGCGATGTCTTTTGCCAAAACCGCACCGATTGGCTGGAGCCGGTGCGTTTTTTGCCCGGCAACATCAGCCTGGTGGTGCGTGTTGGTGCGGCTGGTGTTTCCAAGGCCCTCGGAGTCATTTACATGTGTTTATCTGAGATCGGCACCGACCACGCCTCGCTTTCGGGGGAGGTTTGGTTAATGACACGCTGCCTGACTTTTAAACAGGCCTCGGAGCACAGACGGAGAATTAACACAAGGACGAAGGCGGAGACGCTGCCTCGAGCTGGAACTCTGCATCTGTAGTGGGTTCTTCAGCAACAAAGTCTGTCCAAATGGGTTTTAATGTTCGTTCTTTTCTTTTTATCTTGGTACAGACTCTAAAGATGGACAGAGTCACAGGAGTCACTTTGGTTTGTTCAGAGGGGTTTCTTTTGGGTTGGTTTAGGGTTTAACAGATGTATCTTTTGATCCTGGAGTCTAAATGTTCTCTGCTTCTGTTCAAACACTCATCACAGGAAACAAAGAGACTCTTGGTGTTTGTGAATGAAAGGTTCTGTCTCCACTGCCTTCAGCCGGAGCCGGAGCCACACGTGACACAGTCCGACCTTAAACTGCTGCAGCCTCTGGATTTAAACTTTAACACTCTTCTTCTCTGAGTTCATGACATAAATCCACTCTGTCCTCCTCTTTTCTGGAGTTGCTCTCTGAACAAACCAGGACCGGCTCCACAGGGGCCCCTCCCACTTCAATAGACTTCAAACCACATTAACACTGTATCCAGAGGCGTATCAAGAGGCAGAGCAGCCCGGGTGAGTGCACTGGGGGCCCCAGGAGGTGGATCTATGTCGAGCCCATGACTTTACTCCACAATACACTACATGTTGTATAATATTGTAATATTGTGAAGTTATTGTAAGAAGTTAGTATCCTGTAAACCTTTGGGCCCTTTATTAAACCTGCCCCCTTAAGACTGTGGCTCAGTGTTAGCAGCAGTTGCCCTTTAACCCTTTGCCTGAACATCACTAAAAGCCCGTCTGTTTGAATAACTCAGTGAGTCTCAGGGTTTCGAGGATTTAAATCCTTCAAGAAAAGAACAAGAGCAGTTTTTTTTACAAAAGAACTGTTCTCTCTCGTACAGCCTGTCTCTTCAGGTCAAAGGTCATGTAAGGACAGGCTCTGACCTGAAGCACAGCTGCAGTGCCTTTAGTGTCCTGCGGGGGGCGTGCTCTGTCAGGTTTTACAGCTGTTTGAAGAGGACACAGTTAAGAACAAACCTGAGTCTGAGGGAAACACAATCTTATCGTTTTCATTCTGTTTGATTTTAATGTGGAGTTAATCATTCTATTTCATTAAAAATGTTTTTATGACAGGATTTAGGATTAATGCTGACGACAAAAACATGTTCTGCCTAATTATCTAATTTTAGTCTTTTTAGATTAGATTCAGTTCAAATATAAATCTGTTTTTATCTTTAACTGCTTTAAACTTTATCTCTCTTTCATGATCCACAGCTTTAGTGTTTTTATAGAACTTATTATAATCCATCTGTTTGTATATTCCATGCACATTATATATATATACTGTATATATATGTATTTATATATACATCATTAATGTCCAAAGCACTGATATAATGTAGGAACTTGTTCCACGTGGAATGACAAAGTCTAATCTAAAATAATAATAATAAATAATAATAAATAATAATACATTGGATTTAAAAAGACACTTTACACACAATTCAAACACAAAACAAATAAAACGATAAAAGAAGAACGGGTCGTAAAGCTGTGAAAAACACAGGGAATAAAAAGATTTAAAGTTTATAATGTGAGGTTGTGTTTGTTAAAGACACTGTAAATGTGAAGGAAACACACAGAAACCTTCTCAGTCTCTTTTTTCTAAAAAACATATGACTTAGATTCTTTTTTATAAACACTGTTAAACTAAAGATGTTTCCTTCAAAAACTCTTCCTGACTTATTCATTTGTTTACATTTCTCACTGTGGATTTTTCATCTCACCTTAAAGCCACACTGTGAGGTCACATGAGGTCACAAGAGGTCACATGAGGTCAAAGGGTCAGAGAAAGGGACTGAGTCACAGACCATGACATTTTTAATAATTCTACAGCTTCAGATCTGATCGACAAAAACTAAGGACATTTGAACTGCCTCCTCCTTAAACTCCCGTCCTGTACGTGACCTCACGACCTCATGACCTCATGACCTCGACAGTTCAACAACACTTTTGTTTATTTTCCCTGAACCTTTAAACTAAACCACTTTTATACAATATTTTATGTCTAATGTTTAATGATTGTGTTTCTGTAAATCTGCTGTAAATGCGTCTCATCCATGTTTACACACATTATTATATTATTATTATTATTATTATTAATATTATATTAAGTATTATTGTTATTATTATATTATTATAATTAATAATATTATTATTATTATTAAGTATTATTATTATTATTATTATTATTATTATTATTATTATTATATTAAGTATTATTGTTATTATTATTATTATTATTATTATTATTATTATTATTAAGTATTATTAGTATTATTATTATATTATTATAAATATTATTATTATTATTATTTTTATTATTATTTTTTTATTATTATTATTATTATTATTATTATTATTATTATTATTATTATTATTATTATTATTATTATTATTATTATGATTATGTTTTGTTGCAGGAACAATAAGCCCTGGTTTGTTCAGATGCATATGTTGGCAGTGAGCTCCTGATAAAAGCGTGTGTCGGAGGCAGAGTGTGAGATCTGAGCGAGAGCACTGAACATATACGTCTGCCAAACGGTGGCTTTTAAAAATATATATGAGACTCTTCTGTGTGGCTCAATGTTGCAGCAGACGATAAAAGATGTGATAAAGAGTGTTCAGAGTCGAACAGAAGGAAACCATTCAGGGACTTTTCTTTTGATTAGTCTCTGCTTTAAGGACAAAACTGAAACACAATCAGAGACAGAAATGTTTCTGAGAAACATGATAATGACATAAAAACAAGTATCTAATTCAATTCTCTTGTGTTGTTTTATTATTTTATTTTTTTGGTCATATTCCAGTGTAAACCCAAGTGTTAAAATATCAAACTTCAGTCAATGTCATTCTTACATTTTCTTTTGATTTGTTCTGTTCATGATTTTAGATGCACCTTTTTGTCATTTTGTCCAAAAACTCAGCCTGTTCTGAAAAAGTTCTTGCAGCAAATATAATGTTTTCCAGAAAAAACTAATCAAATAGAAACATAAATCTATTGTTTCGTTTGTTTGTTTGATAAACTGTCTTTTAAAACTGAATTATCACTTAAATAATGTGCTATAATGTGCTTTCTTTTGAACAGATATAGGGCCTGTTCAGTTTTCGATGCACCTTTAGTCATTTAGTGTTAAAGCTGTTCTAAATGAAGACACACGGGTGTTGGTTTGACACTGTGTGATTCTTTTACACACACCTGAGAGATGTGACGAGAGGAGCTGCTGATGGAAGGAAAAGAACACTCGTAAGTGGCTGCATGTGTCAGGGACTTGAGAGATGCACCAACACTGGGTCTGCAGCAGAAACAACTCTCAGGGCTCTTTGTCCTTGAACCCATGTTGTTCTAACGAGACGTTTCATCAGGCGAGAGGGAAGAATGAAAAGAACATTCATCAACAGTGAGTCTGTCAGGGTCTAACGCTGTTACCTGGAGTTAGCCACGTGTCCGACACAAAAAGAAGAAAACACTGTCAATTCTATTTGAATAAGTTACAGCTTTCATTTTAGATACGACCATAGTCTTCTTTGGAACTAGGCCTCATTATATTTACATAACTCATATATATATCATTACACTTGTTTTACAGAGATTGTTTTATCTTCTGGGACCTGTACAGGTAAAGTTTAGATTTATTCTGCACATATTAAAGTGTTTTTAATGCACACGCTGTGATTTATTGTACTTTTGATGCTGACCCTGGACAAAGAGCTGGAGATGCACAATATTCAGGTTGTATTTGATTTATTTTGATCTTATTTACTCTTTTATTATAAATTGTTCCAGCATACAGAGAACGTGTCGTCACTTTAAATATTAACACTAGACTTGAGTCAACACTGAACATTTAACCGACAAGGCTTTTGTGGAATATGTACGATTTTAAAGTGTGTTTATTGTTTGTTAGAATCATATTGTTTTATGAGCTTATGTTTATTTTTTCCGTTAAAGGAAGATGATGCTCAGACGAATGATCATTTCTTTAATTTTTATTTCTTTATTTATACAGGTTAGTGTCATTTTTACAGAAAAACTTTACAATCGACACAAAAAACACTGTCACTATAAAAATAAATAATTTAAATATACATTTAAATTCTACAAAGTCACACAGTTTTAAAAATGTTGGTTTGAAGCAGCATTAAAAAGAGTATTGTGTCCATATTATTAATTAAAGCACGTGCCCCCTGACCTCAGCTGACCCCGAGGAGCCCCAGGTGCGTCCCCCGCGCGTCCCCGGTGTCCGTGCACAGCCAGCCCAGCGCGTTCACACACCACATCATCACTGTGCATGTCCCGGGTCATGAACGCGCCTCAGATCCATCCCGGGCTGAGGGGGGGACTGTCAGGCAGGAGGCAGGAGGAGGCAGCCCGGCCGTGCACAGAGGGCCAGCCGGGGACACGACATGCCTCCCTCCGCCGCCTCCTGCCTGTCCTCTCCGCCGCCGCCGCTGCAGCCTCCACGCGCACTCCCCCGTCACCTGCACGGGCCATATCAATTTGGGATCCTATGCAAATATATGCTGACGTAAAAGATCATGTGGTTTTTGTCGTCGATCCCCCCTATGAGCAGCGAGGAGGCTTTTTTCTCCTCTGTACTGTTGTCTTTAGGTTAGCTATGCTGCAATCTTTACTGTACCCTGCACCGCTTTGGAGGCGCCTCCTTGGGAATATTTCCACTCACTTCAGCCCGTCTCGGCCCACGCACCGCGCCGCGCACAGGTAAGCACACACGGGAACTAACTTCTTTATTTTTTTAAACTGCCCGCCGGGAAATGTGCAGCAAAAGTGGCCGCAAAAGTGAAGTTATGGAAGGGGCAGGGGGTGAGACGAGGACGAGCCCGTGCCTGTGTGTTTCTCCGTCTGGATGTTCTCACCCGAGAGGCGGCTGCTGCTGCTGCTCGTGCCCGTCCCCCTTCCATCACAGGCGGCTTACAGAGTGAGAATCTCCGCGCTGCCTCCCGGAGCGCCTCCACATCCACCAAACTATAATTTCCCCTTTAGACCCCTCTCTTTTAAAAAACTTATTTTAATATTTATCAGTTAAATCAATGTCATACGTTTTCTAGTTGTAGGACTAAACCAGGACTAAACAGGACTAGACCAGGACTAGACCAGGTCTAAACCAGGACTAGACCAGGACTAGACCAGGTCTAAACCAGGACTAGACCAGGACTAAACCAGGTCTAGACCAGGACTAAACCAGGACTAAACCAGGACTAAACCAGGACTAAACCAGGTCTAGACCAGGACTAAACCAGGACTAAACAGGACTAGACCAGGACTAGACCAGGTCTAAACCAGGACTAGACCAGGACTAGACCAGGTCTAAACCAGGACTAAACAGGACTAGACCAGGACTAGACCAGGACTAGATCAGGTCTAGACCAGGACTAGACCAGGTCTAAACCAGGACTAAACAGGACTAGACCAGGACTAGACCAGGACTAGATCAGGTCTAAACCAGGACTAAACCAGGTCTAAACCAGGACTAAACAGGACTAGACCAGGACTAGACCAGGTCTAAACCAGGACTAGACCAGGACTAGACCAGGTCTAAACCAGGACTAAACAGGACTAGACCAGGACTAGACCAGGTCTAAACCAGGACTAGACCAGGACTAGACCAGGTCTAAACCAGGACTAAACAGGACTAGACCAGGACTAGACCAGGACTAGATCAGGTCTAGACCAGGACTAGACCAGGTCTAAACCAGGACTAAACAGGACTAGACCAGGACTAGACCAGGACTAGATCAGGTCTAGACCAGGACTAGACCAGGACTAGACCAGGACTAGACCAGGACTAAACCAGGACTAGACCAGGACTAGACCAGGACTAGACCAGGTCTAAACCAGGACTAGACCAGGACTAGACCAGGTCTAAACCAGGACTAAACCAGGACAAAATCAGGTCTAAACCAGGACTAAACCAGGACTAAACCAGGACTAAACCAGGACTAGACCAGGTCTAAACCAGGACTAGACCAGGTCTAAACCAGGACTAGACCAGGACTAGACCAGGTCTAAACCAGGACTAAACCAGGACAAAATCAGGACTAGACCAGGACTAGACCAGGACTAAACCAGGACTAGACCAGGACTAGACCAGGACTAGACCAGGTCTAAACCAGGACTAGACCAGGACTAGACCAGGTCTAAACCAGGACTAAATCAGGTCTAAACCAGGTCTAAACCAGGTCTAAACCAGGTCTAAACCAGGTCTAAACCAGGACTAAACCAGGACTAAACCAGGTCTAAAGGTTACTGAATAAAATGGACACAATGCATTTCACATTTTTATTTTCATCACAGTTTTTGTCTTTTTCAAACACATTTTCATGATTGGAGTTGAACAAAGCTGACGGATCAATAATGTAACTGTGGTCTGACTTTCACAGGGAGGTCCTGGGATCAGAGGAGCTCGAGGAGACCGAGGAGAACCAGGACCAGTGGTAAGAGACTGGACCAGGACTAGACCAGGACTAAACCAGGACTAGACCAGGTCTAAACCAGGACTAGACCAGGTCTAGATCAGGTCTAACAGAGTTATTAAAGTCAGTTGTTGAAGCCTCAGATTTCTTTCTGACAGAGCCAGTGTTTGGAGCCGTCTGTCGTGTAGTTCCAGAGGCCTCCCTTTGTCATAAACGCCACGGCTCCTTCAGGCACCGCTGCCGACTTCACGTCTTTCGCCCAGGATCTGACAAATACACAAAACAAGTTTGGTGAAGAAACTTATAAAACACAGCTCCTGAGGATTTGTCTCAGACCAAAGAGCTGTTCTTTGTTCTTGGTCCAAACTGAACCAAGCTCCAGTTCCTTTGTGAAAGAGTGTTACCTGAAACTAAGCGCTGAACCGTCGACCCAGGCCCATTGTGCAGTTTCATTCACAGCCTTCAGCCCGATCCACAGGTCTTCCTCAGTCCCCAGCCTGCTCACATTGTTCTGTTCAAATAAAACAGGGAACTCTGTGGCTGTATTTTATCCACAGTTTAAATCAGTGTTTTTCAACCAGTGTGCCGTGGAAAATGATTCAATTTCACCTGATGTGTCCTCTAAATCAGGGGTTATAAAGGAGTGCACTTAAGACAGTATGTTTATCATAAAATAATTAATGAATGTTTTATTTAAAAAAAAAAAAGACAGTTTTTACAGTTTTAGAAATGTTTGTGTACTATTCATTCTTAACATGAAGACTGGTTTTGGTGATTTTATTATACTATGCTTTTTGCCCAAAATGGACTTTAAAAGACTTTAAAAATAATGACTAAATAACAAATCTCTCTCTCTCACTTAACTGTCCTAATCGGAGCAAACAAAGCTTTACTAAGCGAGCCCCGCCCACCACTCCCCACTTTGGGAAGAACATTTACACGCTCTTCCACTAGAGGGCAGTATCGCGCTAAATACAAAAGCACATAGTAATGCTGTGAGTGAGACAAGGCTGCAGGTTATCCATCGAAGGTAATAGTGATGGATAAATATTTGAAAAGAAAAAGTATTCCATCTGACCTGGTCTTGCAGAACATTCTGACCCAAATAAAGGCTCTAGTCTGAGCAGTGGCAGAAGAAAGACAAAAATACAATACAATGAAAGTTATCTTGTCTTTAAACTATGCATGACGGCTATAAAGACGAAAAAAAGAGTGAGACTCAGAGCTGTTGACTAAGATCTTTGTGTGTCTTTCTTCAATTACTTTAAGAATATTAACTTTGTGTTTAACTAAACAGGCCCAGGTTTCAGTAAAACTGAGTAAAATGAGACTAGATTTTCACTATATTTAAAATAAATATAGTTTTTGTGTCATTTTTGTTGGTGGTGTGCCTTGTGACTTTTCTGGTGTAAAATGTGTGCCGCGGATTAAAAAGGTTGGAAACACTGGTTTAAATAAATGAGCTCAGAATTGTAACTAGAGGCCTGTATCAGTCGTCAGTGAAAATCCATTGTTAACCTGTCGTTCTTTGGTGTTGAACACAGCCAGATGCCCTCCTCTCTTTTCACAGTCCTCTCGACTCTCTGTCCAGTTTCCTTTTTCGTCAGAAACAAAGTAACACTCACATTTGATCCGCATCCAGCCGTCAGGACACAACTCTGCAAATAATATCACTTTTAAGTACCTGTTCTGGGCATTGTCTGTTTTCATTTTATATATTACTTTTCCTTCTGCTCATGTCCTGTCCTTCATGCTTTTACAAACATAGACCTAGACACAGCCCCCACCACCTGGCCTCTGGGTCAGAGGGCTGCAGAGGGCCTCCTCTTTAACACTGTGAACTGCTGTGTATAAAACCACATGTAGTGTTCACTTTGTGAAGCAAACCTCACTCTGTCGCCTTGATACATGTTTGTACTTTGCTTCTTCTTGTAAGAATTAAACCTGGCCATTTGCTTTTTAAATCTACTCTGTCTCTCTGGATTACATAAGGATATAGAATTCTTATAACAGTACCTCAGCTTCAGACTTCTTCCTCTTTTACCAAGTCTAATCAAAATTCAGTTTATAGGTATTATTTATGACACATGTAACTGTAATCCCTATATGCTGTGTACATTTTATTTACAAACCTTTTATAGTCGTATGAGACTCGCCTTTTGTTTGGGAAGTTTCGTTTTCTAATACAGCTGAAAATATAAAAAAGGTGGAGCTATTAGCACAGTTTAAAATATTACAAACATACAAGTTGCACTTTATTTTTCAGTTTGGTAATGGGGTAATAGTGGAGTAATTATGTAATACTGTAGTAATAATGGTAATAAGTAATGTACAACAGCAAAGGCGAGGCAATTTTATTTATATAGCACAGATCATACACTGTTAATAGTAAATTATTTCTTGTAATAACTGTGTAACCACTAGGTACTCATGTAGGGCCGTGAAATACTCAGTAATTAACCATAAATAATATAGTGTTATCTATGTTAATAGAGATGTTGATCACATTTTCTGTCAAAGCAGAGTTTAACTGGACTGGACAGAGAATAAATCATTTTAAAGCAACACTATAACTTTCAGGTTGAGTACTCACTAAAAGACCAAGAGAAGCTTTTCATAAAATCCTGTAAGTATTGTAGAGTTGGTGTACTGTGTTTTGGCCTGGAGTGTGTTTTCTTGAGACGGTAGTGTGCCCTGACACTCACAGACACTCAGTGGGACATCTGTCAAAGCATTTTGTCTTTAAAAGAGGGGTTTGTTTTGAGGGGAGATCCTACCAGAGATTAAAGTGATAGTCGCTCGGTGCATGTGTGGAGGGGGTTTTAGTTTTAATTTGACACTGACACTATCTGTGTACGATCATGCAACATTCAGGCAGTTATGACACAGACTGTAGCCTGTGGTTTATGTGACGGTGTGCTGGTGTAGAGGCTCACTGTAGTACAACCGGAAGCCCATGATGAAGACCAGAACGAGGCAGAACAGACCCAGACCCACCGAGACCATCTGAAACTTGTCTTTGTGAACCGGCTCCTGAGCCAAAGGCACAACTGGAAGAAAATGAAGAGGGTTTTAGTGGATTTTAGGGGAAATGCAGTAAAAGGTGATAAAGTGACTGAACAGATGAGGCTTGTGTCACAGTTCCCTCAAAGATATCAGCTTTATATTTCTGATCGTTTTAGATCAAAACCTTTCATTTTTAGATGTTTGTTAGACTAAAGTTTACATTATTATTATTATTATTATTTATTATTATCATTTATTATCATTATTATTATTACATCAAATTTATATAGCGCTTTTCCAGGGCCGCAAAGACGCTTTACATATCCATTATTCATTCACTCCACAGTCACACACTGGTGGTGGTAAGCTATATCTGTAGCTACAGCTGCCCTGAGGCAGACTGACAGAGACGTGGCAGCCATTTATCACCAAATACATTCACTAAACATTCTCACACATGTCTGTGAAGGTTCTCAGTCATCCAGAACATCTTGAAAAAAAGTGTTGAAGTCAAAGCATCTGGACTTTTCAAGGTGAAGGCGTTTAATTCCAAGAGACTTTATCAATTCTGAGTTCAACTGTAAGAGAGCTGAGCTATATCTCTAGAGGGAGGAGTTTAACCTGAAACTAAACCTGATTGGACCAGGCTGTACTGGTCTCATAGTCGTTATCTCTGAAAGGACAGTGTGACTCCTGATGTGAGAGTGGTTAAGGCTCAGGAGAGTTGTTGACACTGTTCCATTTAGGTAAAGAGTCGTTAGTGACACTGTTCCATTCAGGTGCAGAGTCGTTAGTGACACTGTTCTATTCAGGTGGAGAGTCAATAGTGACACTGCTCCATTCAGGTGCAGAGTTGTTAGTGACACTGCTCCATTCAGGTGCAGAGTTGTTAGTGACACTGTTCTATTCAGGTGCAGAGTCGTTAGTGACACTGTTCCATTCAGGTGCAGAGTTGTTAGTGACACTGTTCTATTCAGGTGCAGAGTCGTTAGTGACACTGTTCTATTCAGGTGCAGAGTCGTTAGTGACACTGCTCCAGTCAGGTGCAGAGTCGTTAGAGACACTGTTCCATTCAGGTGCTGTGTTTGTTGTTCTAGGGTGAAACTGTAAACAGGTAAAGTAGCGCCACTTCTGGGGGCATACCCTCTAGCACTCGTAGTTGCGCCCCTGGTTGACACATATCCGTGGTCTATTAAAAACACTTTTGATTATTAGTTTGTTGTTTCGGTGGTTCTTTTCTTTTGTAATTGAATGCTGAGTGGCTTTGACGTTTTTGAATTGTTGTTGAACTACACTCAATATTAATTGGAAGTTATTAAATTAATGAAATGTATTTAATTTTGAAGTAACTTAGCTATGAAGCTAATTGAATTTAATTTGAAGTGCACTTACTCTGAATTGGAAGTTGTTGTATTTTATTGAATGAATTAATCAGTAAGATGAATAAGTTATTTTTGTATGTAATATGGATATTTGATTAATGTGTATGTCTATGTATATATTGAATGTATCAATGCCAACCTGGTATTGTATTTAATATAATTGCAAATGTATGTTTTTTGACTTCTCTCAGGTCAGGTTTTTTATACCCCCATGACAATAAATCAATTGTCATTGTGGGGATTTTGTTTTCTTTTATTGTCTAGGTCTAAACTATAAATAGTAAACTAAGATAAATATAATGTCTATATGCCTTTAATATAATAATATCTTGTTAATATATATGCTTGTTAATGCTGTGGTTTACGTACTAAAAAAATAATATAACCCGTAATTTCTTTCTTGTGGTTATTCACACACGCTGGCTCCTCAGACGAACCTACTGCTGGTCGCCAAGAATAGTGGCACACTACTCAATTGGCCGTAGTCAGACCCCTAGCCCTTACCCCCTAGCGTTACACAACTCTTTTGTTTTTGGTTTCAGAACACTGTTATAAATACTAGGCAACATGAATCTGAGGCCACCTCCTCTGTTCAAAGAAGGCTTTTCCATTTTAACAAAGATGGCTTCCTTCAGCCCTCTCTCAAACCATTGGAACATTGCTGTTCTCAAAGGAATGTCCTCTCTCTTTGAGGTGGAGGTGGACTGCAGACTCAGGTCCTCCAGGATTGGCTCTTCTGTGCTGATACATCCTCTTGTGAAGCTGTTGTTTCGTTTCACCAACATAACTGTACCCAACAAGTGGTTACGAGAAGGTCATAGACTGTCTGCAGAGACTGGAGAAGGACCAAGTCATTGGTCGACCTCTGTACCACAGACTGTATCCTGGGAACACCACTCCGTGTATTTATGGCTTACCCAAAATACACAAAGAAGAAATTCCACTACGACCCATAGTAAGCAGCACAGATTCAGCCAAACACCTGGCCACCATTTTGGCTCCATTGGTCATTCACTCACAACACCATAACATCAACTCACAGGACTTTACAAAATCAAACATCTACAACTAGACGCAGATGAGACTATTGTCTCCTTTGATGTCACATCCCTCTTTACCTGCACCACCCACCAATGAAGCACACCTGGTCGTAAGAAAGAGATGACTACAGGACACATCTTTACAGGACAAACCTCACTCCGGACCATATTTGCAGTTTACTGGAGATATGTTTGAACACTACTTATTTCCAGTTCAGAGGTAACTTCTACAAAAACACGACTGTGCCATGGAACTGATTGTGGCTCACCTGTACCTGGAGGAAGTGGAGAACAGAGCTCTGGTCTCTTTCCCAGGTGCAGTGCCCAGTCACTGGGTCAGATATGTTGATGACATGTGGGTCAAAATCAGAACCCAGGAAGTAGAAGCCTTCACAGAACACATCAACACAGTGGACAAGAACATCAAGTTCACCTGTGGAGATGCCATAGACAACCGCCTGGCCTTCTTAGACTGTGCAGGGGTTATTTGTGAGGACAGGACTCTCCAAGTGGAAGTTTATAGGAAGCCAACACACACAGATCAATATTTACTGTTTGATTATCACCAGCCTCTGCAGCACAAGCTGGAGTCATCAGGACTCTTCAGCACAGAGCACAAGAGGTGCCCACAACCTCAGAAGGTCAACGGAAAGAAGAACAACACATCTGTAAAGCCCTGAGAGACTGTGGATACCCCAAATGGACTTTCAACAAAACCAAGAGGACACAGAAACTAAACAGACAGGAACCAGAGTCAAAAGGACTCAGAGACCAGAACAGCCTGGTCCAATCAGGTTTAGTTTCAGGTTAAACTCCTCCCTCTAGAGATAAAGCTCAGCTCTGTTTCCAGTTGATCTTAGAATTGATAAAGTCTCTTAGAATTAGAGACGAAACATCTTCACCTTGAAAACTGAGTCCAGATGCTTTTTTTTTCAAGGGGTGGCAGTGGCTCAGTGGTTAGAGCGGCCGCCCTTCGACCGGCAGGTGGGCAGTTCGAGCAAACATCCCAAAACATCATAACATCCCGCTCTCCTCCACATACTGTCGTTGTGTCCTTGGGCAAGACACTTAACCCACTGTGCCTCCTCCCTCCCAATACACACATTGGAGGGGTCAGGACTCCCCTGCAAAAGAGATTTGTAATCTCAGTGGGACTTTCCTGGTTAAATAAAGGTAAAAAACAAAACAAAAAAACAACAGTCGTCACTGGTTTGGGTTCTGGGACTGCGTAATCTGAGTAAATATAAACCATAAAGCCCAGCCCTGGCAATAGCTGTAAAAGTGTCTGTAAGAAATGCTGACATGAGAAATGAAACAGAACAGTTTAGGTTCGTACATTTGTAAAGTCTGGATAAGTCTGTGTCTCAACAGCCACAAGCCTCACTGGTTTAAACCTGAACCAGAACTAAATGGACTAACCTCCATTTTGACTCCTATTAGCGTCGTCCTCAGCACTTTCGTAGATGTCCTCGGCCCTGTCCTCGGCCTCGACGCTGTCCTCGGCCTCGACGCTGCACCTCGGCCTCGGCGAGTACTTCACGCTCAGCCCGAAGGTCGGCTCGTCGTAAATAGTACAAGACATTTAAGGTTTTAGTTGTGATTAATAAAAGACTCCTCTCTCTCACAGCTGCTCTCTGGTCTGGTTTAGAAACAGGAAGTCTTCAGCAGGAAGTCTCTCTATTCTTTATCTACTTTTAGATTAAAATCTGACTTTGACATGAAGGACTTAAAAAGTGTTCATTATTTATTTTGTCAAAATTACTTTAAAGACAGGGATTGTTTTAGATAAATGTTTAATTGATAGTCATTCAATGTGCCTGAATGACTATCGCCCCGTAGCACTCACTCCCATCATTATGAAGTGCTTCGAGCGACTGGTCCTCAAAGACTGCCTCCCACCCACACTGGACCCACACCAATTTACCTACTGCAGAAATAGGAGCACAGAGGATGCAGTATGCACAGTGCTGCACTCTGCACTCACACACTTGGACAATAACAACACATATGTTAGGATGTTGTTTGTTGACTTCAGTTCAGCATTTAACACCGTCATTCCCTCCAAGCTGACCACAAAACTTGGAGACCTGGACATTAACACCTCCCTCTGCAACTGGATTATGGACTTTCTGACCAACAGGCCTCAGCATGTTCGGTCAGGCTACACCCACTCCACCACCATCACACTCAACACTGGCGTACCACAGGGCTGTGTGCTGAGCCCATTCCTTTACTCCCTTTACACCTACGACTGCAAGCCTGTGCATGGATCCAACTCCATCATTAAGTTTGCAGACGACACCACGGTGATTGGCCTCATCACAGACAACGATGAGACTGCCTACAGGGAAGAGGTAAAGCACCTGGCCACATGGTGCGCTGACAATAACCTGCTCCTTAACACCACTAAGACAAAGGAGCTCATTGTGGACTTCAGGAAGAAAAAAGGAGGCACGCATGACCCCATCCACATTAATGGTATGGTTGTTGAACGTGTCTCCAGCTTCAAGTTCCTGGGAATCACCATTTCGGAGGAACTGTCCTGGACCACAAACACCTCCAGCCTGGTCAAGAAGGCTCACCAGCGCCTCTTCTTCCTCAGGACACTGAAGAAGAACCAGCTGTCTTCAGCCATCCTGGTGAACTTCTACCGGTGTGCGATCAAGAGCATCCTGACCAGTTGCATCACAGTCTGGTATGGAAACTGCTCAGTGGCTGACCGCAAAGCACTGCAGAGGGTGGTAAAAACTGCCCAGCGCATCACAGGGACACCTTTTCCTGCTATTGAGGACATCCAGAGGAAACGCTGTCTACGTCGAGCTCGCAGCATTCTTAAGGACTCCTCTCACCCTGACCATAGACTGTTTAACCTCCTGCCCTCCGGGAGGCGCTTCAGGAGCCTCCGGACAAGGACCACAAGATTCAGGAACAGCTTTTTCCCTACAGCTGTCTCCTTACTGAACTCTGCCCTCTGACACCACCACACACACAGACTCCTCCCCCACATCACCACTGCGCCTGACTGATTTATTTATTATTTACAACAAGCAAACAGTAAACTTGTTATTACTTCCACTACATACATTTACACACTGTAATATTTCTATGCACTGTACTGTCCATTGCACTAGTGTAAATGATGTTCATATGTTCATAGTTCTGCCTATAGTGTACGTACACTTTTACATAATCCATCTGTACAGTATGTTCATAGTACACCTACCTGTATATCATGCTTATAGTATTTAAAATCTGTCAATTATGTCCATAATACTTATCTGTATAGTTATTGTACATATTATAGACCTTGTATATTCTGTAATTACTGCTTATTGCACTTCTGGTTAGACGCTAACTGCATTTCGTTGCCTTGTACCTGTACTTGTGTAATGACAATAAAGTTGAATCTAATCTAATTTAACTTTAACAACTGTGGAAGAGAGATGTTCCACTGATAAAAGGAATAAACCTGTTTGTGTCAGACCTGATCTGACAATAATCAACTGAACAAACTCCAGACTCTCAGTAAAACCAGGACTGAACCTCTGGACATTAGCTAAACCAGGTCTAAACCAGGTCTAAACCAGGACTAAACCAGGTGTAAACCTGGACTAAACCTGGACTAAACCTGAACTAATCCTGGACTAAACCTGGACTAAACCTGAACTAATCCTGGACTAAACCAGGACTAAACCTGGACTAAACCTGGACTAAACCTGGACTAAACCTGGACTTAACCTGGACTTAACCTGGACTAAACCAGGACTAAACCTGAACTAATCCTGGACTAAACCAGGACTAAACCTGGACTAAACCTGGACGTAACCTGGACTTAACCTGGACTAAACCAGGACTAAACAAGGACTAAACCTGGACTAAACCAGGACTAAACCTGGACTAAACCTGGACTAAACCTGGACTTAACCCGGTCTAAACCCTGACTAAACACGGACTAAACCTGGACTTAATCTGGACTAAACCTGTACTAAACCCGAACTAAACCCTGACTAAACCCGGACTAAACCATGACTAAACCTGGACTTAACCTGGTCTAAACCCGGACTAAACCCTGACTAAACCCTGGTTAAACCTGGACTAAACCTGGACTAAATCTGGTCTAAACCTGGACTAAACCAGGACTTAATGTGGACTAAACCTGGACTAAACCCGAACTAAACCCTGACTAAATCTGGATTAAACCTGGACTAAACCCGAACTAAACCCTGACTAAACCTGGACTAAACCTGGACTAAACCTGGACTAAACCTGGACTAAACCCTGACTAAACCTGAACTAAACCCTGACTAAACCTGGATTAAACCTGGACTAAACCTGGACTAAACCCTGACTAAACCCGGACTAAACCCTGACTAAACCAGGACTAAACCTGGACTTAACCTGGTCTAAACCCGGACTAAACCCTGACTAAACCCGGATTAAACCTGGACTAAACCTGGACTAAACCAGGACTTAACCTGGACTAAACCTGGACTAAATCTGGTCTAAACCTGGACTAAACCTGAACTAAACCCTGACTAAACCTGGACTAAACCCGAACTAAACCCTGACTAAATCTGGATTAAACCTGGACTAAACCAGGACTTAACCTGATCTAAACCCGGACTAAACCCTGACTAAATCTGGATTAAACCTGGACTTAACCTGGACTAAACCAGGACTTAACCTGGTCTAAACCCGAACTAAACCCTGACTAAAGCCTGACTAAACCTGGATTAAACCTAGATTAAACCTGGACTAAACCTGGACTAAACCTGGACTAAACCTGTACTAAACCCTGACTACACCTGGTCTAAACCTGGACTAAACTTGGTCTAAACCTGGACTAAACTTGGTCTAAACCTGGTCTAAACTTGGTCTAAACCTGGACTAAACCAGGTCTAAACCCAGACTAAACCTGGACTAAACCTAGTCTAAACCCAGTCTAATCCTGGACTAAACCTGGACTAAACCCGGTCTAAACCTGGACTAAACCCGGGCTAAATCCGGGCTAAACCCGGACTAAACCTGGACTTAACCTGGACTAAACCCAGTCTAAACCTGGTCTAAACCTGGACTAAACCTTGACTAAACCTGGACTAAACCTGGCCTAAACCCGGTCTAAATCTGGACTAAACCCGGTCTTTTTTTTTAATGTGTCCTGTTTTTGAAACATGAATTTTCCACAGATCTGTGACGCTGCGTTCTGATTGGACGGCTCCGATCACCATCAAAGTGCCTGAATCTGACCTCGGACTCGACCCGGGCTCGAGGGAGGGACTCGTTAAACTGTTGTAATAAATAATAATGTTTCTGATGATATTTGTCTTCAGCGAGAGAAAAGTGAGGGGTGTTCTTTTTAAAACGACTGCTGTGTCGTAAAAATGAGAAACATTTTGGCCAAAAGCAGACAATAAACCTTTGAATTCATGTTTTTTAAGTGCCTCAGGAACAAGTCCAACCTTTCAAAGTAAAAACTGAAAAATGATCTTGTAATTCCAGGATATAATGTCTTTAACAGCGATAAAGGATTCAAATGTTTAAGTGTTATTTTATCTTTTTGACTCAATTGTGTGAAATATATATTTGCCCAAAGGTTTGTTTTTGTCACATTTACAGTGAGATGATCAGGAATTTATTCAAAAACCATGGGTTTTTTATATAAATACAAGTGTTATGTATGACTTTAGTTCTGGTTTATCACATTTAAACAAGTTCTGGCTCGGGACCCAGAAGATTTTATTTATGTGGAACTGAAAAAATAACTTTTAATAATGGTCAGGAGCTGTAGATGGTAAAAAATCTAAAGACATTAACATTAAAAGAAAGAGCTTTGCTAAAAGTGCGACACTAAAACATATACTGTTTATAAATCAAAAATAATAAAAATGCCTTGCGCTCTTCATATTTGAAAAATATGAAGATACTTTCATTTCAAAATCTACTGCTGCTTTTGAATCTGTTTTTAATGAATTCCTCGTTCAGTCTCAATGTGCTTCAAACCAATCCTTAACGCAGTCCTGTCTCTTTAAGAAACCCCCCCGACTCCACCTGTTACTGATTTTAGAATGTATAATTTATGTTAAAAAAAAAAAAAGTGCATGTTTTGGATTTATCTTGTTTTATTTTGAAATGTTATTGTTACAAAGAGTTTCTTATATATTTGTTTTTCAGTGTTACATCCAACACTAAGCCTCTTAAATGTTGTTTTTTGTCAGAATCCAAAACCAAGCAGCGATTCTATGTATTTAATTTCCAGATGTGTGGTTTTGGTCACAGTTTTTTTGGTTCAAAGCGTCTGGACAGGTGCTTTCTTCAGCTCGAAACAAAACTCAAACAGGTTTTTAACTGAAAGAATCACAAAAGTAATTTATTTTTTACTTTGATTTTTTGTGAAATTGAAATAAAGCTGAAGTTTGACCATTTTATGTTGTTTCTCTTTTTATCCCTTTTTTCTAGTTTTCTCTTGTTCTTTTAAGATTTGTAATAATCTAATGCAATGCTCCCCTCGTGTGGTGAATATCAGGAACTACAAGGTCAAAAGTACAGAAACTCTAGTTCTGTTGCAAAAATAATCAATCCATCCAATAAACCCGTCATTTCTTGTTATGGGCTGGTCTTTTTAGTCTTTAATTCTCTTCAAACTGACAACTACCTGTGGATTTTAACTTTGGAGTTTTGAGTTTTATAACCAGTGCACGCAGATGGACTTTATGTTGCTCCAAAAACAACTTTAAAACAACTTTAACCTTAACCATAGCCTTCAATCTTCAGTTGTATCAGACAAAGACGGATCAGGAGACGTTACGTTTCTTTCAAAAGCACTCTTTTTGTTTCTGTTTGGCGTTGATGGGGTTAATATTTGATAATGATCTAAAGTCTTTTATTATAATTTTGTGTTTTTGATGATGCTTATGGACTTCCATTGTTTTTGCCTCACAATGTAAACTTTATGGCGACCCACACCTGACCTTTTGTTTCAGAGCCACTGACCCATTCATCGGGACCTGGTGAGACTCTGTCGCAGCTATAACTGTTCAAATATCCACTTCTCACAGCTGAGTTTTGTTACAGACAAGGTTTGTGGCTCTGATTTTAAATCAGATTATTGTGTACAAATATTAAAGAGCAGGTCTCTGAAGCCCCGCCCACAGGAGCACAGTCCTCCACACTTTATCTTGACTGTATTCAGACTTCTCCAGAGACAGTGGGCGTGCTGAAGATGATGTGTGACGTTGTGTGACTGGTGCTGTAAGCGGAGTCACAGAGCAGAAGCCTCTCTGCCGCTGGTTCTACTTTACGCTCCACTGTTGAGTGTAACCCAGTCACGTAATGGGCAAATTGTGTACACCTGAACCCGGGGAAGGATAAATGTCCAGGAACTTCCTGCTGCGCTCTGACTGTGGCTGGGCATTGATACGGCAAGCTTCAGACTCTCATGTGGCTTCCTCCTCCTAAAACTCTTGAAGAAAGTACTTAGATTCAGCGGTAAGTTGTGTTAATATGTTCTGTTGAAAGTCCTTTTGCCAACCGCTGCATCTGTTTATTTAAAATAACTTTATTTATGATCTATTTGATGTTTGTTTTGACGGAACCATATTACGAAAATAGGTAATTATTAGTTATACTTTTGAAATGTAAAGATCTGATTAAAAAAAGGACGTGTTAGCTTACAGTATATGAATGTACTGCATCTTACTTTAAATTTGGCGATTATTTAATGCCACTATTTCTGTTCTTTTTGGTATAGTTTGATAAATTGGTTGCGCTAACTGCTTGTTAGCTCAAGTGTAATGTAACGTGTGGCTAATGCTAAAGTGTACATGTTATCCCGATGGCTTTAGAAGGTAACTGTGAACTGATGTAGTGAACTTTATTGTATTTTTGTCCCTTATTGGAATGTTAAGTTATGAAACTGAAAATGAGTGTTACCGGTAACTTTAAGACTGAATGATTTACTTTCTAACCCTGAATATTGATTTATTAATGACCTTGTTTTCAGGTCAGGTTTTTATGTGGGATTTGGATTCCAACTCAGAACACAGGATGGCGAGCTGGTAGGATTAAATCTTCTATTCCTTTTTGCAACGGGATAAAGGAGGACTAGCCTGGCTCCGCCCTCCTACGTACTTCCGCTCAATTTCATTTCGCTTCAGTACTACGTCTGGGATTGCTGTATATTCTTAGGTTTCCAGAAATCAATTTTTTGTAGGACCAATCAGCGAACAGAGGGAGTGGCTGAGAACGATGACGTTGATGTAGTGCGTCAGTTTGCGTTGGATCGACGTTAGCGATTGGCTATGGCAGATCCTGAGTGACTCTGGGCAGATCCAATAGTTTTAAACTTCAACAGAGTTCCCGCATACAAGGAAGTAAACGCTTGTCAATGGAGCGAGGCCAGACTCTCTGTACAAATGAAATGTACGAGAGTCTGGTAGAACCAGGCTAAAGGAGGACTACATTTCCCCCTTTTTTTTTTTTTTTTTTTTTTTTTTTTTGAGGATTTGAACTGAACTGTTTTGGGAAAAACCCGGAAAGGATTTTTTTTAAGACCTTCTAAAAAGGGTCAAACTTGGAAATAAAGAACAAATGGACAGTTGTGTACCACACCTTTCCTCTATTTACTCTATTGTATTTATTTGATTATTCTGTTCATTATCTTATATCTTCAATACATTTTTGTTATTGCTAATTGTTTCATCCATTATTCATACTCTCAAGCTCCATAAAACAACCTCGTTCTTCTGCGTATGGTCAAATGCCATTCATTGTCAAATACATTAGCCCGTAAGTAAGCAAATAAGCGCTACATGAGCATTTTTATTAGTGCATTAACCGTCATCATTGGGAGGTGGAGGAGTCGGCTCATTTGTCCGACAGCTTCACGTTGTAAGTAAGCCATGTTTTTATTCAGGTCCTGTCCACACGGCTTTAAGTTTTCATCTTTATGAGTTATCAAACCAAAGGCTTTTTATGATCCGTAACTTTAAAGGCAATCCAGGGTTTTTTGACAGTTTTCATTTTAGGAGCCAGCCTCGTGTGGTCATCAGAAGAATTACACTTTAATGACAAAATTCTGTACAGGAGATTTGTAGCATTTAATCTGCAAATAATTGGATAATAATTTATATCTAGGGGGTGAATTTGTTCAATAAAGACATTTCTCAAAAACAGCAGCTGGAAAACTGCTTGGTTTTATTCACACTTTCTTCATTATTGCTGCACAAATCATAGAAAAACTTTCATTTGCAGCACTTCTTCTGTATTGTCTCTTTTTCAGGTCCATCTTTCTGCCTCTCTTTTTGACCATGCAGCAGAATCAGGCTCATTTCTCGTTTTTAAATGTCTCTTGTTTTGTCATAAAGCCTCTCGTTTGTCGCTTCAGTGCGTCCTGTGTCTCAGACGGAGCCTCCCTTCGGCTCCATGTGTTCCACTGTAACCAACAATAATCACTGTGTGTTTTTCAGGCTTCGCTGGAGAAACGACAGAAACAAGGCCAGAGGCTCAAACATAGTCTATCACAAACAAAACACATTCAGCTTCAAAAAAATAAAAAAATCAAATCAAATGCTCACCACAGCTGCTGCTTGTGTTTAATGTCCTCTTCATGAAGTTTATTTATCAGCCTCAGCCTCAGACAAACAGGGCTTATGTCTATCACATTATATTTGTTTTAGTAAATGTTGTTATGTAATAGATTGATATTAGAACACCTCTCGAGGAAAGCGTGGGGTGCAGTGGTCCTATAAACAGAAGGTTGGTGGTTCGATTCTCTCTGGTGTGAGAATGTTTGGTGATGGTCCAATAGAAAACAGAAAATGATCCATTTAGTTCGGTTCAACTGAGCGTTCACAGCAGCCTTTAAACAAACAGGCCTTTTCTAAGGAACACACTAGAGGGCGCTGTTGCCCAAATGCATATAAGGCATGTTTTTACAGTGTTTGAGCTTCTCAGTGCTGCACCTTTGACCTTTGTTCACACCTCGAGGATGAATATGACACAGACGTGTATCTGTGTGTACATCCAGGTCACAGTGTATATAAATGACTCATGGATCATAGATGGGTCGTATTCGACCTGTAGCACCTGTTGTTTCTGAGAAAATGATGAAAAAAGTCAACACTTAAGTTAAAAACAGGTTGAATTTGATCCAAATACAGAATAATACGGTTTAAACGGGTTTGAAATTTGTTGCAACCAAATAAAACATTCTGCTTTTGCGCAGCTCCATAAAATATTTCCATAATGTACCTTTAAATTTCAGCAGCTTTTGATCAAAGATGGTTCGGGATATGACTGGATCCAAACCAGTCTGAACCTTTCACCGGCCGCTCACTTCCTTTTCTTCCTTTTCCACATCATTTGGATGAAATTGTGGCAGTTTTTCTGTGTATTTTCCTTTTCAGCTGCTTAATGAATGTGTGCGGTCTCACTGCGGCTCCTTCCTTCTCGTTTCTGTCTCTGAAGTTTCCTGTTGTTTGCGTCTCTTTTCTTCTCAGATCTCGCTGTGGCTCCACTCAGGTGACACTGACGGGGCCTGATTACTTTTTAAAGCACTATTTTTAAGCCTTCGCCGAGTCAACTTTTGTTGCTAAGCGATGTCTTTTACAAAACCGCACCGATTGGCTGGAGCCGGTGCGTTTTGCCGGCAACATCAGCCTGGTGGTGCGTGTTGGTGCGGCTGGTGTTTCAAGGCCCTCGGAGTCATTTACATGTGTTTATCTGAGATCGGCACCGACCACGCCTCGCTTTCGGGGGAGGTTTGGTTAATGACACGCTGCCTGACTTTTAAACAGGCCTCGGAGCACAGACGGAGAATTAACACAAGGACGCGAGGAGACGCTGCCTCGAGCTGGAACTCTGCATCTGTAGTGGGTTCTTCAGCAACAAAGTCTGTCCAAATGGGTTTTAATGTTCGTTCTTTTCTTTTTATCTTGGTACAGACTCTAAAGATGGACAGAGTCACAGGAGTCACTTTGGTTTGTTCAGAGGGGTTTCTTTTGGTTGGTTTAGGGTTTAACAGATGTATCTTTTGATCCTGGAGTCTAAATGTTCTCTGCTTCTGTTCAAACGCTCATCACAGGAAACAAAGAGACTCTTGGTGTTTGTGAATGAAAGGTTCTGTCTCCACTGCCTTCAGCCGGAGCCGGAGCCACACGTGACACAGTCCGACCTTAAACTGCTGCAGCCTCTGGATTTAAACTTTAACACTCTTCTTCTCTGAGTTCATGACATAAATCCACTCTGTCCTCCTCTTTTCTGGAGTTGCTCTCTGAACAAACCAGGACCGGCTCCACAGGGGCCCTCCACTTCAATAGACTTCAAACCACATTAACACTGTATCCAGAGGCGTATCAAGAGGCAGAGCAGCCCGGGTGAGTGCACTGGGGGCCCCAGGAGGTGGATCTATGTCGAGCCATGACTTTACTCCACAATACACTACATGTTGTATAATATTGTAATATTGTGAAGTTATTGTAAGAAGTTAGTATCCTGTAAACCTTTGGGCCCTTTATTAAACCTGCCCCCTCACCCCTTAAGACTGTGGCTCAGTGTTAGCAGCAGTTGCCCTTTAACCCTTTGCCTGAACATCACTAAAAGCCCGTCTGTTTGAATAACTCAGTGAGTCTCAGGGTTTCGAGGATTTAAATCCTTCAAGAAAAGAACAAGAGCAGTTTTTTTTACAAAAGAACTGTTCTCTCTCGTACAGCCTCTTCAGGTCAAAGGTCATGTAAGGACAGGCTCTGACCTGAAGCACAGCTGCAGTGCCTTTAGTGTCCTGCGGGGGGCGTGCTCTGTCAGGTTTTACAGCTGTTTGAAGAGGACACAGTTAAGAACAGAGTCTGAGGGAAACACAATCTTATCATTTTCATTCTGTTTGATTTTAATGTGGAGTTAATCATTCTATTTCATTAAAAATGTTTTTATGACAGGATTTAGGATTAATGCTGACGACAAAAACATGTTCTGCCTAATTATCTAATTTTAGTCTTTTTAGATTAGATTCAGTTCAAATATAAATCTGTTTTTTTCTTTAACTGCTTTAACCTTTATCTCTCTTTCATGATCCACAGCTTTAGTGTTTTTATAGAACTTATTATAATCCATCTGTTTGTATATTCCATGCACATTATATATATATACTGTATATATATGTATTTATATATACATCATTAATGTCCAAAGCACTGATATAATGTAGGAACTTGTTCCACGTGGAATGACAAAGTCTAATCTAAAATAATAATAATAAATAATAATAAATAATAATACATTGGATTTAAAAAGACACTTTACACACAATTCAAACACAAAACAAATAAAACGATAAAAGAAGAACGGGTCGTAAAGCTGTGAAAAACACAGGGAATAAAAAGATTTAAAGTTTATAATGTGAGGTTGTGTTTGTTAAAGACACTGTAAATGTGAAGGAAACACACAGAAACCTTCTCAGTCTCTTTTTTCTAAAAAACATATGACTTAGATTATTTTTTAAAAACACTGTTAAACTAAAGATGTTTCCTTCAAAAACTCTTCCTGACTTATTCATTTGTTTACATTTCTCACTGTGGATTTTTCATCTCACCTTAAAGCCACACTGTGAGGTCACATGAGGTCACAAGAGGTCACATGAGGTCAAAGGGTCAGAGAAAGGGACTGAGTCACAGACCATGACATTTTTAATAATTCTACAGCTTCAGATCTGATCGACAAAAACTAAGGACATTTGAACTGCCTCCTCCTTAAACTCCCGTCCTGTACGTGACCTCACGACCTCATGACCTCATGACCTCGACAGTTCAACAACACTTTTGTTTATTTTCCCTGAACCTTTAAACTAAACCACTTTTATACAATATTTTATGTCTAATGTTTAATGATTGTGTTTCTGTAAATCTGCTGTAAATGCGTCTCATCCATGTTTACACACATTATTATATTATTATTATTATTATTATTATATTAAGTATTATTGTTATTATTATATTATTATTAATAATATTATTATTATTATTATTAATAATAATAATATTATTATTATTATTAAGTGTTATTATTATTATTATTATTATTATTATTATTTATTATTATTATTATTATTATGATTATGTTTTGTTGCAGGAACAATAAGCCCTGGTTTGTTCAGATGCATATGTTGGCAGTGAACTCCTGATAAAAGCGTGTGTCGGAGGCAGAGTGTGAGATCTGAGCGAGAGCACTGAACATATACGTCTGCCAAACGGTGGCTTTTAAAAATATATATGAGACTCTTCTGTGTGGCTCAATGTTGCAGCAGACGATAAAAGATGTGATAAAGAGTGTTCAGAGTCGAACAGAAGGAAACCATTCAGGGACTTTTCTTTTGATTAGTCTCTGCTTTAAGGACAAAACTGAAACACAATCAGAGACAGAAATGTTTCTGAGAAACATGATAATGACATAAAAACAAGTATCTAATTCAATTCTCTGTGTTGTTTTATTTTATTTTTTTGGTCATATTCCAGTGTAAACCCAAGTGTTAAAATATCAAACTTTAGTCAATGTCATTCTTACATTTTCTTCTGATTTGTTCTGTTCATGATTTTAGATGCACCTTTTTGTCATTTTGTCCAAAAACTCAGCCTGTTCTGAAAAAGTTCTTGCAGCAAATATAATGTTTTTCAGAAAAAACAAATCGAATAGAAACATAAATCTATTGTTTCGTTTGTTTGTTTGATAAACTGTCTTTTAAAACTGAATTATCACTTAAATAACGTGCTATACTGTGCTTTCTTTTGAACAGATATAGGGCCTGTTCAGTTTTCGATGCACCTTTAGTCATTTAGTGTTAAAGCTGTTCTAAATGAAGACACACGGGTGTTGGTTTGACACTGTGTGATTCTTTTACACACACCTGAGAGATGTGACGAGAGGAGCTGCTGATGGAAGGAAAAGAACACTCGTAAGTGGCTGCATGTGTCAGGGACTTGAGAGATGCACCAACACTGGGTCTGCAGCAGAAACAACTCTCAGGGCTCTTTGTCCTTGAACCCATGTTGTTCTAACGACGTTTCATCAGGCGAGAGGGAAGAATGAAAAGAACATTCATCAACAGTGAGTCTGTCAGGGTCTAACGCTGTTACCTGGAGTTAGCCACGTGTCCGACACAAAAAGAAGAAAACACTGTCAATTCTATTTGAATAAGTTACAGCTTTCATTTTAGATACGACCATAGTCTTCTTTGGAACTAGGCCTCATTATATTTACATAACTCATATATATATCATTACACTTGTTTTACAGAGATTGTTTTATCTTCTGGGACCTGTACAGGTAAAGTTTAGATTTATTCTGCACATATTAAAGTGTTTTTAATGCACACGCTGTGATTTATTGTACTTTTGATGCTGACCCTGGACAAAGAGCTGGAGATGCACAATATTCAGGTTGTATTTCATTTATTTTGATCTTATTTACTCTTTTATTATAAATTGTTCCAGCATACAGAGAACGTGTCGTCACTTTAAATATTAACACTAGACTTGAGTCAACACTGAACATTTAACCGAAGGCTTTTGTGGAATATGTACGATTTTAAAGTGTGTTTATTGTTTGTTAGAATCATATTGTTTTATGAGCTTATGTTTATTTTTTCCGTTAAAGGAAGATGATGCTCAGACGAATGATCATTTCTTTAATTTTTATTTCTTTATTTATACAGGTTAGTGTCATTTTTACAGAAAAACTTTACAATCGACACAAAAAACACTGTCACTATAAAAATAAATAATTTAAATATACATTTAAATTCTACAAAGTCACACAGTTTTAAAAATGTTGGTTTGAAGCAGCATTAAAAAGAGTATTGTGTCCATATTATTAATTAAAGCACGTGCCCCCTGACCTCAGCTGACCCCGAGGAGCCCCAGGTGCGTCCCCCGCGCGTCCCCGGTGTCCGTGCACAGCCAGCCCAGCGCGTTCACACACCACATCATCACTGTGCATGTCCCGGGTCATGAACGCGCCTCAGATCCATCCCGGGCTGAGGGGGGGACTGTCAGGCAGGAGGCAGGAGGAGGCAGCCCGGCCGTGCACAGAGGGCCAGCCGGGGACACGACATGCCTCCCTCCGCCGCCTCCTGCCTGTCCTCTCCGCCGCCGCCGCTGCAGCCTCCACGCGCACTCCCCCGTCACCTGCACGGGCCATATCAATTTGGGATCCTATGCAAATATATGCTGACGTAAAAGATCATGTGGTTTTTGTCGTCGATCCCCCCTATGAGCAGCGAGGAGGCTTTTTTCTCCTCTGTACTGTTGTCTTTAGGTTAGCTATGCTGCAATCTTTACTGTACCCTGCACCGCTTTGGAGGCGCCTCCTTGGGAATATTTCCACTCACTTCAGCCCGTCTCGGCCCACGCACCGCGCCGCGCACAGGTAAGCACACACGGGAACTAACTTCTTTATTTTTTTAAACTGCCCGCCGGGAAATGTGCAGCAAAAGTGGCCGCAAAAGTGAAGTTATGGAAGGGGCAGGGGGTGAGACGAGGACGAGCCCGTGCCTGTGTGTTTCTCCGTCTGGATGTTCTCACCCGAGAGGCGGCTGCTGCTGCTGCTCGTGCCCGTCCCCCTTCCATCACAGGCGGCTTACAGAGTGAGAATCTCCGCGCTGCCTCCCGGAGCGCCTCCACATCCACCAAACTATAATTTCCCCTTTAGACCCCTCTCTTTTAAAAAACTTATTTTAATATTTATCAGTTAAATCAATGTCATACGTTTTCTAGTTGTTTTTTTCCAGTGTATCCAACTTTTCCCCCAAACCTCCAGGAGCTAGCCGTTAGCCGCTAACCCCGCTAACGGACAGGCTAAGCGCTTTAGCTTTAGCCTCATGCCCGTCTCCGGCTCTTCAATGTCGGCGTTTGTTTTGGTTGGCTCCCCCTCTCCCTTCTTCTTCTTCTTCTTCTTCTTTTTTTCCTCCCCCTTTCCCTCTCTAACACGCAAAACAAACCCAGTCCCCTTTTGTTAAAATCGTTTTCGTGGCAGCTGAGGGCACGGTGACATTTTTTGGGCTGAGAGCGGCGGGGGGAGTGTGGTTGTTGTTGCCCGCTGGATGTGAGGTCCAAACGGGGCTGGCTGCAGCAGACAGTCGGTCTGGACGGGCTGGGTCATCTGAGGTGAAGCCGCCTCAGCGCTTCGGCAAACGCAGCTCGCTTTCACCGCTTCTTAACTCTCCAGGAGACTCACTAACCCTGTCTTTACATTCTTTATAGACTATTCTCTCATTTACGCGGTTAAATGTGTTGGTATTTTGAAGAAGAGGAGCTCTAAATGTTTCTCAGACCGCGCTGCCGTTGAACAGAGACTGTTCTAGAGACAGGGCTCAGATAAACTTGAGGCACAAGAAAGAACTGGGCTTTTTGTGTTAAACACATTTTTGTGTCATACACATTTTTTGACATTATCTAGATTATTAGCTATAAAAAAAACAACATTGTTTACTTACTGTAAACAAGAATACTAATATAGAGTCCTTGCATCATAAATAATCTCACTATTGTTTAGAGATATGTGGCCCCTCTTCGGCCCCCTCTGTGGGCCCTCTGTGGCCCCTCTTCGGCCCCCTCTTGGCCCCCTCTGTGGCCCCTGGGCTTTAAACCTGAACCTGAGGCCCATAATGCATTTCTCGCTGCACACTGATCATTAAACTAAGATGTTTTTTCCATATAACGTTCAAAGTGTCATTTCAAAAACTGATAATCAACCATTTCTTTCTGTTAATACCATAAGAATTTTATTAGGTTTATTTATTTACAGTTTCTTTGAGGCCAGGGACGGATGCCACAGATGCCAAACCTGATAAAAGCGACAGGTATTAACACGTAAGCGTATGTCAGTAAAACATTTAGACATGAGCCACGCTTTAGTTTGTATTTCTTTGAGCACGTTTAAAACAGACTTTCTCTCTTCCTGTTGGTTGTTTTGTTTTTTTGCATCAAAACCAAGAATAAAATCTGCGTTGTTTGGACTCTAATCCACAAAAAATATTCAAACAATTCTTCATTTTAATGGGTTTTATTTCAGATATCAGCCGTTGAATAGTGTTTGAATCATGTAATATTATAATCTGCTTTATCCACGAGTCACAGCTGGTTTTGTGAGAAAATGCTGACTTAATACTGCATTTGGACTTGTGTGCCAAAGAAGAATGACTTTTTATTGCTATTTTCAGCAGAAATCCCCTGCTACTGTCCACACTGTACAGAAAACCCTCCGGAGGATACAGGAAAGTCAATCTGGCCAAATACAGAAAACCAAATGTGTGTTTTTATTTAGACATGCACACAATTCTTATGAATAAATGTATAATTACTTTATTATTTCCAATGCTTTTACTGAAATATGCCCATGTTTTTGTTTTGTCTTTTTACTGTAATTATTATTTCCTTTTATTCTTCTAAAGCAGGTTTTGGTAATTATGTAAACCTAACCATTAACCGTCCAGAAACAGAAGGGTTTGTGTTTCGGTTTAGACCGGGTCAGGTTTCTACTGTAGATCCTTACAGGTCACACATGTGCTTTCTGCCAGAGCTTCAGTAAAAAACAGGTTTGTGTGAAGCTCTGGAGGATGCAGTCTTTGTGCCTTTGAGCCTTTTTAGTGGAAAGAGTGTTGCCAAGTCCCACCTTCGGAGAATATTCAGCTGAAGAACCGTCTTTAGGCAGTGAAATATAGAAGTGTGTGCTGCTGCTGGCGTATATCTTTTTTAAAGCTAAAGTCCAGAGGCTGCAGCAGGGCCTCTCTCACGTCTCTGTCCGGCTCCTGTTTAATGCAGTTGTTAAGGCCTGGATCTGGGTTGGACTTTGGACGATGCAGGGTTCTGATGCTCTGATAAACGAGTGTCTTAAGGCCTGCTCTTGTTTCATCGGCTCGTATCACAAGTGTGGCATATCCTGGTGTTATTGGTTTTAATATCACTGTTATCTTGGCATTTTACAGCCGCGATATAGGCTATTGTCCCAGGCCTAATCTGGGTTATGATGCGTTTCCAAAGAAGCAATGTCCAGGCTGTAAATGTTCGGGGGTGCGGCTCTAATATAAAATGAAAGATGAAGTCTGAATAAAGTCTTTATGTTGGCGGTCTGTAGAGTCTTTGATGGAGGACGGATGAAACAAAGTGAGGTTAGAGTGATGCACCTTTTGTGTTTCTCTTCTCATTTTGTCTGGACTGAGGATTAGCTCTCGTCCAATCAGCGCACTGCAGTGTTTTGGAAAGAGTATGGTACACTTTTGTACAAACACTGACCTCCATGAGTCTGGACCTGTACAGATCTATTACACTGGTCTTTTTCATTTGAATGGAAACAAGTGTCATTATTATATTCCATCTTCTCTGGGCTCTTTACCCTCGTACACACAGAATGGTTTATAACTTTAACTACTTTGAATACAAAAGACTTTACAGAAACAGAAGCCGTGGTATTTAATCTATTCAGGCCATGTGACTGTCTCGTCTATTTTTAACCGTCTGAATGTAAACCTGGAATGTGGTCAGTTCAGTGAATGGCCTCTGTTGTGTTTTAATGATGTCTTATGTAAGTCACACCACAGGCCATAGATGCTGTTCTGACCCTGCCGTAGTTTGAGTTCTGACCTTCTAAAGCTGCCGTAGTTTAAGTTCTGACCCTCTAAAGCTGCCATAGTTTGATTTATGACCCTCTAAAGCTGCCGTAGTTTGAGTTCTGACCCTCTAAAGCTGCTGTAGTTTGAGTTCTGACCCTCTAAAGCTGCCATAGTTTGATTTATGACTCTCTAAAGCTGCCGTAGTTTGAGTTCTGACCCTCTAAAGCTGCTGTAGTTTGAGTTCTGACCCTCTAAAACTGCCATAGTTTGAGTTCTGACCCTCTAAAGCTGCTGTAGTTTGAGTTCTGACCCTCTAAAGCTGCTGTAGTTTGAGTTTTGACCCTCTAAAGCTGCTGTAGTTTGAGTTCTGACCCTCTAAAGCTGCTGTAGTTTGAGTTCTGACCCTCTAAAGCTGCTGTAGTTTGAGTTTTGACCCTCTAAAGCTGCTGTAGTTTGAGTTCTGACTCTCTAAAGCTGCTGTAGTTTGGGTTATGACCCTCTAAAGCTGCTGTAGTTTGAGTTCTGACCCTCTGAAGCTGCTGTAGTTTGGGTTATGACCCTCTAAAGCTGCTGTAGTTTGAGTTCTGACCCTCTAAAGCTGCCGTAGTTTGAGTTCTGAACTTCTAAAGCTGCTGTAGTTTGAGTTCTGACCCTCTAAAGCGGCTGTAGTTTGAGTTCTGACCCTCTAAAGCTGCTGTAGTTTGGGTTATGACCCTCTGAAGCTGCTGTAGTTTGAGTTCTGACCCTCTGAAGCTGCTGTAGTTTGGGTTATGACCCTCTGAAGCTGCTGTAGTTTGAGTTATGACCCTCTGAAGCTGCTGTAGTTTGGTTATGACCCTCTGAAGCTGCTGTAGTTTGAGTTCTGACCCTCTGAAGCTGCTGTAGTTTGAGTTCTGACCCTCTAAAGCTGCTGTAGTTTGAGTTGTGAACCTCTAAAGCTGCTGTAGTTTGAGTTGTGACCCTCTAAAGCTGCTGTAGTTTGAGTTCTGACCCACTGAAGCTGCTGTAGTTTGAGTTCTGACCCTCTGAAGCTGCTGTAGTTTGAGTTCTGACCCTCTAAAGCTGCTGTAGTTTGAGTTGTGAACCTCTAAAGCTGCTGTAGTTTGAGTTGTGACCCTCTAAAGCTGCTGTAGTTTGAGTTCTGACCCACTGAAGCTGCCGTAGTTTGAGTTCTGACCCTCTAAAGCTGCTGTAGTTTGAGTTCTGACCCTCTGAAGCTGCTGTAGTTTGTTTGTGACCAGCTATTAACCGTAGTTTTGAGACATGTGACCCTCTAAATACAAAACATTTGAGTTTGGAGAGACTACATTATTTACATTAACAGATTGCAGTCCAGTTGCTCGACCTCTTTAACAGAAAAAGTTGAATGTCTGAGTTGTTTTTGGATTAAACAAAGCCTAAAGTGGGTTTTAATTGTTCGACAGATTATCAGCGCTCCAAAGTCCTGCCTTGGTTTGTGCCTCGACCTCGTTTGGTGTGAAATCATGAATAATTACTCTCACTGTGACCTTTGACCTTTTTATAAAACAATTACAGCCAACAAATTAGAGCCGAGTTTTCAAATCATGGTTTAGTTCTGGTTTAGACCTGGTTTAGACCTGGTTTAGTCCTAAACCAGGACTGTTAGGGCGATATTTTTTGTGGATTAGAGTCCAAACTCATTACACATTATTTTTCTTTGAACATAAGAGTGAGATGCTTTTTATCCACGTAATGCTTTTTACTCTTTTTCTTTTTGACTAAATCTACAGCTACATCTTAAACTGTGTTCCACTGACGAGTCAAATTTAAAACAAATATAAAACTAGAATCTAAAATGATCTTCCAAAGTCTTTTATTGATTTCAGAGAGTGTCCTGTGTAATTTTAAACGTCAGATACTTTCGTTCCCAGAGCCTGATTGGATCCGTTCTGCTTTATGATCACATTTCCTCTCCAGCCGCGCTCCTTCTCTTTTATTCGTCTGCTGTGGAGCACTTTAATCCCATCACACGGCGCTCGGATCGTTCGGTCTCGCCGTCAGTCTCTCGTTTCTGTCGCTCTCGCTGCACTTCCTCTGACACTACAGTCGCTCAACTCTGTAACACTCACAGGGTTTTGTTTGGGGGTGAAGTTTTGTCACCTCCTTTGACACTCTTTGAGCCAAGTACAATGGTGTTTGTGCAGTAACTCAGTAGAAAGGCAGTCGATAGACCTCCATTTGCTCTCAAATTGTGTCAAATATCAGGCGAGATGTGACGTTTTATTTGAAAATGCCATGAAGATGTAACATTACCATCTACAACTGCAGCTGAAGTAAAGTGATAAAGAAACGATGATGACTGTTGTCTTCGGTTACGTCATGGATTATGAAGAAGAGCGAGAGGTTCGACGGTCTCTGTTCTGATTCTGGAAAGAACCTGGCCTTTATTAAAACGGGACAGGTTAGTTTCTGTTTAAACAATGGGATCAGGTTTTAAACAACCATTTACATGTTTTAGTTTTACTCTCCTTTATTTTCTTTTTGAAAATAAGACGTGTTTAAGCAGTGTTCAGGAAACAAAACGATTGTATTACTCTTTTCAAATGTGAACCTGCTCCGGGGGGGCCCAAACCTTTCCTCTTGGAGGGACAAAAAGTGGGCCTCAGGCCAAACACAGAAATCTTTTGCATGTGATGAAAAGAAATACTCTTCCTCTTTACGCTGTTTGACCTGGAACTGTCAAAACCCATCATATTTAAATCTACTGACCCTTAAAGTGACCCTTTAATTATCTTTAATCAGAAGTTACTGTGAGTCCCGTGAGCGATGGACAAATGCACCCATCAGCTCCTGTTCAGTGGAAAAGATGTTAAAAAGTCAGGGTGCGTTCAGGGGCGCCGGGTTTGGTGTCGTTCAGATGGTTGCTCTGTGAGTGTTGTAGATAAAAATGAGTTCTGAACTCTGTGACACTTTGATTAAACTGTGAACCCAGAGTAATCCTCAGACGAGCTCAGAAAGGAAAGGTCTCACCAAAAACATCGTGTAAGGTTTAGTTTTTCCCTGAGAGCAAAACCATAAGTGGCCATCGAGATTGTTGAAATAGATTTTAAGTCGATATATGTGTTGTTTTGCAGCAGAACATGGTTTAGTGCTGAAGAGATCCAGTAGAAGCACATTGACTTGAAAAACGTGGCTCCGCTGCAGCTCTGTGTGGATCGTCTCATGTCCGAGTGTAACCGCTCTTCGTGGATGAGGCTGTTCGCAGCAGGAGCCGACGCAGCAGGGATTATTTACACATAACTTTAGCACAATTGATTTCACGCCGAGAAACGAGCGCTTCTTCCACAAAAAAGAAAAAAACGTCTTCAGCTTGAGCTCTGAACAATGCCAGCCGTTCAGATCCAGAGAGGGTTTTACAGAAGGGTTTCCAAAGTTTCCTGAATGTCTGGCAGTGGTTGTGTCTTGTCGAAGTCCATTTGTGTGGCCGTTTTTTAATTGTCTTTGTAGTTTTGTGTCTGAGTCGTCAGAGCCGCTGTGTTTAACCCAGACCTGAACTTTCCACTAAAAGTCTCTCAGAGTTAAATTCTGCAGGCTGTGTTTTCATTCGGCTGAGTAACTCTCTGACCTCACTGTGACCTCTGACCTCGAGTCAAGCAGGATTTCTTTAAAACCTCGCGATACTTTGGAAATGAGGCTTGATTTAAAAATTGCTCCATCTCTGGATAATTTTCTCTGTGATCAGCTTCAGAAGAGGTTCTCATTCTTCTGTGGTTATGTGTTATGAGTGTTATATTTACACTGCAGGATTTGGGTTTGGTTCAGTGATGTCTGGTTTAACCTTTGACCCTGGTCCTGTTTTTTCTGTGGAGCATGTTTCTGCTGAAGAGATGTGTTATTATTAATATAGAGTTAACGCAGACATGTTTTAAATCATTATAACACTCTTTAGGAAACACTCGGCTGCAGCAGGAGAGAAAAACAGAAACAAACCAAACAGAAAACAGTGTAATCTGAGAGTTTAGTGTTTTTAAAGCCTTCGTTCTCTCTTCTTCATGAGTTTAATCCAGTATTTGGTCTAAAGTCTGAACTATCTGTAAACTCACAAATGAACCGGACCTTGGTTGAGTTTGGTTCTGGACCGAGACAAAGAGCAGCTGTTAGTTCTGAAGCTCGTTCTGGAGCGTTCAGCTGAAACCGCGGCTCATGTTCCTTAATCTTTTTTATTATTTAATGCGGATTTAATGCAGTAACTCCAAATGTACTCCGTTCTTGTTTCTTTTCTTTATTTTTTGCTCTGGGAGCCTGTTGTCCTCTCGTTATTGCCTCTGACACTGCCGTACCAGAACTTATTTATCAAAATGCTCTAGCCCTTGAGCAATCTACAAATGGTGCTCTGTTATTGTCAAAAACAGTCTGCTTCAAAACCAGTCGCTGTAATTCCCATAAAACATTTAAAAGCAGCATGTCTGTGAAGTCTGCTGCTTCAGAGTTGTTCAGAACATTTAAAGTTTTGTTTGAGGAGTCGATAAACGCTCTGACGATTAGTTTGTAATGTATTGAGCAGGCCTCGAATCTGAAAAACTACCTTTTTAAAATGAAAAAGGTATTGTTTTCTGATAAATCTGAGTCTGACATTAATTCCCTCCACATATTATTTTCCAAACACTTTATTTTTATTCATGAGGTCTGTTGGTGGTTCATTAAATCCCGCGGCGCGTGGCACCGGCGCTCGTCTCCGATTGGTCGAGGCCGCGATGCATTCGAGAGCTCCTCGTCTGCTTCGTTAATTCCAGGTTTGTCTCAGAGTCTCATTGATATTCATGCGTCTGCACTGTTCACACCTGGAGCTGCTCTTCACTCTTCATCATCATCTTCATCAGAAGTCCTGGTTTAGTCCTGGTTTAGTCCTGGTTTAGTCCTGGTTCAGACCTGGTTTAGACCTGGTTCAGTCCTGGTTCAGACCTGGTTTAGTCCTGGTTTAGACCTGGTTTAGACCTGGTTTAGACCTGGTTTAGTCCTGGTTTAGACCTGGTTTAGACCTGGTTTAGACCTGGTTTAGTCCTGGTTCAGTCCTGGTTCAGACCTGGTTTAGACCTGGTTTAGACCTGGTTTAGTCCTGGTTTAGACCTGGTTTAGACCTGGTTTAGACCTGGTTTAGTCCTGGTTTAGACCTGGTTTAGACCTGGTTTAGTCCTGGTTTAGTCCTGGTTTAGACCTGGTTTAGACCTGGTTTAGTCCTGGTTTAGACCTGGTTTAGACCTGGTTTAGACCTGGTTTAGACCTGTTTTAGACTTGGTTTAGTCCTGGTTTAGACCTGGTTTAGACCTGGTTTAGTCCTGGTTTAGACCTGGTTTAGTCCTGGTTTAGACTTGGTTTAGACTTGGTTTAGTCCTGGTTTAGACCTGGTTTAGACCTGGTTTAGTCCTGGTTTAGACTTGGTTTAGACTTGGTTTAGTCCTGGTTTAGTCCTGGTTTAGACCTGGTTTAGACCTGGTTTAGACCTGGTTTAGACTTGGTTTAGACTTGGTTTAGACCTGGTTTAGACCTGGTTTAGTCCTGGTTTAGACCTGGTTTAGTCCTGGTTTAGACCTGGTTTAGACCTGGTTTAGTCCTGGTTTAGTCCTGGTTTAGTCCTGGTTTAGACCTGGTTTAGTCCTGGTTTAGACCTGGTTTAGTCCTGGTTTAGACCTGGTTTAGTCCTGGTTTAGTCCTGGTTTAGACCTGGTTTAGACCTGGTTTAGTCCTGGTTTAGTCCTGGTTTAGACCTGGTTTAGTCCTGGTTTAGACCTGGTTTAGACCCGGTTTAGTCCTGGTTTAGACCCGGTTTAGTCCTGGTTTAGACCTGGTTTAGACCTGGTTTAGTCCTGGTTTAGACCTGGTTTAGTCCTGGTTTAGACCTGGTTTAGACCCGGTTTAGTCCTGGTTTAGTCCTGGTTTAGACCTGGTTTAGTCCTGGTTTAGACCTGGTTTAGTCCTGGTTTAGACCTGGTTTAGACCTGGTTTAGTCCTGGTTTAGACCTGGTTTAGACCTGGTTTAGACCTGGTTTAGTCCAGGTTTAGACTTGGTTAATTCCTGTTAAAAGCAGCAGAGACTCAAACCTGAGAACTCAGTCTTTTCTTTCAGCTCCGAGTGAGACCTGCATAACTTTACCAGCGTCCGACCCTTGACCAATCAGGATCGAGGAGCGGTGTCAGCCTACGTCCCCTCGGCCAATCACAGTGTGGCCTCTGTCTTGGGGGGCGGGACATGGCGGCGGTTCTTTTGGGCTTTGTCCTGTTGTGTTTTGGATCGAGTCAAAGCCACATTCTTGGACACGCTGAGAGTTCAGGAGGTTGAAGCAGGGGATTGTGGGAATTGGAGGAAAAGGAGGAATGGTAGATGGAGATAAACCTGATTTACTCCTTGTTTGGTCTTGGTTTAGTCCTGGTTTAAGGTCAAAATCCTGGATAAAGACCGTTTTTAGTCCCGGTGTGTAGTGTTGACATGGTTATTCCTGGTTTGAGTTTTGGTTTGGTTATTCTCGGTATAATCCTGATTTAGTCTTGGTTTAGAACTGTGTCAAACCTATTTTTGTTCTTGTTTGGTCCTGGATTAATACAGGGTTTGATTCAGCTCTGGTTTAGTTTTGACATAAATCCACTTTTAGTCTTTGTTATTTCTTTGGGTAGTCCTGAATAAATCCTGGCTTTAGTCATAATTTAATCTTGGTTTTATTGGTTTAGTCTTGGTCCTTCATGTATTCCTGACTTTAGTCTTGATTTTTATTTTATTTCTTTCAGTGTAAACAATGGAAATGTGGTGAATAAGTCGTGTTATTTTTCCATTCAACAGTCTTCAAGCCTTGTTTCCTCTGAACTTTGGACCAGTTTTGGTTCAGTTTTGTTTTTTGTTTGATTTGTAGAAGAGTGTTTCGGCTTTATTCCCATCTTTCTAAACTTTAAATGCAGAAACTGCAGCAGTCTGGTTTAATGCAGTGGAGACGGAGACTGGTGTGGCTTTAATTATATTTCTCACGACGTATGAAACCAAAAAGCTGTGCACACTTCCTGGTGTTGCCCTGGTCTGCCTGTGTTGGATCTTATTCAGAGTTCCAGTGGAGTTCTTCCTTGTGCTTATGTATTTAACGTGTGGTGAATTTCCCGTCACCAAACTAAACCAGACCGACCTGTTCAGACTGATGCTGGCCCTGAACCAGAAGAAGACTCTCTGAAGCCGAACCACCACACGAGGCACGCAGAGGGAGTTTTCTGTCTCTGTGACGAGAAACAATGACCGAAAACTGGTTTAGATCTGGTTTAGGAGAAAGGGTTAATCCCAGGTCTGGTTCTGGTTTAGTCCCTGGTTACTGTCCAGGTTTTAAATGGATTAGAAGTTAGAGTTGGATTTGTTTTTTAAAGTTTGTCTCAGATTTTAGTTTCTTTTAAATTGATTTAAAAGTTCTGATTTCTGATTTGTTTTGGTCTAAAGACTCTAAACTGGATTTGGTTATGTTTTTAAATGGTTCAACTGAATTAAATTTGTTTACGTCAGACTTTAACTGGTTTTTGAATGCATTTAAACTGGTATTAATTGGATTATGACTGGTTTTGAGAGGTTTAATTTGGACTTTAACTGGTTTTGAGTGGCTTTGAACTGTTCTTAATCTTATTTTAAAGGAGTTAAACTGGTTCAAAATGGATTTACACTTGTTCTAACCTGATTCGGCTGTGTTTTGAATGGTCTCACACACACTTGGATTGGTTATTAAAGTTTTAAAGTGGTATAAATGGCTTTGGACTGGTTTTAGGTGGTTTTACTTTATCCACTTTAGTTCTGGTTTATTTACAGTATCAGCCTTAAACAAAAGTGATGTTATAGAGGGGGTATTAAACTCAGGGGTTCTCTCCTGGTACTCCGGTTCCTCCCACCGTCCAAACACACACATGTACAGGTTAATTGGTAACTCTAAAGTGTCCCTAGTGAATGAATGTGAGAGTGAATGGTTGTCTGTCACTGTCTGTCTCTAAATGTTAGCCCTGCGACTAACTGGCCACTGTCCAGGGTGAACCCCGCCTCAGGCCCAAAGCTGCTGGGATAGGCTCCAGTCACCTGTGACCTCTAACGGGACTAAGCGGTAGAAAAAGAATGAATGAATGTTATAGATCTGTGCATGTGTTTGATTAATAACCAGGGCACAAACCAAATAACAGTAACACAAATCAGAGCCATCTTTTGTATTTTTTTATATATGCTTCAATAAATGTAAATACAGTAAGTAATGAAGTTCAGCGACAGATTACAATAAATGATTATTCCAGAAGGAAGACCTAAAGAAACTGAAGAACAACACGCACTGGTTTATTCAGTTTATGTCGAAACACAAGAGGCCAAAACATTGTTTCTGTAAGTTTAAAACCAAAACTTTATTGAAAATATAATGAAAATTATTTTGAATGGAGTCCATTCATCGCTGCAGTAAATAGATCATTAAACTCTTAAAGACTAAAAGAGCATTCATTGACCAATCAGAGCAGAGGAGGTCTAGAAGGAGGGGCTTAAAGACGAGTTAAATTCTTGTCCTGGTTTAGCCTTGGTTTACTTTAGTTTTAAAACAGTTTTCCTCAAGCGTTACTCACACCTATCCTGTTAAATAAAAAATAAATAAATAAATAAAAACACCTCCGACATGTCTCTTCAAAATTAAAATCTACAAGCCTTATTCATTTTCAATTTTAACATTTAAACATCACCCACTATTTTCTTTCTCCTGAGCTTGGTTTAGCTTTTTTTTTTTACGATTTCCTTAATTATAATTTATTTTTTCATAATTACATTGGCATTTATAATTTGTCTGTGACCTTTTTAATTTTGTTCTTCTGTGAAAGGAGTTGTATTCAGGGCATTTTGAATTATGATTTTTCACATATTACTCAAAAGGCTATTGGATTTGAATCACTTTTGTCCCAGTTCTGACCCTGTATATTCCATTATTGTGGTCTGTTATTGGTCCCTCTCTATTATTAGTCTCAGTGAGGTTGTTATTAAACTCAGGGCCAGTGGGTTTCGTCCGGAGGGGTTTGTTTTGTAAAAATTCACCTCTTTATCCCTCTCTTTTTTTATGTTTGGTTGTAATGTGCGGTCGTCCTGACATTTCCAATATAAACTCCATCTGCAGTAAAACCAGACTGTGTTCCTAATGAAAGCAGAGTCTCTGACAAACATAACGAGTGACGAACCGAGGGCTAGGTTAAAGGAAACTGTAGTGAGGCCTCCTGTAACTGAAGTTTATGTTTTATTGTGTGACGGACATTTATTTAATTATCATCAAGGAAAATGAACAAGTCACTTTTACAGGACCAGACTGCGCTGGCTACAGAGCGCTGGGCGACTGCTTGTCACTGTACTTTCATTCTCTGTTTTCTCATTTCAGCCCTTTTCACACAAACACTGAACCCCCCCCTCCAGTTTTCACTTGGAGACGATTCTTCAGAGCCTAGTGACCTTCCCGAGTCTCTGTAATGTAACCTCTGACCTGTGGGTCTCTGTGATAGACGCTCCATAGTGAGCCGAGGATGTATCCAGAGCTGAGGTCTCTTTCTTCTGTTTGGTTCAGTGTCACATGTTCCAATAACGTATATAATAATGTAGTTTTCAATATTAGCAATAATCCCTGTCACCGCAGGAGGCTTGTGTGTTCATTAGCTCAGTGTTAGCTCTGTGTTAGCTCTGTGTTTGCTGCATGTTAGCTCTGTGTTAGCTCTGTGTTAGCTCTGTGTTAGCGCCATGTTTGCTGCATGTTAGCTCCGTGTTAGCTCCGTGTTAGCTCTGTGTTAGCTCTGTGATAGCTGAGGTGCATTGGCTCAGTGGTAGAGGGGTAGTTCTCAACCAGAAGGTAGGCGGTTCGATTCCCGCTCTCCCCACAGTTCATACTGTCGTTGTGTCCTTGGGCAAGACACTTAACCCCCCTTACCTCCAGTGGTGTTCCAGCTGTGACACTGGTGAATGGAACCTTAATGTAAGTTGCTTTGTATAGAAGCATCTGCTAAATGACTAAATTTAAATGTAAGTGTAATAGCTCCGTGTTAGCTCCGTGTTAGCTCCGTGTTAGCTCTGTGTTAGCTCGGTAAATCCAGCAACTGTTCATGTGTTCTACCAACACAGAACATGTCAGAGAGAGTCCGGGGGAAATAACCTCATTACATCTGGGTTAAATGTGTGAAAACAGCTTAAATCCACAATCAGCGTCAATCTGTAGACTTTGAAGAGGTTTGAAGAGGACTTTGAAAACTTGGATATGTTGCTGATAATGAATCTAAAGAAGTCTCTAAACTTGAGTGTAAAGATGAGAGGCTGCTGTCAACAGTAGAAGTGTTTAAGGCTCAGGTTTGGGTCTGGCACCAGATATGGAAACCACTAAAACCGTGATATTCCAACATTGTGATAGGATCTGATAAAACAATATAAGAAAGAACTATTGTTGCTGTCAAAATATTAAATCAAAGTGTCAACCTGTGGTATTTTTTAAAGGTTTTAATCAGACAGTTAGATACAACAATTACTCAAACTCTACTAACTCAATGAAAACAAAGCAAACAGTGCGTCTAAATTCAAAATTCTATTTTATTTCTCAGTCCGCCCGTGAAACTTGGGACAGACTCAGATCTTTCAGTCTTAAGTTCTTGGTAAAGGAATCCTGTTTTATTTTCTAAACTGTGGGCATCACTTGAGGATTTGTCAAACATATCGAACGTTGGCAGAGCCTGGGCCGTGTTTGTCCTGTTTTAGTTCAGTACAATGTGTTTCCTGCTCAAACATTTGACGAGGACTTAAAGATGGCACTCGCAGCAGAAACAGAAGAGAAACAGCAGACTCCGAGCAGACGTCTGTGTGAGCCGAGACGAGTCGGCACATTCTGGATTTAAACACACAAATATGTTCGGTTCAGTCGGGTTACAGCGAAACCACAAATAAATAAACTGGGAATAAACCATCACTGAATCAAAATATGAAAAGCAATAGATAATTCTTCTTTAAAAAATGTTGATGTTTTTGAGCCAGATTGACTAAGCTGTGCAGTTTTTGTGATTATCAGACAAGATGTGGCCTTATCTACAAATCTATTTACAACCTACAGTGTTTAGGCTAAACCAGCTCATGTCAGTAGTACCCAGTGCAGAGTGAAAAACAGCACTGTATCTTTAAGCTCAGAGTGTTACAGCGTCTTACTCACCTGGAGAAAAAGATGGGTTAAAGACGGTCATAATGCCGTTCGACAGGTGTGTAAACCTGTACGTTTCCACTGAATATATCCTCACTTCACAAAGTCACACCTGAGACCTGATCCAAGGTCATGGATCAGGTCTGTCTTTGTTTGTCTTCTCACCTTGTGTCATCACTTGACCTTCACCTGTGTCTCCTCGAGTAGACTCCTCCTGTGTCAGTGTTCTCGTCGAATAATTATTACTCGTAAAGTCACTTTTTCTTTTTTTTTACCAGAATCTGCTTCTGATTGAGCTCTTTTGGTGGATTTTGAATAATTTTTTGCTTGATTTGTAAAACAGCTTCTGTGTTTTTCCTTCTCTGTAGGAGACCTGGTTTAGTCCTGGTTTAGACCTGGTTTAGACCTGGTTCAGACCTGGTTTAGTCCTGGTTTAGACCTGGTTTAGTCCTGGTTTAGACCTGGTTTAGACCTGGTTTAGTCCAGGTTTAGTCCAGGTTTAGACCTAGTTTAGACCTGGTTTAGACCTGGTTTAGACCTGGTTTAGACCTGGTTTAGACCTGGTTTAGTCCAGGTTTAGACCTGGTTTAGACCTGGTTTAGACCTGGTTTAGACCTGGTTTAGACCTGGTTTAGACCTGGTTTAGACCTGGTTTAGTCCTGGTTTAGACCTGGTTTAGTCCTGGTTTAGTCCTGGTTTAGACCTGGTTTAGTCCTGGTTTAGACCTGGTTTAGACCTGGTTTAGATCTGGTTTAGACCTGGTTTAGTCCTGGTTTAGACCTGGTTTAGACCTGGTTTAGACCTGGTTTAGTCCTGGTTTAGACCTGGTTTAGACCTGGTTTAGTCCTGGTTTAGACCTGGTTTAGTCCTGGTTTACATTCGGCTCCAGTCGCTGCTGATTATTCTTCTCTTTTTTAACTCTGTCAGTGTTTTCCCCCCCGACACTGGCTGCTCTCTGATTGGTCAGTGGTCTGTGTTTCGTCTCTTTGGACTTTCAGTGTAAGTTTCTACTCAACCTGACCCTTGCTCCGACCTTTACCTCGTACTGTTATATTCAAACTAACTGAGAGTATATTGACCAATTACCCCCCCCCACCCCCCCGTGCTGTGTAAGAGTCTGTCTGTCATTCACACAGCCTTCATTTGTTTCACATAAAGCTCACTCCTCGTACATTTCAGCTCAAACGACTGCTTTTGAATAAATATAAATAACAGGTTGAATAAAAAGGGATCAGAATAGAAGACCTTTCCAAGAACTACACAATTATTTTTCTTCATAATACACACTCCATAAAACAAGACCGTTTGCTTTTACTATCTTCTTCCATTCTTTCTTCTTCTTTGTCCTTTTCTGCTTAAAATTGTGGCAAAAGATTAATAACTTTCTTTCAGTCGTGTTCCTGTCCCTCACCTCGACCCAAGGCTTGAAAAATCCCCAGATTTCATGCCACAGTTTTGACCATATTCTGTTTTTCTTCATATTCTTTTTTTAGTGGCTGTTAGTTTTGCCCTCTTTCTCCTGAAAAAAAAAAAAAAGAAATTTCAAAATGTCATGCCACAGTTGCTTCTTTTCTCTAAAATTTCTTTTTCGTTTGTGCCAAAAAATTCTGAATATTTGTTCAATTGTATCTCCATCTCTCTCCAATTTCCAAACCAAACCTTAAATTCTCTCGATTCAAGCTGAAATCTTGTTCCATAGATGCTTCAATTTTTTGCTGTTCTCTCGTAATATTTGAAGTATTTTTTTAAAATCCAGTCCTAACCCTGTTACGACACGTGTTTATGTTTGAATCCAAAGCTTTATGTTTTATTTAATGTCACACCACAATAGCCTATTTTTTCAAAAATCTCTTGAAGCGTTCTTGAAGATTTTTGTACCAAAAATACTTTGCTTTGTATTTTTCAAAGAAAACCCCAAAATCCTTTTTTTTTTTTTTTTTTTTTAACATGACAGAAATTATGGCAGTGCTTTTTGTACGTCATGAGAAAAAAATGGTTTAGTCCTGGTTTTAGTCCTGTTTTAGTCCTGGTTTTAGTCCTGGTTTAGACCTGGTTTTAGTCCTGTTTTAGTCCTGGTTTTAGTCCTGGTTTAGTCCTGGTTTTAGTCCTGGTTTAGTCCTGGTTTTAGTCCTGGTTTTAGTCCTGGTTTTAGTCCTGGTTTAGTCCTGGTTTTAGTCCTGGTTTTAGTCCTGGTTTAGTCCTGGTTTTAGTCCTGGTTTAGTCCTGGTTTTAGTCCTTTAGTTACATTTATTTCTTGTTAATCTTTCTCACATATTTGGTCCTAAACCATAAGAAGTGCTGATTTAAATGTCTGTGCTTATATTTTCCTTCAAACCGAACCTTTAAATCCCCCTCTGTGGTTTTGGTTTTCTGCCCGTGTCTCTCTCTGTCTCGGTCTCTCTCGGTTTTTTGGCTGCGGTTGCCGTGGTAACAGGATTTGGTTGGGAGCAGGTCGTGGTTAGTTTTTGGTTGTGTTTTTTTTTTCTCTCACAGCTCTTTCTCTCTCTCTGAGTGTTGTTTTATTCTTCTCTCTGTCACAGATCGAGTCTCACCTGGAGATTATTACCCACAGTGCACCACTGCGACGCCGGCACGCGCTGAAAGCTGATTGGACGGAGGTAGGGGACGCGCCAGGAGCTGATTGGACGAGGGTTTTTACTCCACTTTACGCTTCTGCTTCAGCAACTGCAGTGAGTAACACATGTCGATCTGGACTTGGGTTTTATTATGTGGTCTTTATTGTCTGCTGTTTCTGCTTTGTATGTGATTTAATTAAAGTCAAATCTGTTCAAATCCACCTGAAACCTGTTTAAATCCAACTAAAACCAGCTCAAATCCACCTGAAACCTGTTTAAATCCAACCAAGTTTGTATTGAACAGGGTTTAGTTGGATTTGAACTGGTTTTAGTTGGATTTGAACAAGGTTTAGTTGGATTTGAACTGGTTTTAGTTGGATTTGAACAGGGTTTAGGTGGATTTGAACAGGTTTAGTTGGATTTGAACAGGTTTAGTTGGATTTGAACAGGTTTAGTTGGATTTGAACAGGGTTTAGTTGGATTTGAACAGGGTTTAGTTGGATTTGAACAGGGTTTAGTTGGATTTGAACAGGGTTTAGTTGGATTTGAACTGGTTTTAGTTGGATTTGAACAAGGTTTAGTTGGATTTGAACAGGGTTTAGTTGGATTTGAACAGGGTTTAGTTGGATTTGAAGAGGCTTTAGTTGGATTTGAAAAGGTTTTGGTTGGATTTGAAGAGGTTTCAGGTGGATTTGAACTGGTTTCAGGTGGATTTGAACTGGTTTCAGGTGGATTTGAACTGGTTTCAGGTGGATTTGAACTGGTTTCAGGTGGATTTGAACTGGTTTCAGGTGGATTTGAACTGGTTTCAGGTGGATTTGAAGAGGTTTCAGGTGGATTTGAAGAGGTTTCAGGTGGATTTGAAGAGGTTTCAGGTGGATTTGAACAGGTTTCAGGTGGATTTGAAGAGGTTTCAGGTGGATTTGAAGAGGTTTCAGGTGGATTTGAAGAGGTTTCAGGTGGATTTGAATTGGTTTCAGGTGGATTTGAATTGGTTTCAGGTGGATTTGAATTGGTTTAAGGTGGATTTGAACTGGTTTCAGGTGGATTTGAACTGGTTTCAGGTGGATTTGAATTGGTTTAAGGTGGATTTGAATTGGTTTCAGGTGGATTTGAACTGGTTTCAGGTGGATTTGAATTGGTTTCAGGTGGATTTGAAGAGGTTTAAGGTGGATTTGAACTGGTTTCAGGTGGATTTGAAGAGGGTTCAGGTGGATTTGAACTGGTTTCAGGTGGATTTGAACAGGTTTCAGGTGGATTTTAACTGGTTTCAGGTGGATTTGAACTGGTTTCAGGTGGATTTGAACTGGTTTCAGGTGGATTTGAACTGGTTTCAGGTGGATTTGAATTGGTTTCAGGTGGATTTGAACTGGTTTAAGGTGGATTTGAACTGGTTTCAGGTGGATTTGAACAGGTTTCAGGTGGATTTGAATTGGTTTCAGGTGGATTTGAACTGGTTTCAGGTGGATTTGAATTGGTTTCAGGTGGATTTGAACTGGTTTCAGGTGGATTTGAACTGGTTTCAGGTGGATTTGAACTGGTTTCAGGTGGATTTGAACTGGTTTCAGGTGGATTTGAACAGGTTTCAGGTGGATTTGAACTGGTTTCAGGTGGATTTGAACTGGTTTCAGGTGGATTTGAACTGGTTTCAGGTTGATTTGAACTGGTTTCAGGTTGATTTGAACAGGTTTCAGGTGGATTTGAACAGGTTTCAGGTGGATTTGAACAGGTTTCAGGTGGATTTGAACAGGTTTCAGGTGGATTTGAACAGGTTTCAGGTGGATTTGAACTGGTTTCAGGTGGATTTGAACTGGTTTCAGGTGGATTTGAACAGGTTTCAGGTGGATTTGAATTGGTTTCAGGTGGATTTGAACTGGTTTCAGGTGGATTTGAACTGGTTTCAGGTGGATTTGAACTGGTTTCAGGTGGATTTGAACAGGTTTCAGGTGGATTTGAACAGGTTTCAGGTGGATTTGAACAGGTTTCAGGTGGATTTGAACTCAACAGTCTTTATCGTGTATTTGAATAGTGTTTGAATGATTTTGTCGTTCATTCATGTTTTCTTGGCTCTTGAGCAGATCTTAGGGACATGCTACATTAATGTGTCACACGCTGCTCATCGTTAAAAGTGTCTCTGAAACATCGTCCTTTCACTAAAATTAAATTTTAAATTCCTACCAGTGTGCTTTCATGATATTATACAAATATATTTAGATTAAATAAAGAAACTGTGTGTGTGTGTGTGTGTGTGTGTGTGTGTGTGTGTGTGTGTGTGTGTGTGTGTGTGTGTGTGTGTGTGTGTGTGTGTGTGTGTGTGTGTGTGTGTGTGTGTGTGTGTGTGTGTGTGTGTGTGTGTGTGTGTGTGTGTGTGTGTGTGTGTAGTGTGTGTAGTGTGTGTAGTGTGTGTGTGTGTCCTGAGCGTGAACGCTGTCTGACGTGAGTCCAGTTAAGTCTGAGTCCAGGACTTGCTGTTCTCTTTGTTCTCTTCGTCCTGCTTCAGAAACTTCACTCACTGTTCGTTCAAATGTTAAACTGGACTGGACTGAATGAAAAGATGAACACAGATAGAAATGTGTCTTTCTCTGAACTACAAAGGCTTTGATAAGGACTGCAACAGGACAAACTAAACCAGGACTAAACCAGGTCTAAACCGGGTCTAAACCAGGACTAAACCAGTTCTTTAGCAAGACTAATATGTGCTGTAACAAACCCTACAGCTGTAAATGCCTGAGAATTGCCTGAGTTGTTGTAAAATTGGCTCATTTCTATTATTAGTCCCTCGTAGGTAACTTAAGGAACAGTTGGTAGGTTATTCTAACCTGACTCTAACAGCGAGAGTCTGGAAAGTCTCAGTATCAGCTCATGTTCCTCGGAGCAAAGCGACTCAGGACCAACCGAACGGAAAAGGAACGAACATGACTCAAAAATCTACGAAGAAATAAACAAACTAACATGGCTTCTTCTTTAAAAAGGAACACTTTTAGTTCTGTTGAGGTTTTCAACACGAGATGTTGTCCTGATTATTTAAAACTGATTGAAGAGCAGACTCTCGTTCATAAAAACACATAAATACATGCGTAAGGTTAGTTAGAAACAGGAGCTTATAGCAGCCGGAATGAGCTCCTGAACCCCTCGACAGCGCAGGGAGAATACTCCACACATTATAGATTTATTCACCGTGATTTTCAAGAAACCTTCTCCACAAAATGCTTTTTGGGTTTGAATCTACATAAATATGTTGGCTTCAGATACGACTAACTCAAATAAAAATCAAAAGTCTTTTAGTCGACTCTCTTCAGCCTCGTTTCCACCGGGACGGGTCGGGTCGGTTCTGGAGCGTTTCCACCAAAAGGGGTCCAAAGCCTTGTCCTGGAGCCACAAGCTTTGTGGTCGTCTTTGGGGGGGGGGCGTAGTTCAGCCCTGCATCAGCTGATCGGACGGAGGATAAGCCTCACTTGCAAGAAAACCAGACGGAAAAGGAAAAACCAATAAACAGACATGTTTTTCAGATAAATTCCTCCTTGTTTTTTTGATAAAGGTCATGTTCAAACAGAAAACATAATAAATGTACTTTTGTTTGTTCTCAGCAGCTGTTTGTGTTTTAAACAGAGTCAGTGTGGTTCGGCTCTGGTTTCATGAATTTAAACTTTATATTTATTGTCTCCACTGCATTAAACACGACCTGAGAGAGTCTAAACGAGAGGGACCTGCTGCAGCTGTGAAGGTAACGTTCAGAAAGATGGAACAGAAACAGGTGAATGTTTCCTGCAGCAGCTGTTCCTCCAGCCTCTCACTGCTGCAGAAGAAGGAAACACAAGCCTCATCAGGAGAAACTGTCCCGTACCTCGGACACCAAACCAGAAAAAGCAGTGTCTAATGAAAGCCCGAGTGTGTGTCCTGTGGCAGAGCAGTGTTAGAGCGATAGTGTTGGAGCTGTGATAGTGTTAAAGTGAAATACCCCGGGCCCACTCACTCCTCCTCAGGTGTGAAAGGACTGAGAGCAGTGAGAAGAGGTGAGTCACACTCTCCCACTCAGCTCCACTTTCAAATACTTCACAAACGTAACAATACAGAGCCGCTTCCACACACAGCGCCGGAAAATCACCACAAATACCACTTCCACATTCATCACTGGAGATAAACGTTTTAGGAGAACATGTCGGGTGGGTTTATCTGTGATTAGACTGTGGTTTAGAATAACCCAGGAAATGAGTGGTTAAGATGAGAAAGTATAGTCACGTGTTAGTTCCACAGCTCCAGCTCTGAACAGTGTCTGTTACAGTCTTTCAGTTTAAAAGTTTGATGTTGAAGTGACAGCTCAGTGGAGTCAGCCCCTCACAGAAGGTCCAGAGTTCGACTGCTTCGACGCGGGGCCTCACTGTGTGGAGTTGGTCCCCGGCTGCTAACTATGAATTTCCCCAGGACGCTCGATTATGTAACTGGATTTGTAGAGATTTTCTGCCTCAAATGAATCTTTGGCACTTCGAGTATCGGCCGTGAAAGCCAGAGCAACAGCATCCACAGTTTAAACTCTGCACATCCAGGGGCTGAGCTGGAGGGGGCTTTGAGGCATAGATTTCACTCGACAATAGACAACATTAAAAACAGTTTTATATAGACCATGATGTTTTAATTTGGAAAACGCTAACATTTATCACTTTTTCGTGTAGCATCCTCTCGACTTTAGGATCACTTTAAAGACTTGGCTTAAAACTGAAATTCTTGTTGTAACAGGTACACGTCTGAGTCGTGTTTAACTCGTGCGTCTGTCTCTAAGTTTCTCTAAGACTCTGATATTTCTCGGTTTTAAGGCAGATTTAAGGCGTGCGCAGCATTTGGAGCTGAACAGATGGCCGTTTTATCAGCGACGCTCGGATCACACTGACACCACATTCATCACAGCCTTTGTTTTACACAATTAATAATTATCAAACAAAGCAGCAGCGTGAGCTCCTGAATCAGACCAACAAGAAGACTTTAGCACAAATTTAACTGTTATCTTCTGTTTGTATGAAAATATCCCACAACAGAGGGGTTTAGTCCTGCTTCAGTGCCTCTTAAAACGCCTTTCTTTGGTTTTGGCCGGACATTGATCCTGTCACTTGTTAGAACGTTTGATACTTTCTACTTTTCATTTCCTCGTGTGAGGTTCTAATGCATTTATAAAATATTACGTTATTCCAGGAACAGCCCACTGTGTGTTCTTCAGTGGTTTTGTTTGCTTTTAATCACTTATAAATATTGTAAAAGAATCATCTGTAAAAATAAAACAAGACCTTAAGCTGTCATCTTCTCCATTGGACACATCAAAAACATTTTCCTGATGAAACAAAAGCAATAAGTGTGTATATTTTTGTTATATTTTCCACATAATTGTACATTAGACTGCTCGGTTTTCCTCCCATCAGCTGTAATCTCTCTGATCTCCGTCTAAACCCTCCTCGCTCTGGTCCAGGTCCGGGTCGGGCGCAGCGCTCCGTGGGCCGTTTGTCGCTCTGTTTTTGGCCGTTTTTCTGTAAATATTTTTAGCGTGTGGTGTTGAACCGCGAGGCCCCGAGGCTGCGAGGATCTGGCGCCGCTCGGATCCAGCTGGACCTCGGCCAAACGCTGGTGAAACTGGCTCGGACTCGGCAGGTTTTCACTCAGCAGGACTGAGGAGGAATGTGCAGAGAATAAGGAAGTGAGGAAGAGCGAGACACGAGGACGGAACTGCACAAGAGCTAATCTGAATCAACTAGGTCTAAACCGGGTCTAAACCAGGTCTAAACCAGGACTTAACCAGGTCTAAACCTGGTCTAAACCAGGTCTAAACCAGGTCTAAACCTGGTCTAAACCAGGTCTAGACCTGCTTGAGTAGCACATCTTTCCCTTCTGTATTTCCTGGTCTGTGTCTGCTGATTGGTTGAAGCTGTATTCGGGGGATTCCTCTGGTTTACGGCTGATTTGTGATGTGCTGCGTGTTTTTGGCAGACGCTGGTTTCTGACTGAGAGGCGATGCTCAGAGCAGATTGTGTCGCAGCAGGAGCCAGATAAACGCTTCACACACCGACACTCGCACTAAACTCACTTTTACTTCACCGTCAGAGGAAAGACAGGGCGAGCCCATAAAGCAACAGCCACACTTTGTCCTGTTGGTATAAAATATAGAGTCAGTAGATCCTGGAGGTCAGTGATGCTGATCCTGTGATCTGTTCAGGACTGGTTTAGGACACATGTCAAAGGCCCAGGGGCCAAATGCAGCCCTTGTCTTTTATGGCCCTTACATTTGGTTGGTAATATTTGTGGGACTTTGTAAATGATCCGGTTATATTATGATTGAGAGGGTTTTAGAAGGATTTGTCACAGTCTGAGGCCCTTAAAACTTTCAGCTGATACCAATATCCAATACTTATTTTGCTGTTGTGGCCGATATTGGCCGATGTTGCTAACACTATTTAAAATATTGATAGTTATTGCTTTACTGAATACATTATATATATATATATTTATTGATTATGCATATTTAACCTTAAACTGTGTAATTACATTAATGTCCATTCTTGGTTATGTGGCTCTTGCAGAATCAGGGGCTGGTTGTTCCTTTAGCAGTGCTTTGTTCTTGTGTTAGGGACCGCCTCCTGCTAACGCTAACACTAGCCTGTTGTTGGTATTCATTGTAAACCTCTGGGTGTTGGATTTTAAATGAGTTTAACTTTGCCATTGCATGCGTTGCTGATTTCAATCCGACTTCTTTTGACTCATATGTCCACAGCTCTAGTATTGAACTTACAAGTGCCCCTGGCCGAAATGGAGCGCTGCTTTCAGGTGCACTACAGTCTCACAGGCCCAAACAAACCAGTCGACAGAATATCATATCAGCTTTCCACAAAGAAACACACACATCAGCCGATAACAGTATTAGCGCCAATACATCTTTACCTAAAAGGATTCTTCTTTATTTACAACCTTTCATTAGGGACACTTTAGAGTTTCCATTTGACCTGTACATGCATGTGTTTTTGCGGTGGGAAGAACCGGAGTACCTGGAGAGAACATGGTAACACAGGGAGGACATGCAGACTCCTCACAGAAAGACTGGAGTTGGCCGAGGATGTTCGAGTCGGGGTTTGAACCCAGTGCCACCAGTTCCTGTAACAGATAATCTAAACGTGCAGTGATCTTTTGGCCAAGGGTTACCGTTAGAAAGTGGACTTGTAAAGGAAAAGAACAGGATACCAAGGTGACACAAAGGCTTTAGAGGAGGAAACACTAGATTAACACCCCTCAATGTTTGCTTGCTATGGAATGTAAACACCATCCCATTCCTTGAGCTCAAGGGCAACCCCCAGGAGTGACCCACTCAAACATTCTAAACAGAAGGCAGACTTACCAAAGAACGACAGAGAAACATCAGCTGTAGAGTTTATTGAACTTTACACAGAAAAAGTCTCAAAGCAAAAACAGGTTCAACCCGACAGCAGCCCTCACTGCCAGACCGGCGGAGACCTGTCCAAAAACACCTTTCTTCTTTTGCTCTTTTTTATGATTTTACATGACTTTATAAACAACAATCAAAGCTTGGGCACGCACGATGACGAGAAGGCTGGTCATCAGGGTCAGAGCGAGAGGCCAGCGTATTTCCAGAATCCATGGCCTCAACAGTTTTCTTTATCTTAAAAACTAAATCCAGATGCTTTAACCTTTTCTTCAGGATGACCTGGATGACTGAGAACCTTCACATAAAACATGGTTCATTTTTTATGTATTTTGTTTGCTCTCAGGAAAGCTTAAAGCAGCCCTGCCTAACCTTTGGCCTTTAGTATCTTTACCAGTTTGAGCCGGACAGTTTGAAAAGAACTCGTGAAATGGTAGTCTCTGTAAGTGGTTGTCTCCGGCGCTGGAGCAGACACGTTCCAGCGCCGGAGATGAGATGAGGGCCGTCTGCAGAAACAGATGCAGGTTACAGTAAACGGTAATGCAGCTAAAGTCGTAGGAAACGATAACAACAGGACGATTCCAACAAACCACATGAACACAGACTCCAGCTCAGTTTAGACCCATCTCTGCGTCAGGGTCTGTTCATCGCCTCCAGAACAATCAGAAGCAGATGAAAATCTACAAGTGTCTTCATTTTAACAGGAGACAAACGGAAAGCTTGTTTTATTGTTAATAAGCTGTTACTTAATTGAATGTTAATTTAATTCTGCATTTATTTTGCAAATGTTAGTTTCCTTTTACGCGCCGCGTCCTGCTGCAGAGGCAGGGCTGCTGTGTTTCAGAACAACTCTGCGCTGATGGAAAATACATGCTGATGAATTTAGAACGTGCACCACATCAGTCGTTTCAGAAGCTGTACTGTAGACCATGTTAACCATCAACATTCCTGGTAAAAAGTATTCACTCAGTGTCACTCGGCCATTTAAAAACCCTTTTTCTAATTCTGTCCATGTCTCAGCAGGAAACATCAATATTTCACAAAAGCTCAATTTAATTTTCCACTTCTCGTTTGAGTCTTTGTCCAGAAACAATTTAAACTGGAGACTTTCAATGTCCCTGATTTTTCCCAATCATTTTTTTTCAAATGTCTGAATTTCTTTTGACTTTTGACAGTTTCTGAGTTTCCAGTCGAGAAAAGACACAGAGTAAATACAGCGTCGTGACCGAGGTTTGTTCAGAGCCACCACACGATGAGCTCCAGACAAAACGTTCAGTCAGGCTTTGTTCCAGAGGTTTCCTGCTGCGACTCGGACCTGCTTTAGACCTGGTTTAGTCCTGGTTTAGTCCTGGTTTAGTCCTGGTTTAGACCTGGTTTAGTCCTGGTTTAGTCCTGGTTTAGTCCTGGTTTAGTCCTGGTTTAGACCTGGTTTAGACCTGGTTTAGACCTGGTTTAGTCCTGGTTTAGTCCTGGTTTAGACCTGGTTTAGTCCTGGTTTAGACCTGGTTTAGTCCTGGTTTAGACCTGGTTTAGTCCTGGTTTAGTCCTGGTTTAGTCCTGGTTTAGACCTGGTTTAGTCCTGGTTTAGACCTGGTTTAGTCCTGGTTTAGTCCTGGTTTAGTCCTGGTTTAGACCTGGTTTAGTCCTGGTTTAGTCCTGGTTTAGTCCTGGTTTAGTCCTGGTTTAGTCCTGGTTTAGACCTGGTTTAGTCCTGGTTTAGTCCTGGTTTAGACCTGGTTTAGACCTGGTTTAGTCCTGGTTTAGACCTGGTTTAGTCCTGGTTTAGTCCTGGTTCAGTCCTGGTTTAGGGATGATGTTGATCATGTGACCTGAGGCGGTCGGTCTGATGAAAATGAACCCGGTCCTCGTGTTGGAGCTGTGGTCCAGAGGAGTCCAGTGTGGACTAAAGAAGGACTTCAGCTAAAGACGTGGATTAAACAGGCTCCTGACAATACATTTTTACGTAGTTAGTGATGATTGGGGCGGCAGTAGCTCAGTGGGTAGAGCGGCCGTCCTTCGACCGGCGGGTGAGTGGTTTGCGACCAGCTCGAAACATCCCAAAACATCATAACATCCCGCTCTCCCCCACATACTGTCGTTGTGTCCTTGGGCAAGACACTTAACCTACATTGCCTCCAGTGAGTGTTCTGTAACACTGGTAAATAGTTTAATCTGTGTAAAGCGCTTTGAGTGCCTTCTACAGTAGGTGGGAAAGCGCTATATAAAAATAAAGATTATTATTATTATTATTATTATTAGGATATAAAATAGAAATAGTTAGTTTTTTGTTATTATTTAGTTTGTTTTCTTTGTTAAAGCTATAAAGACGAGCAGCTGCAGTGACACACTCAGCCCAGAGCCGATAAACCAATCAGAACCCTTCTGGTCTGGACCCGACCCACTCACAGCCTGGTTCTTTCATTCTGAACCCTGCCACTGACCCGATCCTTCAGCTCTAAATACTGTGTTCTGCTGAACCAGAGCCGACATCTTCATAAAGCACCAAACACTTTATTTTTGTCCCAGGAAGAGCATTTTTAGTAGTACATATAAAAAAAAAAATAAAGGAATAAGCCCTGCACATTTGTTTGATTTTAGTTTTTTAAATCTGCTCTTGGTGGATTTCACAGACTTTGATCTTGTTTTGACACTAACTGTGAAAAAGCTCTGTTCCTGAGGACAGCAGGTTCAGGAGAATGTATGAAGGACGCAGGGTCTTAAATGGAACTAAAGACACATGATAGTCGTGTTCTGTGTTGAGTTTTAGTGTCAGTGCTCTGCGTCTGCCTCTGATATATTCTTTAATAAAGACATGTCTCTGAGCAGATTTGGCGTTAGGAGCAGGTTTTTTCGCTGACGTCTTTTTTTGTGGAGGAACTTTGCAGAACAATAGCGGCTGTGATGGAACTTTGCAGAACAATAGCGGCTGTGATGCAACTCTGTGTAACGCCACGTGATGTAACTGTGATTAAAGACTGTACAAGTGCCCCGTTCTCCACAGTCACAGGTTAATCCTACTGTTTGGAAAGGTTTATGTGGTTTTATTCTTAAACACACATATACCTTTTCTCTTTTTATAAACCAGCCATCGTTAGACAGGTTCAAATGCACAAGCACTACAAAATGAGATGAAAATGAGATTAGAATTAGATTAAATTTTCCCTTTGCAAACATAATTTACATCACAATTTCCCTAAACCAGGCGTGTCTCTGTAAGTACAGGTTATAGATGGATTTAATTAGGGCTGCACAATAGTTATTGGACCAATAAACTATCGGTCAATAATAAGAAAAATAGTGTCATTTTTAATCCACACTCTTTAGTTTTACTTTGCCTTCGTCCTGTCTTGTGTAGCCTGCCTTGTATATTTACAATCATCAGCGATGAACAAGAAGAGCTACGAGCCTGCGTGGTCGTGTGGAGAACATGTTCAAGAAACAGAAGAAACACAGCAGCCTTTCTTAGAAATCACCTAAAGCTATGACGCTGCAGAGGCTAGCGTTAAAGCTAAGACACTCAGACTAAACTAATAAACTGCAAAGTAATGAGTTTACAGCAATTCACAATCTGATCATCATCAAGTTTTACTTCTGACATATGGACCTCTGACGTTAGCCCCGTGAGTATGCTTCATTTAACCGCTCAGTGGCTGGATAAAAATAAGACCCACAGGACAATGAGCAGGTTTTAGATGGATTTGAGCAGGTTTTAGATGGATTTGTGCAGGTTTTAGTTGGATTTGAACAGGTTTTAGATGGATTTGAGCAGGTCTTAAATGGATTTGAGCAGGTTTTAGGTGGATTTGAACAGGTCTTAAATGGATTTGAGCAGGTCTTAAATGGATTTGAGCAGGTTTTAGTTGGATTTGAACAGGTTTTAGATGGATTTGAACAGGTTTTAGATGGATTTGAGCAGGTCTTAAATGGATTTGAGCAGGTTTTAGGTGGATTTGAACAGGTTTTAGATGTATTTGATCAGGTTTTAGTTGGATTTGAACAGGTTTTAGATGGATTTGAGTAGGTTTTAGTTGGATTTGAACAGGTTTTAGATGGATTTTAACAGGTTTTAGATGGATTTGAGCAGGTTTTAGTTGGATTTGATTTGAACAGGTTTTAGATGGATTTGAGCAGGTTTTAGTTGGATTTGAGCAGGTTTTAGTTGGATTTGAACAGGTTTTAGTTGGATTTGAGCAGAAAACTTAAATGTTGTGGACATAAACAGTACATTTCTGAAGCTGAGGCCTGTATAAAATCTCACCTTGTGCCACGGTTGGCCCTCGGGCCGGACTTTGGACTTATGTATTTTTTGACGTTTAAAGAGGCTAATGTAACTTTTGTGGTTAATTTAGTTAGTGTTTATTATATTTCTACTGTTGAGTGAAAAACCTTTTCCAGTTTAGTCCATTGTGTTCTCTTAGGTTACAGTTTCCTCTGGTCCGTCCTCAGAAGGGCAACGAGAGATGAGTAAGTGTGTAGTGCTTAGTGAAGAGTGTAAAAGACAAATGTTTGACTAAAATAACACGCTGTCGTCAGGAGGTTTGTGTTTTCTCGCCCGGAGGTGGGACAGATGTGGACCTGTCCCACAGAGAGGCCTCCTGCAGAGACCTCAGCACAGTCTGCCCTCATTAGTGAGTGTTCAGAGCTCAGTGTTCAGAGCTCAGTGTTCAGAGCTCAGTGTTCAGGGCTCAGTGTTCAGAGCTCGGTGTTCAGAGCTCAGTGTTCAGGGCTCAGTGTTCAGGGCTCGGTGTTCAGGGCTCGGTGTTCAGGGCTCAGTGTTCAGGGCTCGGTGTTCAGGGCTCAGTGTTCAGGGCTCAGTGTTCAGGGCTCAGTGTTCAGGGTTCAGAGTTCAGAGCTCAGTGTTCAGGGCTCAGTGTTCAGGGCTCAGTGTTCAGGGCTCAGTGTTCAGGGCTCAGTGTTCAGAGCTCAGTGTTCAGGGCTCAGTGTTCAGGGCTCAGTGTTCAGGGCTCAGTGTTCAGGGCTCAGTGTTCAGGGCTCAGTGTTCAGAGTTCAGAGCTCAGTGTTCAGGGCTCAGTGTTCAGGGCTCAGTGTTCAGGGCTCAGTGTTCAGGGCTCAGTGTTCAGAGTTCAGAGCTCAGTGTTCAGAGCTCAGTGTTCGGTGTTCAGGGCTCGGTGTTCAGGGCTCGGTGTTCAGGGCTCGGTGTTCAGGGCTCAGTGTTCAGGGCTCGGTGTTCAGAGCTCGGTGTTCAGAGCTCGGTGTTCAGGGCTCGGTGTTCAGGGCTCGGTGTTTAGTGTTCAGAGCTCAGTGTTCAGGGCTCGGTGTTCAGAGCTCGGTGTTCAGGGCTCGGTGTTTAGGGCTCAGTGTTTAGGGCTCCGTGTTCAGAGCTCGGTGTTCAGGGCTCGGTGTTCAGGGCTCGGTGTTCAGGGCTCGGTGTTTAGTGTTCAGAGCTCAGTGTTCAGGGCTCGGTGTTCAGAGCTCGGTGTTCAGGGCTCGGTGTTCAGTGTTCGGTGTTCAGGGCTCAGTGTTCAGGGCTCAGTGTTCAGGGCTCAGTGTTTAGGGCTCGGTGTTCAGAGCTCGGTGTTCAGGGCTCGGTGTTCAGGGCTCGGTGTTTAGTGTTCAGGGCTCGGTGTTTAGTGTTCAGGGCTCGGTGTTCAGGGCTCGGTGTTCAGGGCTCAGTGTAAGGTCGGACATATGTCAATGTGTGTAAACCTCTAAAGGTAAAGGTCCCAAGCCCGGCTGAACGGAGAGAGATATTTCAGACTAAATGTGAGAAACATGTGGGAGCAGCCTAAAGAAGCTTTTTGTTCTGGAAACGTTTTGTAATCTTTATTTAACCTGGATAAAAACTCGATTAGATTAAACATTTCTTTTGCAAATGTGTCCTGGCCAAGAGGCAGCTGCATACTTAGAATAATTTCATCAAACATACATTAAAAGACTGGCCTTTAACGACACATTACCCCCCACAGCTGTTTTCTGAAGAATATGTTAATGTAAAAGCAGCGTGTGTTTGTGCGGGCTTCAGTGTGTGGCTGTACAAGTGTTTCCTGAAGCTGTGGATGAACCGGTCGACCCTGAGCTTTCTCCAGAGACAACAGCTCTTCACTCACAAACCTCATGGTTTTAAACAAAACTGTGAGGAAAATGTACAACATCTGTTTATGGGACTCAAGACTCTTTGGTTATAAACTTTGTTTTATTTTTTTACTAAACGTCTTTGGAAAATCCAACCAAGCCCAGTTTTTATCTGAAGCAGGTGAGAGTCCAGATCGTATTTTTGGACCAGAACCAGGTCTAAATGAAGTCTTTGTGACGTCTGTGTGAAAGACAACGGTGGGATTAGAACGAAACAGAGAGAAAGGCAAAGATAGAAAAAGGAGGAGGAGCTGAGGAAGAACGAGACGTGCTGCCAAAGAATTTGGTGTTGGCTCCGGGCCTCGCTCTTTACTTTAACAACGACAGCATCACACGCAGACATGAGACTGTGGTATACACTGAGCCTTCAGAACAAGACAGACGTGCAGCAGAAAGCAGGGAGGGGGTCGTTTTAGTGTGAACCCACAGCTAAGCTATTTCTAGTTTTGTCTTGAAATATAATGTTGGTGTAATTGCTTTAATAGGCTTTTGTTTTGTTAAGCATTTGTTTGTGGCCTTTGTTGGGTAATGCTTTTAATTTGAAGGGACTAAGATCAGGTGATTTACATATATATGCACGTTTATGGGTTTGGCAAAGGCTTGTTTTTATTTTTTTTACCAGGGCAAGAAGCAACAGATGCAATGGTTCTTCGATTGTTTCAGCAAAAAAAACTTTACAAACCCTTTAAAGCTTGTCTCGACGAAAGACTCGTGTGTAAAATCATTCAGTGGCCATTTCAGTTTAAGGTCAGTTCAAAGCCTTGTTCCTTGTTTGTTTTTTTTACCTGTGAAAGTCAGAATATTGACCTGGTTTTACTCAGATGCAGAAGCTTGTAATTTCTGCTCTTCAGTTTAGTTTAAATCACAAAACCTGGATTTGACAAGAAGCTGCTTTATTTTTTTTATCTGTGCATTCGGTCTGTCTCTCATCATCTGAACTTCACATAAAACAGATTTTTATGTTTTCATTTTGAACAAGAAAAACACAAACAAGAAAGAAAGTCCTCCACCGCGCTGCTCAGCTCCGAGGCCTCAGCAGCGCCCCCTACCTTCAGCAGGGGTACGGTTTGGAACGAAGCAGGGAGGTCAGGTGTTGCATTGGAGACAGTTTGTGCCGGTCCGATTTTGTGGGGGGTCTATCATCAGCGACAGGAGCCTGGGCCGACATTACTGTCTGTGTCCCAGATTCTCTTCATGTTCTCAGAACGTCCGTCCAAGCCTCTCCCATGGTACCTCTAAATGGTCCTCGTGTAAGGGCGCCGCCATACGGTGATTTTACAGCGAAATACAGCGATATACCTCCGTCCACCAGAGGGCAGGCTCCAAAAGCGGAAATATAAGGAGAAACCCAATGGCGACTTTACAAGAGTAAAACTCATGTTTACAGCCTGGTACAAAAGATGGCTCCGGTCTCTAGAGCTAAGTTTTTACTACATGACAACTCTGGGGGGGGTGAATTTTTGATTAATATGTTTGTTTATGCTATCTAAAAACTATTGTTTTACTATGGAAAAAGCCCAGATGTAACGGCCATTTTATTGCCCATTCGTAATGACAATATTGGTGAATGGGGACCAATGATATCATCCATATTTATACTATCTATGGTCCAACCTGAAGGACAGGACCAACACAGAGAGTAACAGTTGTGTCTTTGAACTTTGGGAGATCTGTCAACGATGACTCATTTAAAACTGCAGCAGCCTGGCAGTGTTTCAAACAGATCTTCTTTTAGTTTGGTTCCAAATAAACTCCCATTTATCTTCATCAAAAGACAACACCTACTTCAGTTTGTCACGTTTGCATCGAATCCAACCAGAGCTTCTGAGTCAGCAGAAGCACTTAAACACGAAGAGATCTCTAAAGAAATGGCTGTTGGGATTATTATTATTATTATTATTATTATTATACGCTGGATCTGTTCAAATTATTTATTATTTATTTATTTATTTAACCTTTATTTAACCAGGATAGTCCCACTGAGATTACAAATCTCTTTTGCAGGGGAGTCCTGGCCCCATGTGTTTTGGGGGGACTGTTGTACATGTTTTTGGTGGTAGGGGAAACCGGAGTACCCGGAGGAAACCTACGCAGACACAGGGAGAACATGCAAACTCCACACAGAAAGGCTTGAGAGTCCAAACATCGTGACCTCTGTCAGTCCTGGTTTAGAGTCAGGGTCAGAGTTAAGCTTCTGTAACACAATCCTTTTAATAAAGTCTGTGATTATGGGGCCTGTGATTATATTAATTCACATTCGAACCTGGTCAGAGTGCCTTGTTCTATTAGAAACATAAAACATTTAAATAAAGGCAGTTAAACTCTGTGAAATCTATTTATCACAAGCAAGTGTTGTAAGAAAGACATAATAAATGGAACAAAAGTCAATGTCAGAAACCATCTTGAAAAGCAGCTCATGTTTAATGTTACAGTTTAAATTCCTGTAAATAAAGTGTATGTGGTGTGAGTGAAGAAGAAGAAGAGCAGATGAAGAAGAAGCAGATCTGAGACAAAGAACCAGACACAGACTCAGCTTTTCTTTTTTTTTTTTTTGGTGAATATTTTTTGGGGAAGGGCTCTCCTCCAGCGGCGACCGGGACTCATCGTCATGGAAACAGCCCAAACTGAGACGAGGAGGAGAGGGTTAGGAATAGGAGACGAGGAGTAGGCAACGAGGAAGCAATAAAGGAAGTCGTACTTGAAAAATCATTTTGATAAATCTCTTGTGCAACAGATTTAAAAACGTTTATCAAATGCATTTTCATCAAGAATCTGCACTTTCTCCACGTCCAGTTTTATCAAATCCTTTTTGTTACTTAACCCAGAACTGAGAGATATAGAATACAGCCTCAACATTAATCCACGACATAACAGCTTTAAATCTGCTCCAGAGACGGAGAGTGTTTCAAACTGAGCAACACATCTTGGGGCTGGGGTCAAAAAATAAATAAATCTAATAACTATGTTAAAGACTGAGAATAAAAGTCTAGAAACTGGAACAATTTTAGAAAAGACTTTAAATATCCACCATCTACAGAACATAATGTCATAAAAGGATGAACGTGACCAGGTCAAAGGTCAGTGTTGGAAGACCTTCAGGCTTAAGCAGCGCTGGATTAAAAACAGTCCTGACTCTGTTTAAAACGTTCTGTAAATACGACTGTGACGCTAACGTTAGCAAACGGACGTTTCAGGGAGAAAACAGATCAGTGCATAAACGAGTTCCAGGTTAAAGGAACATAATTTAAATTCTTTATGAATGTCTAAATGAGTTCTGTTTATGTTAGAGTGACCAGACTTTCAAACTCAACACTTTAATTTTATATAAATGCAAATCAAATTACAGTTTCTTAAAGGAAATTCTTTATTGGAAAATCAATATACCACCAGTAAACCCTAAAAACATGAAACAGTGAAAGAACTGAGTTACAGAAATGTGGAACACTGTTGATCTTTTCCAATTGTAGTAACCATGGCAACTCTGTGATTGACCCACAGACAGATGAGTTACAAATGAGTTATGGCCTTGACGTTAAAAAAGTGGGACAGTCGAGACAGGAAGAGGGGAAAACTGGGACATTTTAAGGTTTTTGCAGACATTCCCCGGGACACAGGACGGGGGCATTAAACGGGACTGTCCCGGCTGAAACGGGACGTATGGTCACCCGAGTTTTTTATCTCTGTCACAGGTGTCGGCTTTCCCCTCGGAACCTCTGCACCTCAACGTGAACGAGTACAGCCCAGGGTTAGGGCTCACGACGGACGCAAAGAACATTAACCTTTACACAAAATAGTTCTTCACTGTAACATTATCTCTCACTAATATTACACAAATATAGCTTTATTGTTTAGAAACAGCACTAAAGTGAACGTGAGAGTGAGAACGTGTATTTGAACCATCCATTTTGATTTGTCTTTTCTCATCTATGGATTTGATTTAGTTTTAATTTTGGAGACTCTCAAACTCATAAGATTTTTTTGGAAGCAATAACATGGGAAATATCCTGCCACATTTTGACACAGCCCCCTCAGTTTGTATTTTCTGTTTTGGGCTTGGGTCTGGAGGAGTTCAGAGTGAGGACAGGATTAAGGCACTGACCCTGCTCTTTTTCAAACAAACCCCTCCACATTCACCACAGCTTCTTAATAAAAGAGGGTTAATAAAAGCAGAGCAGGATGATCGAGCTCTGGTTTTTGGGTTTTATTTCAGTTTTACAGCCGCCACACGCTCACTTCCTTCCTCTGGGATCGCACCGAGAATTCCCCAAAAAACAAGAAATGACCAGCACTGAACCAGGATTAAACCAAAGAAAGAAATGATGTTGGCGATTAGCAGCAGGTGAAGACTTTTCTTCACAAAGCTGCGTCTGTCCTTGAGACTAACGGCTGTAAAAGTGTTGATCTGATGGATGTAAACACGAGTCGAGGTCACTGCAGGAGTTTTTTCTCTGCAGCTTTTTAAACCTGACGCTAAAGGAAAACCTAAATGAACAGAGTCAAGGACGAAGCGGAACAAAAACAACCCAAAACCTCAATTTGTGTAGAAAAAAGACTTTGATAATCGAAGTGTGGGTTGTAGAAGTATTTAAGTGAGCCCACTCTCTGGACCCACACAACACTAATGGTCTGCTGTGTTTGTTTGAAAAGCTCATGACAGAATGACTAAAATATTATTAGTGGAATGGTTGTTTATATTTCTCCTGAAAGTCTGCACCAAGCTCCGCGCAAAGAACTTAAACTGACGCTGTATTCGTTTGGTTCAGTGACCAGTCTTTAGCACAGATCCTGTTCTGGGCATGATTCTTGTTTGGATCCTATTCAGGACATAGTGCTTCATATTGACTTCTTTAAACGGTCACAGTCGGCTTTAAACGGTGTTGTAGTCTGAGAAAACCGGACTGTCGTGATTTTAGCACGAGTTTGAAAGCGTGGTTATAGCTGTTGATTCGTCTGGTGATTGTAATCCTCAGGTTGTTTTGATATTTTATAATCAGCTCACGCTTCCAATTAACGTCAGGTAAAAACAACTCTGGTGCGATACTTATCGTCCCAATAAGTCTTGAGTATTGACAGCGGTTGGTCTCTTTGGTGAGTGTTTGGTCCATTTTTTCATTAAAGCGGTCCAGAACGTGTCGAGTGAGTTGCTAAAGTGCACCGGGGGCAGGGGAGTCGACTGATTGGACGATACAGAAGCATATGTAGCCTTTAGCTGCAGTAAACAACATTTGAGCTTTTAGTTTTTGTTTTTGCATTTGACTTGTTCAAGAGAAGAGTTTAGATTTTTTAATGTGTCTGAAACTGAGAGCTGAGTTTGTAAATCTGCGCAAAAAAATAAAGGCTAATTAATGGAAAATAATAGCGATATTTGGCAATTAAATCATTTGTGGTGTTACTTTTGAGTGGAGTTACACTTTGGAACTCATTAAACAATGTGAAAGAGACTTGTGATTTCTTATAATTACTTGTTTTTCCACACATTATTTTTGATTTTCTTGATTTTAATTCTCCGGTCGCTGAAGTGGAACAGCCCTGAGACTTATTTGATTACAGGTTTTCTCTGGTGTCAATGATGTTTTCAGCCTCTCACTGTTGTTTCAGAGATTGTGCAGCTCGGTTTGTTTTGGAAGCTACTGTCGACAGATTTAATGTGGGAGACGTAATAAATCTTAGTAATCCTAGGAGTGGACTGAACACCCAGGAGTGCTACTAACAACACTCGGTCCTGGGAACAAGTCAGATCTTCTTTTTTATAGTTTTGTTTTTGTCATTTCTTTACATTGTGGGATCGTTTAGACGGTCCTGGAAAAACAGTCAAAAGAGTGCAGTGCAGTAGAAAGTTCAGTTCAGGTCTGAGTCGTTGTCTTTGGCTGAAACTGCAGAAGATTTACTTTAAAGATTCCAAACCAGGATTTAATGAAGGATGTTGGATTTTTAAAGAATATAAAGATCTGCTTTAGACTTGGTTTAGAACTGGTTTTGACCTGGTTTAGACCTGAGTCCCTGTGGTCTCTGTTTAAACAAGCCAGAGTCTGATGAAACGCTCTGTAACACGGGGGTCAGAGGTCGCGCTGAGGCCTGCTGCGTCTCCTTCTCAAAACGACGCTCTTCCTCCTGCAGCGGTTTACGACAGAAGGGCGTTCAGCTGATGAACGATTGGCAGAGTCAGATGTGAGGTTGTCTTTTTGGAAAAATCCCAAAGCAATAAAACACTCCACAAACGCAAGCGGAAAACACATCAGCATAAGATCGCTTAAGCAACTAAGAACTAAGCTTTTTGCCTTACCTTATGTACTTTATTACAAACTGCACATAAACAATCACGAGCAATCAACACTTTGAATTTCATTTTTATTTGCAAAATTGTTCGTAAGTTTTATAAAGACTGTGAAATGTTTTTGATTAATACTTTCAATTTTTAATTAAATTGTGTTTAACACTTCATAACACAAGCACATAATATCAAGATTTATCCATTACACTGCACCATTTGCAACAAACTGTAAATTGTGTGTATATATTCAAGTTTTAGTCTGTATATTTTTATTTATCTTGTATTTTATATTTTATGCATGCCCTTCATGTTGCACCTTATCGCCGAAGCAAGTTCCTAGTTTGTGAATCTTTGTTCACTGACAATGGAAATAAACATTTTTCTGATTCTGATTAAAATATTACCATTTATTTAGAAAGTTGAGCCAGCGTCATGCAACAGATTAACCCAAAGTTACACAGTTTGGATTGGTTTGGTTTTATCAAAACTTACTTGAGTTTGTTCAACCAGCTTTGAGCAACAGCCCTCTGCTGACCTCAGGGCTTTAGGATTATTTAGCAGTTTCATTATCTGTGGTACAAATGAAAAATCTAATGGATTTCATAAGACAAGAGCGGGGCAGTGTCTTTGTTTAGAGGCAAGTTTTGTTTTAATGTGACGCAGTGCAATGTCGAATACTGGCTCATAAAGGACTAAACCAGGACTGAACAAAGACTCGATACAGGCCTGAACGAAGACTCGATACAGGACTGAACACTGACTCGATACAGGACTGAACACAGACTCGATACAGGACTGAACGAGACTCGATACAGGACTGAACGAAGACTCGATACAGGACTGAACGCAGACTCGATACAGGACTGAACGAAGACTCGATACAGGACTGAACGCAGACTCGATACAGGACTGAACGCAGACTCGATACAGGACTGAACGAAGACTCGATACAGGACTGAACGCAGACTCGATACAGGACTGAACGCAGACTCGATACAGGACTGAACACTGACTCGATACAGGACTGAACGCAGACTCGATACAGGCCTGAACGAAGACTCGATACAGGCCTGAACGCAGACTCGATACAGGACTGAACGAAGACTCGATACAGGCCTGAACGAAGACTCGATACAGGACTGAACGAAGACTCGATACAGGACTGAACGCAGACTCGATACAGGACTGAACGCAGACTCGATACAGGACTGAACGCAGACTCGATACAGGACTGAACGCAGACTCGATACAGTACTGAACACTGACTCGATACAGGACTGAACGAAGACTCGATACAGGACTGAACGAAGACTCAATACAGGACTGAACGCAGACTCGATACAGATACTCGATGGGGCGGCAGTAGCTCAGTGGTAGAGCGGCCGTCCTTCAACCGGAAGGTAGTAGGATCGATTCCCGCTCTCCCCACAGTTCATACTGTCGTTGTGTCCTTGGGCAAGACACTTAACCCACCTTGCCTCGTATGAATGTGTAAGAATGTTGAAGGTGTTGGTCGGAGAGTCCGTAGGCGCGGAATGGCTGCCACGTCTCTGTCAGTCTGCCCCAGGGCAGCTGTGGCTACAGATGTAGCTTACTACCACCAGTGTGTGACTGTGGAGTGAATAATAATTGATATGTAAAGCGTCCTTGAGCTCTGGAAAGGCGCTATATAAATATAACAATATATATAGGACTGAACGAAGACTCGATACAGGACTGAACGCAGACTCGATACAGGACTGAACGCAGACTCGATACAGGCCTGAACGAAGACTCGATACAGGACTGAGCGCGACTCGATACAGGACTGAGCGCGGGACTCGATACAGGCCTGAGCGCAGACTCGATACAGGACTGAGCGCGAGACTCGATACAGGACTGAGCGCGGGCTCGATACAGGACTGAGCGCGGGACTCGATACAGGACTGAGCGAAGACTCGATACAGGACTGAGCGCGGGCTCGATACAGGACTGAGCGCAGACTTCGATACAGGACTGAGCGCAGACTCGATACAGGCCTGAAGCGCAGACTCGATACAGGACTGAGCGCGACTCGATACAGGACTGAGCGCGGGACTCGATACAGGACTGAACGCAGACTCGATACAGGACTGAACGAAGACTCGATACAGGACTGAACGCAGACTCGATACAGGACTGAACGCAGACTCGATACAGGACTGAACGCAGACTCGATACAGGCCTGAGCGCAGACTCGATACAGGACTGAACGCAGACTCGATACAGGACTGAACGCAGACTCGATACAGGACTGAACGCAGACTCGATACAGGACTGAACGCAGACTCGATACAGGACTGAACGAAGACTCAAAACAAGACAAAAACACATTGCTCCATTATCTTCCTTCAAACCTGTTTCCTCTCCAGCCTCTTCTCGTCGAGGCTGTGTTTACTGAGAGTAATGAGCCTGAGTCTGAGGTTAATGACAGTAATTATTTAACGACAGACTCCAGCAGCAGATTACAGTGTTTAACGCAGTCGCTCTTTTGTGAAAAACTAACATTTGGGCCGAGAACAGAGCTGTCTCCGATGAGGGCTCTCTGACTGATGCTTCGCTGAGAGAGGTTTTGGTGTTGTTTTATTTTTTGTTCAGTGGATTAAAGAGTCATGAGGTTAAAGTGAGGATCAAGGGTTTTACTGTTCGGATGGTGTTCTGAGTTAGTTTTACACTGTGTGGGTCAACACCAGAGAAGGACAGAGCAGTCACCTCAAACCGTCGTCAAAGTACGTGCTTTGACATGAGCTAAAATTGTTTTCCAGGAAAACCTCAAGGCAGACCTCGTATATTTGAAATATCGAACGTGCGGGACCGGCAGGTCTTGCTGTCACAGGACGACCAGGCCATCCAGATAAACCTGATAAAACCAGAATCCAGACAGAAAGGGCCTAAACCAGGACCGAAGAGAATCCACAGAGAATTACAAACACAGAAAATACTCAGCAGCTCATTTAGTCATTTTAATTATGGACTGTATGTATAGGTTAAATGTAGGGCTGACAGTTTGCCAAGTTATTACATTTTGAGAAGACAGTCGTGAACTCCATTTTGTTTCCTGTTTGTTGTAATATTTTGATTGACAGCAAGGCCACAGCTCATTAAACCGGACTTTTCAGATTCTGTAAAAAAACACTAATGCCACAAAATGAAGTCCTAAATTATTACTGCCACAATTAATGGTGCATTAAATCCTCTATAATCCTCTGTTCACTGAGTCAGAGCTGGTCTAGACCTGGTTAGACCTGGTTTAGACCTGGTTTAGTCCTGGTTTAGTCCTGGTTTAGTCCTGGTTTACACCTGATTTAGACCTGGTTTAGACCTGATTTAGACCTGGTTTAGTCCTGGTTTAGACCTGGTCAGTCCTGGTTTAGACCTGGTTTAGTCCTGGTTTAGTCCTGGTTTAGACCTGGTTTAGACCTGGTTTACACCTGGTTTAAACCTGGTCAGTCCTGGTTTAGACCTGGTTTAGTCCTGGTTTAGTCCTGGTTTAGACCTGGTTTAGACCTGGTTTAGACCTGGTTTAGTCCTGGTTTAGACCTGGTTTGGTCCTGGTTTGGTCCCGGTTTAGACCTGGTTTAGTCCTGGTTTAGACCTGGTTTAGTCCTGGTTTAGACCTGGTTTAGACCTGGTTTAGTCCTGGTTTAGTCCTGGTTTGGTCCTGGTTTGGTCCTGGTTTAGTCCTGGTTTAGACCTGGTTTAGTCCTGGTTTGGTCCTGGTTTAGACCTGGTTTAGTCCTGGTTTAGTCCTGGTTTAGTCCTGGTTTAGTCCTGGTTTAGTCCTGGTTTAGTCCTGGTTTGGTCCTGGTTTGGTCCTGGTTTAGACCTGGTTTAGACCTGGTTTAGACCTGGTTTAGTCCTGGTTTAGTCCTGGTTTAGACCTGGTTTAGACCTGGTTTAGACCTGGTTTAGTCCTGGTTTAGTCCTGGTTTAGACCTGGTTTAGTCCTGGTTTGGTCCTGGTTTAGTCCTGGTTTAGACCTGGTTTAGACCTGGTTTAGACCTGGTTTAGTCCTGGTTTAGTCCTGGTTTAGACCTGGTTTAGACCTGGTTTAGACCTGGTTTGGTCCTGGTTTGGTCCTGGTTTAGACCTGGTTTAGTCCTGGTTTAGACCTGGTTTAGTCCTGGTTTAGACCTGGTTTGGTCCTGGTTTGGTCCCGGTTTAGACCTGGTTTAGTCCTGGTTTAGTCCCGGTTTGGTCCTGGTTTAGTCCTGGTTTAGACCTGGTTTAGTCCTGGTTTGGTCCTGGTTTAGACCTGGTTTAGTCCTGGTTTAGTCCTGGTTTAGTCCTGGTTTGGTCCTGGTTTAGTCCTGGTTTAGACCTGGTTTAGTCCTGGTTTAGTCCTGGTTTAGTCCTGGTTTAGACCCGGTTTAGACCAGGTTTAGTCCTGGTTTAGTCCTGGTTTAGTCCTGGTTTAGACCTGGTTTAGTCCTGGTTTAGACCTGGTTTAGTCCTGGTTTGGTCCTGGTTTAGTCCTGGTTTAGACCTGGTTTGGTCCTGGTTTAGTCCTGGTTTAGTCCTGGTTTAGACCTGGTTTAGTCCTGGTTTGGTCCTGGTTTAGTCCTGGTTTAGACCTGGTTTGGTCCTGGTTTAGTCCTGGTTTAGACCTGGTTTAGTCCTGGTTTAGTCCTGGTTTGGTCCTGGTTTAGTCCTGGTTTAGTCCTGGTTTAGACCTGGTTTATTGAACTGGACTTTCTCCTGTTTTTGTTGCAGGTTAAAATCCAGGGCCTGTCGTTTCGTTGGAGGAAGTCTCCCAGTTGGTTTTGCTCGAGGGCACTTCAGACGATGAAAACCCGCCGCAGCCTCTGACCCTCGGCTCCATCAGGTTTGTAAAAGAAAATCTGCTTCTCGTCTTTAAAAATAAACCGAGAGAAGTGGAAATCTGACGTAAGACATTAGTGAGTTTTTCTTCAAACATATGATTCAGCTTAGATATATTAATCATTTATTTAAATTTAAAAAGAACCCTAACAAAACCTTCCAAATCCTCTCCCGACTGTCGAACAGTACAACACACGACACACAGCATTTATTTATGTATCTGGTCAAAACTGAGGCTGTGTTTGTGTTTAACCTGATCCTGACGGCGTCGGTAACAGAAACCTCGTGAGAGCTGTCGTCTGAGCCAACCGCCGCAGCTACTGTAGCCCAGTGCATGATGGGAAAAAGCCGACCTGATTGAAAAACTTACACTACTCAGCCCCCACTCGTCCACCAGCAGCTCTTTTTCTGTGAACTCCAGACGAACGCAACACGTTTTAATGTTAGAAACTGTTTGTGCTGCCGTTAAATAAAGAGAACACAATTAATTGAAGTCTGCCCGGTTCACAGTGGTTTTATGGCATTTTAAACTCGTTAACACCACAGATCTCTGCTGATATCTCCAGTGAACAGGACTGCAGTAGGGTTATTTTGAATATCCAACACACACGAGAACTGCTCTTCAGAGGAGCCCTGAGCCACAGACTGTCAACTAAACAAAAACACTAACTATTACCTCCAAAGTTATAAAAGAAGGCCTCTGCACCAAAGTGAAGATAAATAATCTGAGGTCAGCCATCTAAAAACACAAAGTCCCGCTTTCAGTGTTTAAAGAGAAAGACCGTTGTGTTCCTGAAGTCCGACCGGAGATCTGGTTCTGGTCCCGGTTTTGGAGAGTCCTGAGGGAGAAGGTCACGGTTTCAGCTCGAATCAGAAAAAAAAAGAAACACTGCTGCTCTGTTCAAAAAGAGACTTTAGAGTTTAAAGAGGATCTGAGTCAGAAATCAGTGTTTTTAATGTCAGGACCAGGTCTGAACCAGGACTAAACCAGGTCTAATCCAGGTCTGAACCAGGTCTAATCCAGGACTAAACCAGGACTAAACCAGGTCTGAACCAGGACTAAACCAGGACTAAACCAGGACTAAACCAGGACTAAACCAGGACTGAACCAGGTCTGAACCAGGACTGAACCAGGACTAAACCAGGTTTAATCCAGGTCTAAACCAGGACTAAACCAGGACTAAACCAGGTCTGAACCAGGTCTGAACCAGGTCTAAACCAGGTCTGAACCAGGACTAAACCAGGACTAAACCAGGACTAAACCAGGACTAAACCAGGTCTGAACCAGGTCTGAACCAGGTCTAAACCAGGTCTGAAGGACTAAACCAGGACTAAACCAGGACTAAACCAGGTCTGAACCAGGACTAAACCAGGACTAAACCAGGTCTGAACCAGGTCTGAACCAGGTCTAAACCAGGTCTGAACCAGGACTAAACCAGGACTAAACCAGGACTAAACCAGGTCTGAACCAGGTCTGAACCAGGACTAAACCAGGACTAAACCAGGTCTGAACCAGGTCTAAACCAGGTCTAAACCAGACCCAGGTCCTGACTCTGGACTGGTTCCAGCAGGTTTTTGTCTCTGATCTGAGCTGGCAGCCGTTTAAGACCTTCCTCAGACCGGGACTAAAGACTTTCTCTGCACTCACGTGCACGCCCTCAGAGTGAGCGTGCATGAGTATGTGGGGGCGTGCACGAAAGAGGAATGTAGTCCACCTCCTGCAGAGTCTTTCTTCACAACCATTAGTCTCTTAAGACTACTGAAGTTTAGTCCTGGGTCTAGTCCTGGGTCTAGTTCTGGTTCTAGTTCCAGGTCTAGTCCTGGGTCTAGTCCTAGGGTCTAGTCCCGGGTCTAGTTCTGGGTCTAGTTCCGGGTCTAGTCCTGGGTCTAGTCCCGGGTCTAGTTCTGGGTCTAGTTCCGGGTCTAGTCCTGGGTCTAGTCCCGGTTCTAGTCCTGGTTCTAGTTCCGGGTCTAGTTCCAGGTCTAGTTCCGGGTGTAGTCCCGGTTCTAGTCCCGGGTCTAGTCCTGGTTCTAGTCCTGGGTCCTGGTTCTAGTCCCGGTTCTAGTCCCGGGTCTAGTCCCGGGTCTAGTCCTGGGTCTTGTTCTGGTTCTAGTCCTGGTTCTAGTCCTGGTTCTAGTTCTGGGTCTAGTCCCGGGTCTAGTCCCGGGTCTAGTTCTGGGTCTAGTCCTGGTTCTAGTCCCGGTTCTAGTCCTGGTTCTAGTCCTGGGTCTAGTCCTGGTTCTAGTCCGGGTCGATGGTTAGTGCGGTTCGTTTGAACGACTAACGAAGCGTAGGTGGACCTGGGACTGGGCCATGAACCTCGATCCGGCACAACTGTTTACGGCACATTTCTGGATTGAACGGGCTCCTGAAGCGACCAGCGCGGCACATGTTCTGCAGAACTGAAGGCACAGGACTCACAGACTGTGAGATTGTTGCGTGGGTCCTTTGTCCAGTTTTAGTCCTGGCTCTGTCTTTGCCTCTGAAGGTCAAACTTGGGTCTTTATTTTGTTTTATTATGGTCTGTTCAGACTAATCTTTTACTGATGCATTGTGGGAAGGTTTGAGTGCATAACATTTGAGTCGGTACGTATTAGAACGCCAACACAAAAAGTACACTATGTGCTCTAAGTCCTGGTTCAGACCTGGTTCAGTTCTGCTTTGGTTTAGGTTTTTGTGTTAGTCTTACTTTTGTCTTGGTCCAAGTCTTTTTACTCATTTTCAAAATCTCAAAAGTTGATAAGAATGAAATCTAAAATCCAACAAAAAACTGCGATCCCTTCCTTCCTTTTTTCATTCATCGTCTAGAAAACTAAAACTAAAATGATAATAATGAAGAACAGTTTTTAGACGCTGAGCTGATCCCAAACCTTTTATGAAATGTTTTGTTCTAAATCCTTGTAAAGGATTTAACGGCCCATTAAAACCTGTGGCGCTGATCCGTCTGTAATGGGCCCTCAGTGGGAATTCACAAAGTAGGGTTTAGGACACGTTTTAATGGTTTAGACGGATTTCACAAAAGAAAAAAAATAGACTAAATTAGATTTAAAGAATGACCTTGTTTCTTTTATTTTTAGTGAAAAGACGATAAAGATGTGTGACTTTAGTGTCGACAGAAAAAATCTGAGGAAAAATGACAGAAAAATGATAAAATTTAACAGAAAAAAAATTGAAGAAAGAAAATAATATTTAATAAAATATGAAAACGGTAAAAACAAAAACACAACAAAACAGAAAGCCTTGGATTTATTTTGAGAAAACAAACTTTTTTAAAAATGTAAAAAATAAAAATTTTCAAAAATGTAGAAAAACATTTGAAATTTGTCCTGTTCTAGTCCTGTTCTAGTCCTGTTCTAGTCCAGGTCTAGTCCTGTTCTAGTCCTGTTCTAGTCCAGTTCTAGTCCAGTCCTAGTCCTGTTCTAGTCCTGTTCTAGTCCAGTTCTAGTCCAGTCCTAGTCCTGTTCTAGTCCAGGTCTAGTCCTGTTCTAGTCCAGGTCTAGTCCTGTTCTAGTCCAGGTCTAGTCCTGTTCTAGTCCTGTTCTAGTCCAGGTCTAGTCCTGTTCTAGTCCAGTCTGGTTCTAGTCCTGTCTAGTCCAGGTTCTAGTCCTGGGTCCAGGTCTAGTCCAGGTTCTAGTCCATCGATGGTCTAGTCCAGGTTCAGTTTGGTCAGTCTAGTCCAGGTCTAGTCCTGGGACTGGGCCAGTCCTTCTAGTCCCAGGTCACAACTGTTCTAGTCCAGGTTTTCTGGAGTTAGTCCGGGCTCCTGAGTCGACCAGTCCTGTTCTAGTCACATGTTCTGTCCAGTCTGAAGGCACAGGACAGTCCACAGACTGTTCAGTGGGTCCTTTGTCCAGTTTTAGTCTGGCTCTGTCTTTGCCTCTGAAGGTCAAACTTGTGTCTTTAGTCTTTGTTTTATTATGGTCTGTAGTCCAGTCTAATCTTTTACTGATGCATCTAGTCCAGGGAAGGTTTGAGTCAGTAACATTTGAGTCAGTCTAGTATTAGTCCAGCCAACACAGTCAGTAGTGCTCTAAGTCCTGGTTCAGTCCTGGTTCAGTTCTGCTTTGGTCTTGGGTTTTGTGTTAGTCTTACTTTTGTCTTGGTCCAAGTCTTTTACTCAGTCTTTCAAAATCTCAGTCTAGATAAGAATGAAATCTAGTCCAGTCCTGCGTCCCTAGTCCTAGTCCTGTTCTTTCATTCATCGTCTTGAAAACTAAAACTAAAATGATAATAATGAAGAACAGTCTTTTAGTCAGTCAGTCTGAGTCCTGATCCCTAGTCCTGTTTATGAAATGTTTTGTCAGTCTAAATCCTTGTAAAGGTTAGGGCCAGTCCTGTGGCGCTGATCCGTCTGTAATGGGCCCTCGGTTTCACAAAGTAGCAGGTCTAGTCAGGTCTAGTCAGTCTAGTCAGGTCTAGTCCTGTTCTAGTCCAGTCCTAGTCCAGTCCTAGTCCAGGTCTAGTCCAGGTCTAGTCCAGTCCTAGTCCAGTCCTAGTCCAGGTCTAGTCCAGTCCTAGTCCTGTTCTAGTCCAGGTCTAGTCCAGTCCTAGTCCAGGTCTAGTCCTGTTCTAGTCCAGTCCTAGTCCAGTCCTAGTCCAGTCCTAGTCCTGTTCTAGTCCAGGTCTAGTCCAGGTCTAGTCCAGTCCTAGTCCAGTCCTAGTCCAGGTCTAGTCCAGTCCTAGTCCAGGTCTAGTCCTGTTCTAGTCCAGTCCTAGTCCAGGTCTAGTCCAGGTCTAGTCCTCTTGATGCAGCACACACTTGAGGACAGTGAGTGTGATAAATGAAGATGAAGAAAAGAGTGAACGATGGAGGGATGAGACGGAGAAGCAAAAGAAAGAACGAGACAATTAATAATTCATCTGCTGCTATAGTGTCCTCAGATCACCCGAAGGAAGGAAGGAAGGAGGGAGGCGGGAAGAGTCTATAAGTGTGGACTCTGTGTCCTGAGTTGACTCCAGTCTCCATCGAGCCGTAATGATCCGAACACTCGCTGGTATCAGCTGTTTCTGGGTCAGAGCTGAAAAACAAACGCAGCTTAATTCACGAGCCTCGGATGAAAAGATAAACAATCAGAGACAGACTTTAACGTTAGAACTAAAGGCTCAGTTTTACCACAGAAACCAAACATCCAGAAAACTCACTAGAGTTGGTTTAATTTAAAAAGAAAGTTCATTTTTGTGCAATGTCAAAAATATATTTATTATATAGTCTTTATCAGAGGTGCCCCAACTTTCTCCCTCGGGGGGGCCAAACGCTAAAATCTTTTGGATGTGATTAAAAGAAATACTCTTTCTCCCAGGTTTGTCTGTGTTTGTCTACATCGTTCCATTTTGTTTTGACGAGGTCGAACACAAGAACATTAAACTTATTAAGTCTGAACAAACCTACCTGAAGTCAGTTTCTGGGTAAATACCATGGGCTCCAAGAAATATGTCCGACCATCTTTGAATGAATCAACCAGACTCCAGTCTCAATGATGATGTCAGAGCTGCAGAGTCAATGTCTGATGTTAGCCTCTAACCTTCTCTCTCATGGTGCAACTGGTTCATTAGGATCTTTATCGTCCCTAAAGGGAGCAGCAGTAATCACATAACACATAAAACCTACGTTAAAATTAGGCATTTAAATGGTTGCCCTTCGACCGAGCATTTAACTCTGCTGGAACTCTGCTGCTGAAGTGTTCTAGTGTTCTTCTAGAAGACGTCTCTCATCGTTATATGAAGTAGACGTTCGTGGGAAGAGGGTCTTGCCTAAGAACCCACACTGCCCTAATGTTAAAAAAAAATATTATCAAAAAAAATCTATATTTGGTAAAAACACTAAAAACCTGTTCTATTTATTGATCCTGGTTTTAATTCTTCATAAAAGTATGACCTGTTATAAACTAATAATTAAGGACAACATTTATTTACCACAAAATTAAAATTCAAGCCACTTTAAAAAAATAAAAAGTATATTAATAATGATACTGTTTCCATAAATGTCTTATTTACAAACATTACCAAACATATTCAGAAACATTTATTGCCTTTAGAATGGTTTATGGTTTACTTTGATAAACATGAAGTGAGTCCTGGTGTATTTTTAAATGTGCTCTCACTTTTACTGCTGTCGACGGAGAGCATCATAAACTGAGATCTTAAAAGACTCTGAGGGAACGCTTTAACACCGGGCATAAAGATATATGAGAGTTAAATGTGTTGTGAATGTTTGCCGACACCTGAGGAGCACCTGAGACCTGCTAATTGTCTTTATGTTAGAGCTGCTCTTTTTATTCTTAAAGCAGTGTTTGTGTTTAATTCAAAAGAGACCAGTGTTAAAACTCAACTCAGTTATTCAGAGGTCACAACATGTTTTCATATTGTCAATGAAATTATTATTTTTTATTAATTATTATGGTATAATTTAATGAGACATTTAACATATTCAAGGCTATTGTCATATTTTTATAATAAAATGACTTTAGAAGGTTTAAATTGTTATAAAAAAAGGATTTGTATTACTTTTTTGTACTTTATAGTTCCATCTCTCTTTAGTTTGAAAAAAAGAACCAGAATTAGCAATTCAGGAATAAACACAAAAATAAAAGGTATTTCCTTAACTTTGGTCAATTAGCAACTGTTAAGTGTCCTTTGAACCAGGACTAAACCAGGACTAAACCAGGTCTGAACCAGGACTAAACCAGGTCTGAACCAGGACTAAACCAGGACTAAACCAGGACTAAACCAGGACTAAACCAGGACTAAACCAGGTCTAAACCAGGTCTGAACCAGGTCTGAACCAGGACTAAACCAGGACTAAACCAGGACTAAACCAGGTCTAAACCAGGTCTGAACCAGGTCTGAACCAGGACTAAACCAGGTCTAAACCAGGTCTAAACCAGGACTAAACCAGGACTAAACCAGGTCTAAACCAGGACTAAACCAGGTCTAAACCAGGACTAAACCAGGTCTAAACCAGGACTAAACCAGGACTAAACCAGTTCTAAACCAGGACTAAACCAGGACTAAACCAGGTCTAAACCAGGACTAAACCAGGTCTAAACCAGGTCTAAACCAGGACTAAACCAGGTCTAAACCAGGTCTTAACCAGGTCAGGACTGAACCAGGACTGAACCAGGACTAAACCAGGTCTTAACCAGGTCTTAACCAGGTCTTAACCAGGTCTAAAGCAGGTCTTAACCAGGTCTTAACCAGGTCTTAACCAGGTCTAAACCAGGTCTTAACCAGGTCTTAACCAGGTCTTAACCAGGTCTAAACCAGCTCTAAACCAGGACTAAACCAGGACTAAACCAGGTCTTAACCAGGTCTAAACCAGGTCTTAACCAGGTCTTAACCAGGTCTTAACCAGGTCTAAACCAGCTCTAAACCAGGACTAAACCAGGTCTAAACCAGGTCTAAACCAGGACTAAACCAGGTCTAAACCAGGTCTTAACCAGGTCTTAACCAGGACTGAACCAGGACTGAACCAGGACTAAACCAGGTCTTAACCAGGTCTTAACCAGGTCTTAACCAGGTCTAAAGCAGGTCTTAACCAGGTCTTAACCAGGTCTTAACCAGGTCTAAACCAGGTCTTAACCAGGTCTTAACCAGGTCTTAACCAGGTCTAAACCAGCTCTAAACCAGGACTAAACCAGGACTAAACCAGGTCTAAATCAGGTCTAAATCAGGTCTAAACCAGGTCTAAACCAGGTCTAAACCAGGTCTAAACCAGGACTAAACCAGGTCTAAACCAGGTCTAAACCAGGTCTTAACCAGGTCTTAACCAGGTCTTAACCAGGTCTTAACCAGGACTGAACCAGGACTAAACCAGGACTAAACCAGGTCTTAACCAGGTCTTAACCAGGTCTGAACCAGGTCTAAACCAGCTCTAAACCAGGACTAAACCAGGTCTAAACCAGGTCTAAACCAGGACTTGTAGTATTTCTTCTTCTGTCCCGACCTGAAGCAGCCACTTTTCTTCTTCTTCTAATTAACACCTGAGCTCGAGGCTGGCTAATGCTGGTTGCCGCGGCGACGGCAGAAGGGCACCTCGGCAGCTGTTGCTATGGCGACGCTGCTGCTGCATGGAAATGGAGCTAGGGCCCTAATGTTACAACTGAGGAGTTAGGAAAGGATGCAAGGAAGGTTACTACATTACTTTAATATTATTATTATTATTATTATTATTATTATTATTATTATTATTATATTTTTTGCAATAGGCTACATTTTACTCAAACTGGTTAATTACAAAGCAACCAATTAAAGCAAAAAATATAATTTTCTCATTGTTTCTTAACCTTTTTACATTAAATATTTTGTGAGAGGCTGGAGGAACAGCTGCTGCAGGTTCCTCTCATTTAGACAGAAAACTAAAACTAACAGGAACTCTCAGGAGCTGTGAACGACTTTGGTTTTAGTCCTGGTTAAAGTTAGTCCCAAATGTTCTCTTTCAGCTCTTTTACTCTGTTTCTAAAAAGAGTTAAAGCTCATTAAGTGTAAATGGAATAAAGTACTCTGAGGTGAACAGAGTTACTTCATCAGCTGTTTCCGAGGATCTGTGAAGATGTGTTTGTACAGGACGAGCCGAAGACAGAAGTGTTCCTCTGCTGAGTCTGCGCTGAAAAGAACAAAGATCCCATTAGTTTTTCTCCTCACACTTCTGTGAATCTAAGAGTCGACTCGACAGCTCATGGAAACAACTATTTCACTTTTTGTGTGAAATTTCATTCGATGGAAACCCAATTACTGTAACGTAAAGTGCATGTTTGTATCTAAACAGTTTAAATCGATACAAGAGGCTCTGATACAAGATTATCCTGTAAAAGTCGAAGCAGAATTCTATTTTAATGATTTTAATTGCAACACTAGATTAAAATCGGACGGCAGAGCGAGCCGACACTCTCCTGCTGCCTCCGTTTTAATCTCACTGCTCCGAGTCTCTTCTGTCTTTTCTTCACTTTTAATGAGTCGCTGCAGTCGTTAGAGTCCAGCGACAGGAGACTCACACAGATCTCACCGGGACCGAGCTCTCGCCTCCAAAAAGTGGGACTATCGCTGGATTTAAAGGCCATTAAAAGTAGATCGGGTTGGATTTGAGCTCAAAGAAATTTAGTTTAGTTTTCTTCTGACTTGAGTGAGGTCTAGTTAAGGATTTAAGTCGTGAGAAGTTGGATGAATATGAGTCATGTTATTTAATCTTAAGCTCCAAGTTTAGTCCTGGTTTGGTCCTGGTTTAGTCCTGGTTTAGACCTGGTTTAGACCTGGTTTAGACCTGGTTTAGTCCTGGTTTAGTCTGGTTTGGTCCTGGTTTGGTCCTGGTTTAGTCCTGGTTTAGTCTGGTTTGGTCCTGGTTTAGACCTGGTTTGGTCCTGGTTTGGTCCTTGCTTAGTCCTGGTTTGGTCCTGGTTTAGTCCTGGCTTAGTCCTGGTTTGGTCCTGGTTTAGTCCTGGTTTGGTCCTGGCTTAGTCCTGGTTTGGTCCTGGTTTGGTCCTGGTTTAGTCCTGGTTTGGTCCTGGTTTAGACCTGGTTTAGACCTGGTTTAGTCCTGGTTTAGACCTGGTTTAGACCTGGTTTAGACCTGGTTTAGACCTGGTTTAGACCTGGTTTAGTCCTGGTTTAGTCTGGTTTGGTCCTGGTTTGGTCCTGGTTTAGTCCTGGTTTAGTCTGGTTTGGTCCTGGTTTAGACCTGGTTTGGTCCTGGTTTGGTCCTTGCTTAGTCCTGGTTTGGTCCTGGTTTAGTCCTGGCTTAGTCCTGGTTTGGTCCTGGTTTAGTCCTGGTTTGGTCCTGGCTTAGTCCTGGTTTGGTCCTGGTTTAGACCTGGTTTAGTCCTGGTTTGGTCCTGGTTTAGACCTGGTTTAGACCTGGTTTAGTCCTGGTTTAGTCCTGGTTTAGACCTGGTTTAGACCTGGTTTAGACCTGGTTTAGACCTGGTTTAGACCTGGTTTAGACCTGGTTTAGACCTGGTTTAATTCTGGTTTAGACCTGGTTTAGTCCTGGTTTAGTCCTGGTTTAGTCCTGGTTTAGTCCTGGTTTAGACCTGGTTTAGTCCTGGTTTGGTCCTGGTTTAGACCTGGTTTAGACCTGGTTTAGTCCTGGCTTAGTCCTGGTTTAGACCTGGTTTAGACCTGGTTTAATCCTGGTTTAGTCCTGGTTTAGACCTGGTTTAGACCTGGTTTAGTCCTGGCTTAGTCCTGGTTTAGACCTGGTTTAGACCTGGTTTAGTCCTGGTTTAGACCTGGTTTAGACCTGATTTAGTCCTGGTTTAGACCTGGTTTAGTCCTGGTTTAATCCTGGTTTAGTCCTGGTTTAGACCTGGTTTAGACCTGGTTTAGACCTGGTTTAGTCCTGGTTTAGACCTGGTTTAGACCTGGTTTAGACCTGATTTAGTCCTGGTTTAGACCTGGTTTAGTCCTGGTTTAATCCTGGTTTAGTCCTGGTTTAGTCCTGGTTTAATCCTGGTTTAGTCCTGGTTTAGACCTGGTTTAGACCTGGTTTAGACCTGGTTTAGTCCTGGTTTAGACCTGATTTAGACCTGATTTAGTCCTGGTTTAGACCTGGTTTAGACCTGGTTTAGACCTGATTTAGTCCTGGTTTAGACCTGGTTTAGTCCTGGTTTAATCCTGGTTTAGTCCTGGTTTAGACCTGGTTTAGACCTGGTTTAGTCCTGGTTTAGACCTGATTTAGACCTGATTTAGTCCTGGTTTAGACCTGGTTTAGACCTGGTTTAGACCTGGTTTAGTCCTGGTTTAGACCTGATTTAGACCTGATTTAGTCCTGGTTTAGTCCTGGTTTAGACCTGGTTTAGACCTGATTTAGACCTGATTTAGTCCTGGTTTAGACCTGGTTTAGACCTGGTTTAGACCTGGTTTAGACCTGGTTTAGACCTGGTTTAGTCCTGGTTTAGACCTGGTTTAGTCCTGGTTTAGTCCTGGTTTAGACCTGGTTTAGACCTGGTTTAGACCTGGTTTAGACCTGGTTTAGACCTGGTTTGGTCCTGGTTTAGACCTGGTTTAGTCCTGGTTTAGACCTGGTTTAGTCCTGGTTTAGACCTGGTTTGGTCCTGGTTTAGACCTGGTTTAGTCCTGGTTTAGACCTGGTTTAGACCTGGTTTAGTCCTGGTTTAGACCTGGTTTAGACCTGGTTTAGTCCTGGTTTAGACCTGGTTTAGTCCTGGTTTAGTCCTGGTTTAGTCCTGGTTTAGACCTGGTTTAGACCTGGTTTAGACCTGGTTTAGACCTGGTTTGGTCCTGGTTTAGACCTGGTTTAGTCCTGGTTTAGACCTGGTTTAGTCCTGGTTTAGACCTGGTTTGGTCCTGGTTTAGACCTGGTTTAGTCCTGGTTTAGACCTGGTTTAGACCTGGTTTAGTCCTGGTTTAGACCTGGTTTAGTCCTGGTTTAGACCTGGTTTAGTCCTGGTTTAGTCCTGGTTTAGACCTGGTTTAGTCCTGGTTTAGACCTGGTTTGGTCCTGGTTTAGACCTGGTTTAGTCCTGGTTTAGTCCTGGTTTAGACCTGGTTTAGTCCTGGTTTAGTCCTGGTTCTGTGTCGTAGTCGAGTCCTCACTGTTCGAGTTCGAGTCCAAGTCCTCGAAGTCCGGTGACGACCTCACGACCTCGTGCACCTGGCAGAGGTCGTGAGGTCGTTGTGTCTGAGCGTGACTTGTGAGTCCTTTGTGCTCAAGTCGAGTCACAAGTCCTTGAGTCTGAGAATAAACAAGCCCTAGTTTGAGACCGAGTCCAGGACTGGAGAAGTCCGTCTCTGGTCAAGACCTCATTTAAAGATTTAGGTTTAGTGCTGGATTTCTTCTAGATTTGATTACTTTAGTCTAGATTTATTCCTAGTTTAATCATGATTTAGTCGAGCATTAGTCCTCATTTTGGCCAAAGTTTAGTCTTGTTTTTTTTTCTGGAGTAAGTCCTGGGGATGGTTCTGGTTCTGGGGCAAGTTTTAGTTTTTGTCCTAGTTTTGTCCAGAATCGGTTTCGACCAGTGTTTATGGTCTAGGTTTTACCAGGTTTTTTGTTTTGACCCACCATTATTTCTGGTTAAGTTTTGGTTAGGTTTGGTTAGGTTAACACCAGGTTTTATCTAGACTTACATCTCGGTTAACTCATAATTAATCATGTTTTATTTTGTCCAATGTTTAGACCTGGTTTAGTCCTGGTTTAGTCCTGGTTTGGTCCTGGTTCAGTCCTGGTTTGGTCCTGGTTTAGTCCTGGTTTTATTCAGATTTAGCCGGTGTCAGTCTTGGTTTTACTTCTACATTTAAGACAAAGCCGTGGGTCCTAATGATTTAAAACGTTTCTGCATAATTTAACATCAATGTTTTCTTTTAAATCAAGGTAAAAAGCAGATTTCCATCGACAAACACTGAGTATTAGTTATTATTCCAAAGTCTCTCCACAAACACAAACCTGCAGCTCGTGTGGCTTTAATAAAAGGCACCGGAGCCAGTGATGAATATTAAAAAGCTGATCTCTGGATGTCATTTTCATTTGACTCCTGCTTTAATTTATATTTGTTTTATTCAAAAGTAAAAGCAGACGCAGAGAGAGAAGAGGAATATCGATCAGAGGAATATTCATACGACGACTCTCGAGTCAGAATTAATGAGAGTCTAAAGAACGGCTCGCAACATTTATTTTGTTGATGTTTAAAATAGTTTTCAGTTTGGATTTTACACCAATAAACCGAATAAAGAGAATGGGGTCTTGATCTAGAGTTAGTCCAGACTTAGACCAGGACCAGACTTAGACCAGGTCCAGACTTAAACCAGGTCCAGACTTAAACCAGGTCCAGACTTAAACCAGGACCAGACTTAGACCAGGTCCAGACTTAGACCAGGTCCAGACTTAAACCAGGTCCAGACTTAGACCAGGTCCAGACTCACGGAGGTCAGTGTTTGAAGGAGACAGAGTTAGTCCGGACTTAGACCAGGTCCAGACTTAGACCAGGTCCAGACTCACGGAGGTCAGTGTTTGAAGGAGACAGAGTTAGTCCAGACTTACATTTACATTTAGTCATTTTTCAGACGCTTTTATCCAAAGCGACTTGCATAAAGGTTCCATTCACCAGTGTTACAGCTGGAACACCACTCGAGGCAAGAGTTCAGTGTCTTGCTCAATGACACAACAACAGTATGAACTGTGGGGAGAACGGGAATTGAACCACTTACCTTCCAGTTGAAGGACGACCGCTCTGCCACTGAGCCTCTGCTTGTTGTTTCCGAACGTTCATTCATTTTGTTCCTTTTCTTCCGTTTAGACCCGAACAGACCCCATCCAACATAAAATAAGTCATTAAGCCAAAGACTCCGAAGCTGTTCAACAAACAAAATGAGCCTAAAGGCTCGTACACACCGGGACGAATATCGGCGCGCTTTATTCGGCAGCGTTTTTCAACGCGTTTTTTGTGTTCACACCCAAACGATTTTCGCTGACGATGAGCCGAGTGAACATGCAAATTCATTCCCTGACATTAGATGGCGCTTAATGTAAAACAGAAATACCCCCATTTGCTGTGCAATACCACTCCATAACAGTTCTCTTTTATCAAGATTTTTGTAATCGCTGTCGCGTTTGTCATATAGTTCTTTGTGTTCCGACACCAACGAGACCAGCAGCTCTACATTCATCTTGCCTTGCAAGACGCTACTTGGCGTATATCTTCACCGTTACGTATGTGTGCTCGGCAAGACCGTTTTGTGTTTGACCGCCCCCAAGTTGTGTTTTACTGTAACTTCAGAAGCTCCAGACACGTGAGCAAAAGCGCCAATCTCATTGGTCGATAGTTTTTAACGCGGCGCGTCAAACCAAAAAAACGAACCTGAGGCGTTTTTTAAAAAATGACGCTTTTACGCGTGGCGTTTTTCGCGTTGGTGTGCACACTCACATTGGCGCCCTTTGTTTAGTCACGAGGCGTTAAACATCGGCGAATATCGCGCGCGATATTCATCCCGGTGTGAACGGGCCTTAAGTTACAGTAAGCATCAGAACGTTTTTCTTTTTACATAAGTTTTGGTCAAGACTCATTTGACTTTTTGAAATATTGTTCCCAACAACAAAGGTTTGTGAAACACTGCATCAGACACATTATTATTATTATGATGTTATTGGGATTTGTCTGACGTTTGCTTAGTTCAGTCAAAAAGTGTCTTCGTGGGATGTTGTCACTAAAACGTTTCCTGGTAGAAGTTGGTTAAGAGTAATTTATAAAAGAGCAGAACAGAGGCATTATTTATTCAGCGACAGGAGTAAAGCCCTGGCGCCCTGTTGTGACCTGATTGAAAGTGAATTTAAAACAGAGTCAGAGTCTCAGCTGTGGCCTGTGGACCCGGCCGTCCTTCAGACTCGCCTCCTTCATCTCCACAGTCTGTTCTCTTTTAATGTGTCTTTAATATGAATGAAGCATAATGAGCTGCAGCTTCAGGGAAATTCTGTTCAAGACAAGGCCACTGTCTGTCACTCATCAAGGGGAATGAAACAAGACTAAACCAAACCTGAAAGACCACTTCGATCTTCCGTCTTTCGTTAGTATTTTCCAGTTAAAATCCAACACTGACGCATTCATTCGTCTTTTCTTGGAAACACGCTCTGACCTCAAACCAGGATCTCCTCTGGGTGAACGTTCGGAGCCAAAAACAACTCGTCTTCGTCTGAATTTAGGCCAAAATCTCAGAGAGATGCCAGAGTTTCACAGTTTCATCGTTTGACCTCTGAGAAGGACGAGCGGTTTCCTCCAGAACCAGGACAAAGACGAGGAAACGGGACGAAGAAAAAGATAGAAGGAGGGAGAAGAGAGAGGAGTGGAAGTTATCGAGGAGACGTCTGTGAGAGAAGACGGATGACTGCAGAAGAGAGTATATCAGAGTAAAACCAGGACCTAACAGCACTTATTATATTCCAAACTGAACAGTGAATGGACGACTAAACCGTAATGTCTCGTGAATCAGAGTTAGAGCCCAAACAAATCCAATACAACAACAACAACTGATCAACAACTGGTCTTAGACTGTTCCATCCAGAGGTCAGCACGGATCCACGTTCTCGAGAAAAAGTCTCCAAAGCTTTAATTACATTCTGAATGTGAGGGTTCACTTCATTTAAGTCTTTATCACTTTATCTTCATTTCCTCCTTTTATGGAAACTGGCTTTGGATTGGAACAGGTTTTAGTTGGATTGGAACAGGTTTTAGTTGGATTGGAACAGGTTTTAGTTGGATTGGAACAGGTTTTAGTTGGAGTTGAACAGGTTTTAGGTGGATTTGAACAGGTTTTAGTTGGATTGGAACAGGTTTTAGTTGGATATTTGGATATTTAGGAAATATAGCAGGACTCGACTGAATATGTCTCCTTGTTTGGGACAGAACAAGTCGAAGAAAACGAGACACGGCCACATGAATGGAAACAGACTTTAAACTCTTTCTGTTCGGCCTCATTGTCTCGAGCTTCCTCTGGATCTGTGTTCGGGCCGTGGCCTACTTTAAACCACTTCTGTTGGAGTCGCAGTCTTTCATCAGAACTTCTCTCGGTTCTTTTTCTACAAGTCTCTTTTTACTGTTCTCTTGTCCTCCTTTTTGTTTCTCTCCGTTATTCTTCATTCGTTCTGAATTCACTCAGAAATAAATGGTTTTAGACACAAGTTAAGCCTTTTAGTTTTGTCCTGGTTTAGTCTCACTGTGTTCCTGTGTTTAAATCCCTGGTTTAGTTTTCTTTAAGTCCCATTCTGAAACTCACACTTATAATATGGAATTAACTTTAGTCAATTATACTTTAAGACTGGGGCTAAAACAGGGCTGTCGTTCTGACCTCATATTTCAGACACACAAAAGTAATGTCTGTTTTTATTCCAATTTTTCTCCTCTTAAATAACTTCAAATGTTCTAATTGCTGGTATTTTTGGCGTTTAGTTTTTAACATTTAACCTTAATCCACAACGCCTCTCAAATTCCACTTAGAAAAGACATATTTTTGAAGCGAAAACCTGAATTCTTCCCAAATCTCGGTCTGAAGCCGTGGCTTTGAAAGGTGTCCGTCTCATTTGGGAGAAAAAAAGAAAAAAGCTCTGTTAAAAAGCAGACAGTTGCCAGAAAACAGAGCGAGAGTTAATTAGTTTTGGGCGACTGGTATCGGTCCCAAACGCAGCGTCCGGTTGGACACGGTTCATATTCCTCACTGTTCGCACTTGGAGGAGAAAAAAAAGAGCTGTATTTTGTAAAAGGACGCCGTGTGCAGTGGCTCTGGACTAATCCGGGTTTCTATGGCTCTCATGCATTTACACAGCTGCTTAAATAAAGACATTAGCTGGAGTCGAGAGCAGGAAACGACAAAATGAATCGATGGAGGCAATGACGAGTGGCTTTAGGGAAATTGAACGGTTGGTTTTGGAGTTTAATCGAATGTTTGACAAGGACAGTCCATTCAGCAGAAAGTGTGAGGTGCACTGCAGTCTTTTGATCGGACGGTTGATAATCCTCGCTCGAGACAAACTGAGAATCAAAAAAGAAAGAAATGGTTGTGCTGTTCTTGTGATGAATAGTTCAAATTCAAAAAGAAAGATAAAGAAATGTTTAAGTTCAGCAGCTGTCTCTGGTTTTAGACCGAGTCCTGAAGTCTGTGTAAAAAGACTTATTATAGTCTGTAATTCTCTGTTGTTTCCAACTGTCCTGCACACATGTACGTATTCAAGTAAAGTTTATTCAAATCCAACGTAAACCTAGTGCTAAAAATACCAAATGTACTGGAGCCAAATAAAACATTACAAAGGGCCGTATTTGGCCCCTGGACTTTGAGTTTGACATGTTTGTTTTAAACAAAAGTCTTTAATGGCTTCAAAGTGTTGGTCTGATAACATTTTTTTATGAGGAAATAAACTGTCCGTCCAAATAAAAAGTCACCTCCTAGATTTAACTGAGCTTATTAAAAGTCTCATATTGAATAATTACTGCATGAATGATTATGTTTCAGAATCCAGCTGATGCAGTGAGTAGGAAGCGTTTATTCTGTTTCTTTGAGCTCAAAAAAGAAAGAGTGCTTCAGAGCTTGACACATCCTTTTCTTACATGGACTGGACACCACAAAGTCCAGACCTTAACCCCACTGAGAGTCTTTGGGATGAGCTGGAGAAGACAGCAGCGGTCGACTCATCGATACAAGAACTTTTATCAATTATTCAATAACCTGCAGTTCTTTTACCACAAGATGAAGGTTTAGGACTCCACAAACCTTTATGTAAATACGTATTATGTGTGTTTTATTGTTGTTTCCAACCGTCCTGGACACAACTGTCCTGGACACAACTGTCCTGGACACAACTGTCCTGGACACAACCGTCCTGGACACAACTGTAACCGTCCTGGACACAACTGTCCTGGACACAACTGTCCTGGACACAACTGTAACTGTCCTGGACACAACTGTAACTGTCCTGGACACAACTGTCCTGGACACAACTGTCCTGGACACAACTGTAACTGTCCTGGACACAACTGTAACTGTCCTGGACACAACCATCCTGGACACAACTGTAACTGTCCTGGACACAACTGTAACCGTCCTGGACACAACTGTCCTGGACACATGTCGCGGCCTGTCCGTCCTGAGAGAGGATGCCTCCTTCTGAGGTCTTCCCTGTGGTCTCTGACAGAGTCTAAGGACGGTGCAGTCTGAGACTCTCTGACCATGGCTTCCATCAGTTTAACCAATCAGAACCGAGTATTTAAACTGGGTTTGTGTTTGCTCCATTTTTCTGATTGATTTGTATTTTATTTTATATTATTTGTTGGTTCCAAGTAGGGATGCACCGATACCGATACTGGTATCTGGTATCGGCCTCGATACCACATTTTCATAAGTACTCGTACTCGTTAAAAGTCCCCCGATACCGGGGACGATACCACGGTCTGAGAAATGTCTATGTTTGAGCGGCGTGTAAGGGTTAATCACAGGCGCAGAGTGCCGCCCCAGGCCCCGGCTGCAGCTCAGAGCGGGGAGAACGAAGGAAAGATGAGACGTGTCAGCCGTGTGGAACTATTTCAAAGTGAATGAAGACAAAACAAAACAAAGGCGGACTGCAAATTGTGCTCAGCTAAATTGTCCAGAGGAGGCTCAAAAGGTAGCGCATTTAACACAAGTAATTTAATCAAGCACCTAAAATCCCAACACGACAACGAGTATAAAGAGTTTACCCACGCTTCTAAACCAACACAACCCACACTGCAGCGAAACTCTTGCAAGACGAGAGAAAATGTCCAGAGACAATCCACGTGCTGTGAAAATAACACAGGCAATCATCGAGTACATTGCATCGAGTGACCAGCCACTTTCGGAGGTAGAAAATGTGGGATTCATGCGTCTCCTCCATGTTATGATGTCCCAAGCCGCCGCTACATGACTGACACGGAGCTGCCTAAACTACACGACTCATCCAAAAACACATCCACAGCCTACTGCAAGCCTCCTCTTCGTTTAGTTTCACCACGGATATTTGGACAAGCAGTGTTTGCCCCATGCCTTGTTTTTTTGTTAAATTATATGACTAAAGCTGTTACCTGTAAATTTAAATCATGTTTTTTTATTAAGTACTCGGTATCGGTATCGGCGAGTACTGAAATGCAAGTACTCGTACTCGTTTTCCAAAAAAATGGTATCGGTGCATCCCTAGTTCCAAGGGATGTTGGTGCTGCCTCCCTGATTTGGTTTCTGATTGGTTGTGTTTATTTGTCCCGCCCCCTGGAGATCAAACTCAAACCGAGAGAGAGCAGACTGATTCTTTGTCTGGAATAGAAAAGATTTGAAAGAATGAGGCCCTTAAAAGTAGAAAGCTGCTGCAGCCTCTGAATTTAAAGTTTATAAAGTCTTCTTCTTCTGTTCCTCGCAGCAGCATCTCCAGCCTCTAACTCCCACTACACTCCAGGATTTATCCACCAATGCTTTATAAAGTCTTCAATGCTCTTGAAATAGGTTCCATGTAAAAATACTTTCAGTTTTCATTTTTAACATTTTGTTTTCATATTATTTTGAATCCAAAACCACATTTTTAGTTTTTATTTGGTTCGAGGGCAGATAAAGTAAATACTTTTTCAGATTTAGACATATGTAAAAAAAAACGTTCACTGTAAATTGTATTTCTGTGAATGTGGTCTTTGAACGACAGATTCTGTTGAAAGAGTGAAAAAAGCGCTGCTCGGTCTGTGTTGGTCCCGTCGTGAGGAGTGTAATTACCGCCTGCGTCTCTGTTCGGGGTCGATCACATCCAGAGAACTGTAATTACTCAGAAAATAATCAGACACAGCACCACAACAAGCATTTACTAATTACTCCAGATTTCATTTTTGACAAACAGAGCGAATAAAACGCAGTCGACAGAGGCTCGGAGTCATGTGACCGGAGCCTCTAACTGTATGTTCTGTCTTTTCTGCCTTTTAATGAGAAATTCTATAAAAACATTTGTCTTCGGTTTATTATTTGTAAGAAAAATAGAAGTCTAAACCCCACATTGTGACAAACCTAAAGCAGAGAGAAGAGATGGTTCTTGATGTGACACGACGCTTTAACCTCAGCAGCGAGACAGAAACGCAGAAACATGACGACCAATGACAGGCGCAGAAATAAACCCGTAATGCAGATTTGAGTAAACAAGACAAATGCTGCTGAAAAGGTGTTTATTTAGGAAAAAAAAGATAAAACGGAGACATCACAGGGCTTCAGTCAGACAACAGTCGCTGTATAAAAATATATCCAACAAATAAGAGGAGATTTATATTGTCTTTTATATTTAAATCATAGTTTATCCTAACACGGGCGTTTTTTCTTGTTACAGACCAGTTCTGTGAAGCTGGATCAGGAGGTTATTGAGGGAACATCAGGGTTAACTCAGGGTTAACTGGGGTTTCAGTTTCAGAAGGATAGAAACTCAGTCCAGTGACCGATCAGCAACGAGAGGAGAGCTGCAGAGGAAAAATGTGTCTGGAGCAGGAACGAAACAGTAGACATTAGACACTCTTCTGGAGCTTAGAGCAGTTTTGTTTTAGTCTTCATGTTGACTGTCTTCCATATCGTTCTTATTGGTCATTTAGTCTCGACTTGGCCTGTTTCTCATGAAGCGCTCTCCACAAATAAACACGAGGTTAATTGCTTCATGATGCACTGATCCAGACTGAGATCATTAGGCTTTGTCTTTAACCAGAGACACATACAACAGAGCCCAAAAGTAATACGTGCAATCAAATAAAAAACATCAAATAAGTTGACTTAGGGCTGGGCAATATGGCAAAAAAAACAGCTTCTTTTCACAATATAATGTTTTTTCCATATTAGTCAATTTCTACGATAGTTTATTTATATTTCCCTTTTTTAAATCATGTCTTTTTACAAATTGCAGCTCAAATTTTTTAATGCATGGGACATAACTCAAACCTTCAAGAACTTCTTCTCAATCTCTGTAAATATAACTATGTAACTTGGAAACTTTGTAAAAATAACTGTATTAATGCCGCTTCTGTTGAGTCAGGACTTCTCTCTGACACACTGCAGCGTGCTTCAGCAGAGAACAGCTTCATCAAAGTAAACCTGTGCCTCGCTGCTCAGGCTCTCTAACCAATAAAAAATGACCAAAGCTTAAAGACAAGAGCAACATTCATTTTATTGCAATGTATCATGAAACTCGACATTTGGCACAGCCCTAAGTTGAGTCCTGGGTTTGTTTTGTTGAGTCTTGGTTTAGACCTTGTTTTGTGCAGCAGAGACTCACCAGTGTAACGACCAACAAAAGTGTGGATAAGTTTTGACTTGAGGATATCACTTCTTTCTTTGTAAAGTCGAAGGTAATGTGCTACAGACGGTTGTGACACTTGTGCAGACACTTTCTTTCCCATTGTTTTCCCCTCCATTCCAGCGGCTAATCAAGATTTCAGAGCCATGTTCCTTGGTTTTATGATGATGTTTTATCAGTGACACGTTTTGACTTTAACAGAGCATCATATTTTTACCAAAACACCAGAACAGAAACTCATTGCAGTGACTTTGGCTAAAGGTCATATAGCCATATCTCAGAACCTAAGTGAGATATACCCAAATGGAGCCAAGCCTAACCATTGTTTCTCTTTTCTTACAGTTGGTGATGCTAACCCATGCAGCAGCGGTCGGTAGCTGACACTGCCGGTGAGCGGGACGCGCCACTGCACCAGCGCTCCACCTTTTTCTCCAACACTGGACACTTCTTTTACAAAAGCCTGCCTCCCGTCTCCAACCAGCTTCAGTAAAACCATCTCATCACCCGACGAAAACCGAGCACCAGCAAAAAAAAAACAAGCCAAAAAACTCCAAACCGCTTTAGCACCAGCAGCAAAATCTTCAATAAAACCAGCAACAGAGTCATGTCCAGTCGAAGAAAATCGTCCAATCCCTGCATGGTTCGCGTTTCTGAAAAGCAAGAACCAGAAGCAGAGGAAATAATGGACTTGGAAACGACAATGGACAATGACTCGTCAGAAAAAGAGCAGTCAGAATCTTCCGAGTCAGAGGAAAAAACCGTTGATCTCCAAAAGCAGGAGATTACGGAAATTTCAGACGACACAGAAGAGGAAACGAAGCAAACACAAGAAAATGGCGACCAAATTCAGAACGAGGACGACGGCGAGAAAGAAAAGGAATCTCCAGAATCGGATGTGGTCAAAAAGCGGAGCTACGAATGCAAATACTGCACGTTTACGACAGGAAACTTGACAGATTTTAAAGACCACGTGGATTCAAACCATCCGCACGTCATCCTCAACCCTCTGTATCTGTGCGCCGTTTGTAATTTCAAAACTAAAAAGTTTGACTGTTTAACGGAACACAACAAAAGCCAGCATCCGGGCAAGACGAACTTCAAATTCAAGAAGATAATGGTGGACAATCAGACGGTTTTACAACAGACAATCGAAGGCAAAGACAAATCAGAAAACGGCGATTCGACAATGTACAGCGAAACAAGCCCGATTTCAACTGGTATATCCACATCTGTGACAAATCCGGAGAGTTTACTTTGTGGAAATGAAATGAACGGCCATTTGGATCAGATTACGGCTGTCAACATCAACGGGATGGTGATTATCCCGGAACCAAGCATGTTTCAAGGTTACTCCCACGTTTCGCCGATGCTCCAGCGTCCGCCAAATTTCAGCTCTGTACCAAAAATCGCTGTCCCCTTAAACACGACCAAATACAATCCTTTGTTAGACGACAATATGACCCTGATCACCTCGTTTAATAAGTTCCCGTATCCGACTCACGCAGAGCTGTCGTGGCTAACGGCGGCGTCGAAACATCCCGAGGAGCAGATAAAAGTTTGGTTCACGACGCAAAGGTTGAAGCAAGGGATAACCTGGTCTCCGGAAGAAGTTGAGGAAGCGAGGAAGAAGATGTTTAACGGATCAATTCCCCCGGCTCATAATATTTTTACGATTCTGCCGACAAGTCCGGTTTCTAGAGCGGTGGTTCATACGACAACCGTTGAATCGTCAAGAAATGGTTTGAATCATTCGACTGGAAGCAAACGGTCTTTAACCACGACGACCTTTGGGCCTGAATCGAAGAGGCCTGTCATGGCCGTCGCGCCGAATCCTGGAGACAAAGGTTTAATGGCGCCGCCCCCTCCTCCACCTTTACAGAAGCAAGGAATGGACGCTAAACGAGCGGAAATCAAACGGAATGGTGTGCCTTTAATGTCGCCGCAATCATCGCTAGCTATGAAAACTAAACTCTTCCCAGCACCAACTCCAAAACCAAACCGGTCGTGTCGCTGCCTTCCATCATTTTTCCAGAATCGCTAACGAGACCAATGATAGCGCCGCCGCCGTTTTACACTCCGGCGTTTAAGAACAACATCCTAGTTCCACTGAAGACGCCGGAAAAGTTGTCTGTTTCTTTACCAGACGGGACGCCACCAAATTCAGCACCGGTAATTCCTCCGCACATAAGACGTCCGCCTATCATCCAAGCGATTCGATCTCCCGGAAAACCGCAAATGCAAGGGTTTTCTGCGTTGAATGGGAGTCAAATGAAAGAGCAACAACAAGGAGCGGATATTAAAGGTAGCTACAACAGAGCGGAAGCGAACGGAAAATGGATGCATGATCAAAATGTACAAAATAACGGGATTGTTCATTTAGACGGAAACGATCCAAAGACAGATTTCCAGCAAAAAGGATCTGTTTTGACCCAATTCCCGCTGCTGGAAAGAATGAAAGGCAAAACGGCCGACCAGTTGAAGATTTTGGAAGAGAACTTTTTACGGAATAGCTTCCCGACTCATTGCGATGTTGATAATTTAGCAGCTTCTACTCGTTTGTCGCACCAAGAAATCGAAAGCTGGTTCAAGGAAAGACGAGCGCTACGTGACAATCTGGAACAAGCCTTGTTGAACTCGATGGGGACCAAAAAAACGGGTCCGAGTTTTCAAAACGTTGCGGATAAACGGCTGCAGAATGGGATTCACAAAATAAGCAGCCATCTTAAAGCAAACCTACCGTTCGCTGGGAGCGGTAATTCAGTGCCTGAGGACTTCGCTCCGACGCGGTGGCCTTTTGCCGAAGAGTTGAGTCAGCGTTGGTTCAGCGGGAGCATGGAGCACAACGGGGTCAATGGGAAAACGGGAGGTGCGCTCCTAAACTCAGATCCATTGGACAGCGCTGCCAGGACTCGACCAACGGCGGAAAAGCGCTGGAGGTGGAGCTGGGGTGGTTCATGGAGCAGAGGAACAAAGGTCTGAGCGAACAGCAGAACGAGCGGCTCCAGGAGCACTACAACAGGTAAGTGCATAGAGTCTAAACTAGACTACACACAGGAGAAAACCAGGACTAAACCCAGGACTAAACCAGGGCTTACCCAGGTCTAGCCCTGTTCCTCAGCCCAAGATGACCTCTGTATCTTAAACACATGACGTGCTGTGGAGGTATATATTTTACAGACCTCAGCCTGAGATACAGAAACTATCTATGACTTTAGTGTACAGTCAGGTGGTACATCTATAAAATGTTAATGTAATATGTATTAGTTTATTTAAACGTCCCTGTTGGAGGGATCGGGACAGTCTGACAGAGTGAGAGCTAATTAGCATAAATCCTAAAAACAGCTCCTTTTCACTTTGACAGGTTTTGGTTTAAAAGCAAAGTGAGCTGTCAATCATCTCTGCTTCGTTTAAAACCATTTAGTACAATTATCATTAAGTGAAGTGGGTCAGAGGGTCCTTCTGAGGGTTTTAATCACAGTTTTAACCAAAAACACTTTCACTGATGAAGAGTTTAATGAGAACAATGGACTCCGATCAAATTTACCCCAAATTATAATTAGATTTTATAAATACCACTTTTAATCATGTTTTCAAACCAGGTCTAAACCAGGACTAAACCAGGACTAAACCAGGACTAAACCTGGACTAAACCAGGACTAAACCAGGACTAAACCTGGACTAAACCAGGACTAAACCAGGACTAAACCAGGACTAAACCTGGACTAAACCAGGACTAAACCAGATCTAAACCAGGTCTAAACCAGGTCTAAACCAGGACTAAACCAGGGCTAAACCAGGTCTAAACCAGGTCTAAACCAGGACTAAACCTGGACTAAACCAGGACTAAACCAGATCTAAACCAGATCTAAACCAGGTCTAAACCAGGTCTAAACCAGGACTAAACCAGGACTAAACCAGGACTAAACCAGGACTAAACCCAGGACTAAACCTGGACTAAACCAGGACTAAACCAGGACTAAACCAGGTCTAAACCAGGTGATTGACACCTGTAAAATACCTGTAACAGACCTGTTCTTGTGGGTTTTCCTTCTTTTCGTCGACGTATTCCTTCCTTTTTCCAGGATTTTCCTGTGGCTTCTGTTTTCACTACATTTGATTTTATGTCTCTTTGTAATTCCGTCTCTTCCTCACAGCAGTTGTTAAACCTGACTCGAGGGACACATAAACCTCTCACAGACTCCACACAGAGACCCAACGAGTCCCAGATCCAGGACTAAACCAGGACTCAATAAGTGCTTTGTGCTTTTGTATTCACAAAACAATTAAGCAGCTCCAACTAATCAGGTCACTGCCCAGACCTGGTTTAGACCTGGTTTAGACCTGGTTTAGTCCTGGTTTAGTCCTGATTTAGTCCTGATTTAGACCTGGTTTAGACCTGGTTTAGACCATGTCTAGTCCTGGTTTAGTCCTGGTTTAGTCCTGATTTAGACCTGGTTTAGACCTGGTTTAGATCTGGTTTAGTCCTGGTTTAGTCCATGTCTAGTCCTGGTTTAGTCCTGGTTTAGACCTGGTTTAGACCTGATTTAGACCTGGTTTAGTCCTGGTTTAGTCCTGATTTAGACCTGGTTTAGACCTGGTTTAGACCTGGTTTAGTCCTGGTTTAGACCATGTCTAGTCCTGGTTTAGTCCTGGTTTAGACCTGGTTTAGACCTGGTTTAGACCATGTCTAGTCCTGGTTTAGTCCTGGTTTAGTCCTGATTTAGACCTGGTTTAGACCTGGTTTAGACCTGGTTTAGTCCTGGTTTAGTCCATGTCTAGTCCTGGTTTAGTCCTGGTTTAGACCTGGTTTAGACCTGATTTAGACCTGGTTTAGTCCTGATTTAGACCTGATTTAGACCTGGTTTAGACCTGGTTTAGACCTGGTTTAGTCCAGGTTTAGTCCTGGTTTAGTCCTGATTTAGACCTGGTCTAGACCTTGTCTGGTCCTGGTTTAGACCTGGTCTAATCCTGGTTTAGACCATGTCTAGTCCTGGTTTAGTCCTGGTTTAGTCCTGATTTAGACCTGGTTTAGTCCTGGTTTAGACCTGGTTTAGACCTGGTTTAGACCTGATTTAGACCTGGTTTAGTCCTGATTTAGACCTGATTTAGACCTGATTTAGACCTGGTTTAGACCTGGTTTAGACCTGGTTTAGTCCAGGTTTAGTCCTGGTTTAGTCCTGATTTAGACCTGGTCTAGACCTTGTCTGGTCCTGGTTTAGACCTGGTCTAATCCTGGTTTAGACCTGGTCTAGTCCTGGTCTAGACCTTGTCTGGTCCTGGTTTAGTCCTGGTTTAGACCGGGTTTAGACCTGGTTTAGACCTGGTTTAGACCTGGTTTAGTCCTGGTTTAGACCTGGTTTAGACCTTGTCTGGTCCTGGTTTAGTCCTGGTTTAGTCCTGGTTTAGTCCTGATTTAGACCTGGTCTAGACCTTGTCTGGTCCTGGTTTAGACCTGGTCTAATCCTGGTTTAGACCGGGTCTAGTCCTGGTCTAACCCTGTTTTTGTTTCTCAGACTGAGGCACACTTCGTTGGAGATGAAGAACGCCGGTTCGTTTGGTTTCTGGATGGACGAACGGAGCCCGGACCTGGTTTTGGACCGAGACCGGACTCTGAGCGAGGACTCCACCGGACGACTGAGCGGCTGAAGACCGGGACTTAGACCTGAGAACGGGACTAAACGGTGAGAGACGAGTCGAACTAGAACCTAATAATCAACAACATTATTCATGGTTTGGGGTTTATGAAAGAAACTCAGAAATTAAATTATAATTTCTCAAAAGTCTAAATACATCCTGTTTAATCAGAAAACATGTTATAAGTTATATTTAATTTTTATTTGCTGCCACAATAGTTTTGAATTTGGGTTATCTTATTTTGAAGTAAAAACACATTTACAGTTTTATGTGTTTAAACAATGTGCACTTATATTCAGTGAAAGAACAGGAAATATGTGAAGGTTTTTTAATTGGTTTTATCCTTATTTTGAGCCGATAAAGATAACTGTGGCTCAGAGCTGGACAGAAACACAGAATAACGTAAATCCACAAAAAAAAAATAGACTTGATGTTTTCTGAGTCACTAAGTCTCTATTTGTCTCAGAATTTAAATAATAATTTAATATAAATACAAACTTTCAAATACTTACGAACAAGTCGGTTTAACAACGGCTCCTTTTCTCTTTTGAACAAAGGCTGAATGCTGTTAATTACTAGGCCACATGAACGCAGCATCAATTAATTGCAATATTACTTTTCTTCATGAAACAATAATTTGACACATTGACACGTTTGATTCGAGGAAGTGGCTTGGTTTTCATTTCCTGTTGGTTTTTAAGCGTCTTTATGTAAATTCATCTTGTCTTTAGTTTCCCCTCAGGAACAAACTGAGTATCTCTGAGTCACCGTTAAATCAAACTCGACAGATTTTGAGACATTTTTGACAGAATTTGTCTCATTTTCAAAAATCTCCTCCTGTTTTTGTTTTTTGTATTGATTATTGATTTGTTCTGTCAGCTGACTGTCAGACGCAGAGGATCTGAACACACTGGATTTTGATTTCCTGAAAAGCTCGAGCGCAGGAGGAGCGTTTTGCCCCCAGCGCGAGCTTTTATCTCCGTAACGTTTCCCTCGGCGGGGGTCCGAGCCAGCACTATTTTAGGACGCCTCTAATGCTCTTTTATTCCCAAATTTCCCTCGACGTGAGCCAAACGCAGAGTGGAAATATTTGGTTTGGTGCTGGCTCCCGCTCTGAGGCTCAGCGGGGGTCCGGAGGCGATCGGGGAGGGGTCCGCGTCCCACTGAGCTTAACCGATTGTAATAGAATTAAATGGAATTAATGGGATTTGTCTGGTGTCCAAGTTTAAAGAGCTGATAAACTAATTTGGAGAAACATGGAATTGGCCACAGCTGGATTATTACTTCATTCTCTTTAAAATTCACCAAAGAACAAAAAAAGAACAAATGTTCTCGACGGAGATCATTCTGGGTTTGATTAGATTTACACAGTTTAAAGGTCCAGACAAAAAAGAAAATATGATCTTTTTCTTTAAAGTGGGACGTGAGAATAAACCCAAAATACAACATTTTCTCCTTCAGACTTTTACAGTTGGTACATGAAGCACCGTCACTTACATCAGTGTGGGGCCAGAAAAACTCAAAACTCTATTTATTTTCACATGATTCTGATATTTTTTGATAAATATCAGAATTATGAATTTTTTATAATTTTATAAGAATTTTATAATTATTTTTTTTATAACATAACATGTATTTTTTCTGCTCGAAGCCAGAACAGCAGCAGCAGCAGAGAGTTCAAATAAAACCGATTATTTACCAGCACAGATTCAGTAATTCTTCTGTGTATCTCATGAGTTCAAATAAAGGGTTTGGACAAAGCTGACATGATGCACTTACTCAGTCTTTTTAAGGTCAAGGTCAAATGTATTTATGTTGCACATTCACAACCACAGCTGCTCAAAGTGCTTAACGTCATAATTATATTAATATAATAATAACAAGGTAAGATCAAGTTAAAACACAGGGATAAAATGAAATTACAAATAAAATGAATAAGAACAATGGAGTGAAGAGCTGTTTTAAGAGGATTTAAAAATGTTTCGAGACTGTGGTTCGAAAGTCGAGCGGCAGATTGTTCCAGAGTCTGGAGCAGCATTAGAGACGTCTCTGGCTCCTCTGGTTTTTAGGCGAGTTCTCGGCACATTTAAAGCAGATGGTCGCTCTGGTTTGAGAGTTCATTCATTCAGAACAGTTATACCACACGAGCCACTGGTTTGCATTAAAATCTCACAAAGACAGAGTGAGCAGAAGTTTTTATTCACGCTGACACATAAATATACTTCACTTATACACCAGTCATCATCAGATGCTGTTCTCGAGTGAATGTAGCCTTCACACACACCTGTGCACGTGTAACATCAGTGTACGGTCACTTTGAGAAAAATCCTACATTTAAATATACACAGAAGTAAAATAAACCTTCCTCAAATGCATCTAACACATTCCACTGGTCGACCCTGCACCGAGTGATAAACATGTATTTTAAAGTGTTTTTTAGGTTCATTTTTACTCCCGTCCGTTACAAAACATTTTTTATATTGTTTCGTAACAAATTGTAAAAACAGTGCGTTGAATCATTTTATTATCATCAAACCATCTTTTAAGTTTATTAAATAAACTTATTTTGTAACCTCGACGATTAACATAAGATTGTAGTATTTTCTTTGGTCCTAAGACTGACCCCTGGGGTACTCCACTGGTGATGCCACTTGTTCAAACTGCAGTGGATAAATATACATATAAAAACTGCTAATGCTTGTTCCTTTATTTCAGTGGACCTGATGTCTCTGAAGCCGTGTTGACCTTCGTGTAATATATTAAACTTGTCGTTTAGTGAAGTTTCTCGAGTATTTTAGAGAATTGAGGCAATAATTAAAACGGTCTGTGATTAATAAAGGAATTTTTATTTTATTGGTATGACCTTCACAATTTTAATTTTTGTTGGATATTTTGCAATTATAAAAAATATGTTTAATTATTTCAGATGTAACGTCTTTGATTAAGGTCATGTCTACATTTTTTTCTTTGAAACTCAAACAATTTCAATCATTTCTTTTGTGTTGAAGAAGAAGGAATTTAGATTATTATTAAAGACCAGTGTCTGGTCCCTGTTGTTTTTTATTGTTTTTTATTTTTATTTTATCTCATGTTGAGCTGAGGTTGAATGTAAGTGAGACATAATAAAAGTATGAATGACTCGCTCAACCTTCACATTTACCAAACGTTAAAAACTATAAAAGAAAAACAAGAGTTACCATTATTTCCCCTGGCGCCCCCTGCTCTCGTTCTTGTGTCAGATTATTCTCAAGACAATTCTCAGAAACCAGGATTAACACGGCGTTGTTTTGTGTGAATCAGTGTTAATCCGGGGTTCACTGTGGAAGTGATTAAAGCTGGCCCGGCTCTGACCCCTTTCACTAAAACCACTCAGACTCTGACAGAAACAGGTCTGTCCAGGACATTTTTACAGAAAAATACTGTTGCTTTTCTCTAACAGATTTTCTCTTGCTGGTTTCAGGTGCATGAATACTTTTGCTGCTGGAAACAAACCGAAGGAATGAGAAATGACAAAAGAAGAGCTTTTTTTTTTTTTCAGTGACTTTTTTGAGCTCCACAGATCACACACTGTTGTTTTAAAGACGATCAGAAACCAGTGATTGAGCTCACGATCTGAGGAAATAATTTAAACTCACTCTTTTATTCTACAATACACCTGAATGCTTAATATTATCCGGTCAATATCAATGAGAAATACAGGACAGAGCTTCAGTTTAAAATCAAATATCAATGCATTTTCAGTAAAAACGTGAAGGTTCATAAAAAGCATTCTGTTTGATGAAACAGTTAAATAATTATTGAAATCTAGTTTTGACTTAATCATGGCAACAACATAAACCGTGAGTATCTCCGTTATGACATTTACGTCTCAGAGAAACGGGGTTATTCATATCACTGTATGACATAGGGTCAATAAATCTCCAAATAAATGTGTCCTGTCATTGTCCCAGCTCAGGACAAGGTCCTGGTGTTTGAGTTCTGCACATGCTCAGTTCATCAGCAGCTTCAGAAACCAGGACACGGCCGATACAGCCTCAGCATCAGGGTTTACTTTAGAGTTTTCCAGAAGCAGAACTGGCTTTATCTAAACCTGGAGACTTATCCTGGTTTATGACATCAGGGTCGGAGGTTTACAGCACAAAATCTGAAAAAAAAAGATAAACGGGATACTCAAGTCCTTAACAAACTTTTAAGCTTAAATTGTTACCGTTTCCGTCACTTTTTGTTTAAATATAAGTCTAAACAAACCCACAAAGTACTACAAAACCACAAAAAAGTGAAAATGTCTGTGTAGCCTTAAAGTTCCTTTAAGAAAACAGTCGAACAATAAGATTATTCCACATTAAGAGCTCCCACTGCTTGAATATTTATCATTAATCTTTAGCTCTTGTCTTAAACATTATTACAGAACTAAAAAATATCTTTAACATTGTTAGCTTACAAGCTTGAATGTTGATAAATATTTTATTATCTGGCGTTATTTTCTCAGATCGTGAACTTGAATCGAGCATTTTGAGTGAACTGTCGCTTTGAAGAAAAAAATAAAAAAAGCCTGATACTGAACCAGAACAGCACTGAACCTGTGCCTGAAACATCAGCAGAGGTTTAATGGACTACAACAACAACAAAAAAACACTTCAGAAAAAAAAAAAAACTACAAAAAAACTTTATTGACCTACAACGGATTTTACTGCAACAACAACTCACCACAAACCGATCATCGCCGAGTGCCAAAGCTGGACCTGCTGCATCCCACTCCACTACAAACATCGCTTCTTCTTCTACGTTCTCCTGGTTTGTCGCCGTGTAAATAGTTTTCTTTTTTCCCAGAATTTGTAAAATTTTGCGGGAAATTTAAGAGTTTCGTTACTTTTTTTTTATTTTATGGAAGTGAAAGGTCCCCCTGAATCCTGAAAAAGAGTGAGACACTTTTCTCTCCAAAGCTTCTTTTTCACCATTTTAACCAAAAATTCAATTTCACATAAAATGTCTTATTTTTATTTTTTGGTTAAACTACCAACATTTCTTCCAAAACGTTTCTCTCAACATTTCCTTTAAATCCAACCTTCACGTAAATATTTTTACAGTTAAACTTTTGATTAGTTTTTAAAATGCACTATTTTTTCCATTTAGTATATTTCATTTACTTTTTACAAATTAAATTTTTATTTTAACTTTTTGTTTTACATATTTAAACTTTTGCTTTTACAAAACTTGATGCCAGCATAAACAAAGTGGTTATTGTCTCTTTAATTAAATTAAAAAGCAATTTGAGCCACTATAATAAACAATAAGCACCTTACAATGAACCACAGTCTAGTGTTGACTGTTCAAAGCCATTAAATTATACGGACCAGGTTAAAATTAAAATAAAACAAATATCTTGTTTATAAAGATGAGAATAGTTGGTAAAATCTCAAAATTTTATGCATAAAATAAACTTAAAGCTTGAATAAAAAAGAGGCAATGTTGGTGCATTTTTTATAAACAAGATATGGGTTAAATTAAATCATGGATGTATTACTTTTTAAGAAAGGCATAAGGAGGAAACCTGTCTCTAGGTGCTAGCATCTGCTAACGCTAACGGTAGTTTAAGCTAGAGTCTGTTTCCAGTTCAGACACAGAAAGATACTGAACAGATGCAATGAAAACAGGGATTATATTAAACTCCAACCAATACTGCACTATTAGAGGCTGGTCGTACAGTCTTTTAGCTTCCATTAACCACTTTTCTTCTAAAAAAAAAAACAGCAATAGATTTACAAAAGCAGCTTAAAAATATATGAAAAACAGGAGAAAAAACTTTGACATGAAAAACTTTTGGAACAAATGTACATGTTGGAAAAAAAAATCCATCAAATTTTTTATTTAATAAAAACATTTTAAAAATATAATTTTAACATTTAAAATTTACACAAAATAATTCAAACATAATTATAAACACAAAATTAATGCTAAACACTTTTCAGTTTTCATCAGGAGCTAATAAAAACATGTTTTCTAACTTTCTTGACCAAAAGGATAAAAAGTCACTGGAAGAGCAGTGGCTTCTTTTGTCATTTATTATTAAATATGGATTGTTTTAAAATCACAATGTTCACAAATACTAACTTTACTAATTAGTTGAATATGGTCTTACCTTTATATTTAAAGTCCTATAAACTGAACATAATAGATACAATAACAAACTGTGTCATATAAAAACGTTCTGCTCATTCGCAATCTGTTTTATTTATTTTTGTTTAAAGAAACAAACATTGAGCAAAGCCCGTCTGATGCTTACATTTCATCAAAATTAGGCCTTGTTTAATTTAAGAAAATTATCAATCGCAAACAACAATAAGTAACTTTTTTTTTGGACCCAAGCAAGTGCCTTGTTTTATCTTTTTTATTAAAAATCCAAACCAAACTAAACCCAAATGAGATGTAACTCAAACCAATTGCTTACATCCAACAAAAAGTAATAAATAATAAGCGGATAAATAATCATTCAATGCGGCTCTTCTATAAATACAATCAGTAATTTTTATATAACTCTCAATAAAGTCAATTAAGTTCAACGTCTTTTGAAAAATATTTTTGTTCTTGTGATACATCCATAATTTAAAGTAACTCTGGTCCGAAATATGTAGCAAACATCTTTCTTTACTATTTTTCCATCCGTTTTTTTTTTTTTTTTTTTTTGTGAGAGTAAACTGAGGAGGAGGGGGAGGGCCAACTCACTTCAAACACAATCAAAAAACAGGAGAAGCACCTTTTTTTTTTTTTTTTTGGACCTGTTTGCGTCTTTTTTACTGTGCTCCAGTGAAGTCAAGTGCTATTAATATTATTATGACCATATTATTATTAATGATACTCTATACTGTAGCCACTCTGTCTGGAACCTGTTTTTGGAAGAAAAAAGATTGGAGAAAAAAAAATGGACCGAACTGAAGCTGCACTTGTTAATGTTTGTGAATGATGTTCACTTGTGGATGTTTTTGTTTAAAGAGAAGAGTTTAAAAAAAAATGAACAAAATGGATATTAAATGGTGAGAAAAGTGACAATAAAAATGATTGTGGCAGAAGGATTCAACGGTAAAGACACAACGTCTGACAGAGAAATGACAAACACTGTGTTCACACTGGGATTAAAAGTGGCTCGGATTGGAACATTTTAAAATAGATTTATATATTATTTTTAGTGAAAGTGAGATTTTTTTTTTTCAATAATTAAAAAGCAGTGGTCACCAAACTTTTTTTCTATTTGATTAGTTTTGGTCAATCACACACTCACACACACACATTCACACACACACACACACTCACACACTCACACACATTCACACACTTCACACACTTTACACATTCACACACATTCACACTCACACACACACACTCACACACATTCACACACATTCACACACACACTCACACACACTCACACACATTCACACACACATTCACACTCACGCACACACACACACATTCACACACATTCACACTCACACACACACACTCGCACACATTCACACACACTTCACACACTCACACACATTCACACACATTCACACACATTCACACACACACTCACACACACTCACACACACTCACACACATTCACACACATTCACACACACTCACACACACACACACTCACACACACTCACACACATTCACACACATTCACACCTGGGGCAGACGAAGGGGGGCTGTCATACACACAGCACTCACAGCCTTCTCCAAACACACCTCTACAGTCACACATTCATACACCAGAGCTACGGACACTGGAGGCAAGGCGGGTTAAGTGTCTTGCCCAAGGACACAACGAAAGTATGAACAGGGGAGAGCACGTCTTGTTTTTGGTAATCGAACCGACAACCGTCAAAAAATTATATTTGTTTCAGCAAACTTTTTTGGCAATCATCAAAAACAAATACATTTAGTGAATAACCAAATAAAGGTTTCATCTGGACGTATTAAGACTCTTGGATAAAGACGTGCTGAGTAGACTAAAAATGTTTGGCACAAATGTTATTCCATAAATTAGAAAAAAGAAAGCTTTTGACCACACTAACCCTTAATGGTGCAAAATAAAAAGTATAATATTACATTACAGACTAATAGAATTAGAAAAGAGCCTTAAACTATATGTTTTATCCTTTCAAGACTGTCCTTTGCTTTGACCATGGTTTCATGACTTTTGGCACAAATGTCATTCCGTATTAGTTTGAACTCATAGTGTTTACTTTTTCCCATTTTTTGCAAGTCTAAAATCCACACAAATAATAATAATTATAATAATAAATACACAATTAAAACTTAGGTTAATGTGAACAGTCAGGCCACTTTTTTTCTCAGTGTGAACGAAACCAGTATCACATCAACTCAGATTTTAAAATCCGTCTCCTACTTCCTTATTGTCTTCTTCTCTTTCCGTTTCCTTTGTCTCGTCGTGTTGCACTCAACCCTGTAACAAAGAAACAAGATTTTTTTAAACGCATCCGTTCAATAAAAAATACTTTAATGGAAGCATCATGTGGCGCTAGGCTTTAGTCTGAACTAGTCTCATTTTGACAAAAAGAAGACTAGAAAGATAAAAAATATTGCACAAATACTTCTGCATCTGTTTGGATCGAGGCTGGAGTCGACGTTAAGTGAACAAAAACCTCAATATTCAACTGTGTTGTCAAAGGCAGAAATATGGAGTTTCTATATTTACAGACAAGATATTAGACTGAGACTGGTTTAAAGAGTTTGTGGTGTTTTCAAAAAGGATTTATTTAGTTACTTTCAGACTCGAGGAATTAATAAATCGCAAAAGTGAAAGCCAATTTCTAGTTGAAATTAAACATGGATATTTGGTTTGAGGCAATACAATTATTCTTGAATTAGCATTAGCTCAAGTCGTCGAGTTTGGTTTAATGCTTTAATACGGTTTATGTCCTGAATTAATCCTGGTTTTGTTTTAATTAAAACCTAGATTTAAGCCTTGTTTAATCTTGATTTCATCTTTTCATCTGGATTTAGTCTGTGGTTAAGTCCTCAATAATATGTTACTGTTTAGTATTTAGTATTAAGTACAAATCCTGGGTTTAGTCCTGGATTTAAACCTGGTTTGGTCCTTGTTTAGCCTTTGGTTTTGAAGTGGATTTGGGTTCACGTCATGGTTTAGTCCTGGATTAGTTTAGGTCTTGCTTTAATTCTGTTTGATTCTTGGGTTTCTGGTTTATTTGCTCTTTGTTTAAATGTTTATTGCTTTGTCTCAGAATAGGGCTGTGTTATTCCTGGATCGGTTGTCCAGTTTAAAACCTAATTTGTTTGTGAAATTAATCCTGGTTTAAATCCAGGGTTTAGTCTAAATTTTGTACTCAATTACTTCTCGTCTACTCCGGGATTTATCTTCATTTGGTCCTGGTTTTATTCCTGAGTTTTGTCTTAAATACTTGTATTAATCTGGTTCAAAACCACCTCAAACCTTTAAACCCCTTTCAGACTCGTATCCACTTTGTAAATGCAGCTTTATTAATTTATTTCTGCCTCTTCCATCATCTTTACATTCAATCTCTGCCGCTCATTATTTGTATCAAACATTAAAAGATCAAACAGAAAAGGTCAGACTCCAGCCTCGTTTTGCTCTGCTTCCGCCGCTGTAGTGTCTGGTCACAGTTAAACTCATTTATCTCAAGTACAACTGTAAACAAGTGCACACAGGGCTGGCCTCAATTCAGAAACATATCTGAACAAAACTCACATAAAGAGGGTTTAAATCCGTCCTGCGTTCACCACAGTCGACGAAAGAGGCGGGAAAAATGTTGAAAAACTGAACGAGAAGTGGTTAAAGTCGACGTGTGGTGGACGCACAGCCTTCAGAGAGATTTTATTTTTGGAAATGTACATATTTAAGGATTTATTTTTCTGCGCTGAAATGTTGAATGTAACTCACGCAGTCGACGAATGTCACAGAGGAAGGAGTCGAGGCTAAAAAAAACAAGTTTTATTTGACATTATTGGACTATTGGTTTGTAGACTGTATATAAAGATGGACCAAGAGACACTGCTTCCTTTCACGAGGAAATGAAACTGCAAATTAAAAGTTAGAAAAGCAGTAATGGTCTTCTTCTTTTAGGTTTGTTCTTTGGACCAGAAAAGGCAGTTAAATCCAAAGGCATCGTAAAACATGCTAATATGATGTCAGAAAAAAAAAATGTAGCTAAAAGATGGAAAAACTACTATTTGTTTCTGAGTCATGTTTTTGGCTCTAGTTCTGCTTTTGGTCCATTTTGTTTTAGGGTTGGGCCTTTTTATGTCATTGAATATAAAATGAAACAACTTTATTTAGGTGAAGGTTTATTTAAAAATGGTGGAAATAATGTTTCATACATTTCTGATGGTGGCCCTGAAGAGCATCAAATTAGGGTTAGGGTTAGGGAAACCCATCCCTTTTAATTAAAAAAATATTCAGTTTTAATTTGAGGAGGGTGTTTTTATGTAATTTTTAATGGTGAATGTTTTTTTTTTTCTCTTTTTGTTCATATGTCTTCTTTTTAATTGGAGATTTTATATTTTTATTTTAAGACAAGCTTTTTTATTTTTTATTTAAGTATGAAGTATTTTAAATTGAAACATGGCTTAAATTTTTCTTGGAATCTTTTTTATTTATTTTTTTTATTTGATAGATGGGTTTCTTTTTTGAGGGAACATTTTTAAAAATCTTCCTTTTTCTAGTGGACAACCTCAGGGCCACCGTACTTCTGACATAAACACGTTTCCAAAGAAATGTTTCTGAACTCATGCTAATCTAAAATCCAAATAATTTAAATCTGACTTTGAAAAAATGTTTAAGATTTTAAGTATATTTTCTGAAAAATTAAAGGCCATACTTAATTTTATTCTTATTTATCATTTTAAAAGAATCTCGACTCCTTCCTCAGTTTTCTCTCTTTTCGCTCGCTCTCGATGCCGGGTTTTACCCCAAAAACCTCAGATGTATTTTATGAACAAGATAACTTTATATATGGACTCTTACGACAGCTGTTCACATGGAAACCACTCACCAATGGAGTTTACGGCTTTAAATAATGCAAACCATATTGATATATATCATTTTGGTCTCTGAGCTGTTGTTCCGATGTGAGCAGAGGTTCATGTAAATATTTTAACTCTGAAACCTCCTGATTTTCTGAAGACCACATGAATAAAGTGCTACGAGTTAATCAGTGGAAAGGAGGCAAGTTTATATACAACAATAAATCACAAAATGTCATGTAGAATTTCATCTCCCAGTCCACCGAGAAGAGTTTAGTCTGTGATAAAGTCGTTTTATTCAGTGTCGTTTTATCAGCCTCCAGTCGGTGACAGGTTTTGATTTATTTGTATCAAACGTGTCACTTTGAAACAGGATCAGAAACAAGCGGCTCGACCCGAGTTACAGCGAGTCACAGCTCTGTTCTTCTGCGGCGCGTTTCATCTTTAGCTTTTAGAGAGAAAAAGAAAAAACTCAGCCGAGAGACGACAGAGTGTTTAGACAAAGACAGATTTTTATTTAAGAGACTGGAGAACATTTTATTTCAAAGATTAGCAATCAACATTTATTTAAACCTTCACAAAATGGCCTAAAAACTAGAATGTTGGTTCTATGCCACAAACTCCAGTGGGAAAAGTGTGTTTCGATGTTTGAACGGGAAACAAAAGGACAGTCTCTGGTTAAATCTCACTCTGAATGTATGTAACGTGCAGTAGGACCTTGTTTTTGGGGAAAAAACCCGGTGTTCGATTTGATTTTTCCGCAGCTCGTTGAGGTCAGCCCTGCTTCAAACTAAGGTTCTGCTTTTTCTACTTTGCTTCTATCAAACGAACCAACCCTGGGTTCACTCAAACACAGCTCGAACGCTTCTGATCCACACAAATACCAGCATTTATCACGTGTCAATGTGTTTCGAACCAGAGCGAGTTTTACAAAGGTCTGTGAAGTCTGTGGGTTTTACTTTAAAGTGGATTTGAAGTGGTCTGAGGTGGTTTTTGTGACCGAGGTCTGCAAAAAACAAACCTGTTGATGTCTGCTGTATTTCAATAAAACACAGCCTTTTCAAAGGGTCGCCCTGTGTCCGTCTTTGTGTTTCATTCACATTTTGAATCACAAGGTGAGAATCTATCCATTAACCTGTGTTAGAAAAAGTATTTAATAAATGTTTATCGTGGTCTAGTTACATTTGCTCTAGACTTGGTTTAGTCCCGATTGTCTCGGTTTAGTCCCGATTGTCTCGGTTTAGTCCTGATTGTCTCGCCCAATTGTCTCGGTTTAATCCCGATTGCCTCGGTTTAGTCCTGGTTTAGTCCTGATTGTAAACTGAACGTGTATGTTTTGGGGAAAGTAAATGTTGATGAACATGACAGAGACATGAAAGTTAACATACAACAGTCTTGAGCTAATGTCCATCCATTGTCCCACAGGAATCAAACCGCCAACCTTCTGGTTATAGGACAACACTGAGCACTAGTCTCTTTGTTAGAACCAGGTTTAGCTCTGTTTTCAACCAGATTTTGGCCTGAATTTGGTCCAACTTTGGTCTGAAGCTTGTCCACATTTAGTCTAATCGCTGATTAGACCTGTTTAGACCTGGTTTAGACCTGTTTAGACCTGGTTCAGACCTGTTTAGACCTGGTTTAGACCTGGTTCAGACCTGGTTTAGACCTGGTTTAGACCTGGTTTAGACCTGGTTTAGTCCTGTTCAGACCTGGTTTAGTCCTGGTTTAGACCTGGTTTAGACCTGTTTAGACCTGTTTAGTCCTGGTTTAGACCTGTTTAGACCTGGTTTAGACCTGGTTTAGACCTGGTTTAGACCTGGTTTAGTCCTGGTTTAGACCTGGTTTAGTCCTGGTTTAGACCTGGTTTAGTCCTGGTTTAGACCTGTTTAGACCTGGTTTAGACCTGGTTTAGACCTGGTTTAGACCTGTTCAGACCTGGTTTAGACCTGGTTTAGACCTGGTTCAGACCCGGTTTAGACCTGGTTTAGACTTGTTCAGAGTGAGGTCTGATCCTCTCTGTGACAGACCCATAAATGAAAACTCCTCTTTATTTTAGGCTATGTCCACACGAAGCCAGTGCATCCCCTATCCGATCTTGAGACGGCGTCGTCTCAAGAAAATATCTGCGTACACACGACCGGCTGAAAACGATGTAGTATATATGCCAGACCAGTATGGGGCGCTGTAATTCTGCCACAGATATACACTATACACGGAGAAGAAGACTTTGAGCATGCGCATAACCTGCGCTGCATAAAGAAGACGAAGACCTAAATATTTATTTTCTAATAAAAACAAGTTCTCAAATTGTTGCAGTCATATATTTAGAGTGTAGTAATTGGTGCCCTCATGTTTGTTGTTTGCTCTTCAATATACGGACTGAGTTCTGAGTGCTTTGGACATGCGGAAATTCTCTCTCCATTCATTTTCTCCAGGTTGCTCTCCTGGTTCTCTTCGCGTGGATCTAAGAGCATGTGGCGTATGGTGTTGTCCACTATCGCTTGTTGCTCACCACAACTGCATAGAAGCAATAGATTTTGCTGTAATAAAGCTAGTAGGCTTAGTAGCTTCTGCAGCACGAACTCAATCATGTAGTCCGCCATTATTGTTGTTGCTGTGTGCGATGAGGCCCGACACGTGATGCGATGACATCATCGTTTTCACAAAATATACGGATTGGCTGTACACACGACACCGCAAGGGTGAAGTTTTCAGATTTATCCACTTTAGAACCCTGTTTCAAAAAATAGCGGATTCAGTCTCCCAAAACACCGGATCCGTGTGGACGAAAGGCCAATACGATACAAAATGTATATGGATACAGTGATTTTTGTCTCCGTGTGGACAGCCCCTTAAACTCCTGTAAAAACCCTGACAGTATAATTTAAGGCGAGGTCCTCTCGGATCCAAACGCCGCAGACGGACCTTTAGTCGACTCCGTTCTGGTTCCACATGAATATTTAGCGCAGCAGCTCACAGCCCGGTCCCGCTCCGATCAGAGGTTTTCACAGCCCTCTCCTCGAGCCTCATTGTGATTCCAGCGGCGGCGCTTATCTTAAATTAACACCAGCGAGAGTTTCCTGTGAGAATAACAGAGGAATAACAGAGACACGACGAAGAGGAGGTGTGAAGAGCTGCTACAGGTTTATGAAGAAATACAGGAGTTAATTCTAGATTTCAACAGAAAGTAGTCCTGCTTTAGTCCTTGGTTCACGTTGGGTTTGTTTCCAGCACAGTTAGTTTTACCCTGGTTTAGGCCCGGTTTTTAGTTTGGTTTTAAGTCTGTGGTTTAACCTGGTCTTTCCTGTTTAGCCTTTGGTTTGGGATTTCTCTCAAGTTAAGTTTAGGTTTTAGTCTAAGCTTGGTTCTGGTCCTTCTTTAGTCTTAATTTGTTTGTTTTTTTTTTAATCTAGAACTTAAGTCTGGTTTTGTCAGGGTTGTTCTGGGTTTAATCCTGATTTATTCTAAATGTTGAGCCTCAATAAGTCCTGGTTTAAACCTGGTCCTGGATTTAGCTCAAGTTCAGAGCTTTATTTTAGACCTGGTTTCATTTTGGGATTAGTTCAGGTTTAGGTTCAGTCCTGGATTTAGTTCTAGTTTATCTCTTAATTTTGTCCTGGAGTAAGTTCTAGTATAGTCCAGGTTTAGTCCATCCTATGTCATTAGACCTGGTTTAGACATGGTTTAGTCCTGGTTTAGTCCTGGTTTAGACCCGGTTTAGACCTGGTTTAGTCCTGGTTTAGACCCAGTTTAGTCCTGGTTTAGTCAAGGCTACGGTCCTTGTTTGATCCAGGTTCAGATGTAGATCCAGTAAATATATGTTTTTTTTGTGTAAAGTCCTTGTTAAGCCCTAAACAGACCCTGGTTCTGTTCTGATTTGGGGCTTGGTTTAGTCCTGGTTTTGTCCCCGAGTCAGTTTTAGGTTAGCACCAGTTTAGTCCTAATTTAAGACTTCTCTTTGTCTTGATGTGGTCTGGATTTAAGTCCAGGCGTAGTCCGTATTCTTTACCTCCTCCAGAGCCGTGAGTGACTCTGTTCCCGAGGCTCGTACCTGGAGTTGATTTGAGTTGTGTCCTTCCGGGACCAGAGCTCGGTCTCAGGTGAAAACTGTGAAAATGAATCAAGGCCGAGATTTAAAACACGGCTCACGTTTTCACTGCTGGAATAAAAAACACAGAAGAAGAGTCTCTGGAGGAACGAGAGCGAGATTTACTGAGCTCCAGAGATTTAACAAAGGAACGCATTAATTTACTCAAAGACTCAAATAAAACAACTGAACAAGAGACAAAGGATTTCACTTTTCAAAATAAAAGCTTCAAAGAGAGCATTGTTTCTTACATCAACAAAATAAAACCAACTGCAGCAGCAACTTTCACTCTCCAGTGTTAAACCAACTCTAACCAGGTCTAAACCAGGTCTAAACCAGGACTACACTATATCTGTAGAACATGAACTCGTGCTGCCTTCAGGGCTCCTCTCTTCTGTAGTAAACTCCAGCTGTGGAAGCAGATTAAAAATAATTAAAGCCAGTGAAGGGCAGCAGTGGGACGAGGGTTTAACGGGACACAGCTGAGATTAACACCGTCGTAAAGTCTCGGACCAATTTAAACATTATCAACACCAGATCCTTTCAAGACCAGTGTGGACCAGACTAAACCTGTTCCATAAAGACCAGTGTGGACCAGACCAGACTAAACCTGTTCCATAAAGACCAGTGTGGACCAGACTAAACCTGTTCCATAAAGACCAGTGTGGACCAGACCAGACTAAACCTGTTCCATAAAGACCAGTGTGGACCAGACCAGACTAAACCTGTTCCATAAAGACCAGTGTGGACCAGACCAGACTAAACCTGTTCCATAGAGACCAGTGTGGACCAGACTAAACCTGTTCCATCAAGACCAGTGTGGACCAGACCAGACTAAACCTGTTCAATAAAGACCAGTGAGGACCAGACTAAACCTGTTCCATAAAGACCAGTGAGGACCAGACCAGACTAAACCTGTTCCATAGAGACCAGTGTGGACCAGACTAAACCTGTTCCATAAAGACCAGTGTGGACCAGACTAAACCTGTTCCATCAAGACCAGTGTGGACCAGACTAAACCTGTTCCATAAAGACCAGTGTGGACCAGACCAGACTAAACCTGTTCCATAAAGACCAGTGAGGACCAGACTAAACCTGTTCCATAAAGACCAGTGAGGACCAGACCAGACTAAACCTGTTCCATAAAGACCAGTGTGGACCAGACTAAACCTGTTCCATCAAGACCAGTGTGGACCAGACTAAACCTGTTCCATAAAGACCAGTGTGGACCAGACCAGACTAAACCTGTTCAATAAAGACCAGTGAGGACCAGACCGGACTAAACCTGTTCCATAAAGACCAGTGTAGACCAGACCAGACTAAACCTGTTCAATAAAGACCAGTGAGGACCAGACCAGACTAAACCTGTTCCATAAAGACCAGTGTGGACCAGACCAGACTAAACCTGTTCCATAAAGACCAGTGTGGACCAGACTAAACCTGTTCCATAAAGACCAGTGAGGACCAGACTAAACCTGTTCCATAAAGACCAGTGTGGACCAGACCAGACTAAACCTGTTCCATAAAGACCAGTGTGGACCAGACTAAACCTGTTCCATAAAGACCAGTGAGGACCAGACCAGACTAAACCTGTTCCATAAAGACCAGTGTGGACCAGACTAAACCTGTTCCATAAAGACCAGTGTGGACCAGACCAGACTAAACCTGTTCCATAAAGACCAGTGTGGACCAGACCAGACTAAACCTGTTCCATAAAGACCAGTGTGGACCAGACCAGACTAAACCTGTTCCATAAAGACCAGTGTGGACCAGACCAGACTAAACCTGTTCCATAAAGACCAGTGTGGACCAGACCAGACTAAACCTGTTCCATAAAGACCAGTGTGGACCAGACCAGACTAAACCTGTTCCATAAAGACCAGTGTGGACCAGACCAGACTAAACCTGTTCCATAAAGACCAGTGTGGACCAGACCAGACTAAACCTGTTCCATAAAGACCAGTGTGGACACAACACTAAAGACCCACTCTGGAGTGGTTAATGGGACCAAACGTCAGATGTTCTGGTGAAAGAGTCTGAACTCAGGACAGATTCTTTTTGGTTTAACTTAGTGCTGGTTTATCCTGGATTTATCCCAGTTTCAGGTCGAATGTTGTTTGTGGTTCAGACCTGGGTTGAATTCTAGTTTAGTTGTTGGTTTAATCTTGTTTGTCTTGTTAAGCTCAAACTAAACTAGACTTAAATCAAAGCATGTGTTGGATTCTATGTTGTGTCTCTTTCAAATAAACTCGAACAAATAAACTGAACCCAGTTGTTTCTTTAGGGACATGTTTAAATTCTTCAAAACCTCTGCAGACGAGCGCTTTGTTCATTTAAAAAACAAAAGTCTTCCTCCAGACGACCCTTGAACTCAACGAGCTCTGCTTTAAACTAAATAAGAGTCCATTTTTCTACTTTTAGATCCGAACAGAGTCGTGTCGATTTGTTCTTTTGTTCAAATCACAAACTGAAAAAGAGCAGTTCTCTGTGGATTTTATCTGGTCTTTGTCCCGTTAGGATTTTTTTAATGGATTATAAAACAGGATACAATGGGTGATTGACAGCTGTGTAGACCAATTAGAGCTCAACTAGAAGGTTAAGTTGGATTTGAACAGGTTTTAGATGGATTTGAGCAGGATTTAGTTGGATTTGAGCAGGTTTTTAGTGTATGTGTTATATAAATATTACTTTGTGAGAATAGTTTTGAGACACAATGGCAGCGTTTAACTCGGCTGGAACTGCTTTTGTCTGACATCTGCCAAAAAGAAGCGTCTGCAGAAGAAATGTGAAAAGAGAGACGTGTGAACAGAGTGTGAACGGCGTAAGGACTGCGTTTGTGTGAAGAAAGAAAAAAAAAGAAAGAAAAACGTGCGACTTTGAGGAGACAATGTGCAGCGTGCTCTGTCTGCCCCGCTGCAGCTGTTAGCTCCAAAAAAAACCTCCCAAAAGTGACTTCAGACGTGGATTTATCTGCGTTCAGACAATCGCTGGCTGTCTCCGGCTCAGACTCGAAGCCAGATGGTCCGCAACTTAACAGACGATAAAATCTGAGTTTGTTTTAATGAGTTATTAATGTATTCGTGCTGTACTTTTTCATTCCACTGTTGACGAAAACGCAGGCTGTGAACAAATCAAATGTCTCGTAAAACAACACTCATCGAATCAATCAGAACAAAAACAAGAAAAAGTCAATGTAAATAAGCATTTGGTTTTACAGGTTTTACATGGATTTTAATAGGTTTTAGATGGTTTTAAATAGGCTTTAGTTGGATTTGAACAGGTTTTAGTTGGATTTGAACAAGTTTTAGTTGGATTTGAACAGGTTTTAGATGGATTTGAACAGGTTTTAGTTGGATTTGAACAGGTTTTAGTTGGATTTGAACAGGTTTTAGTTGGATTTGAACAGGTTTTAGTTGGATTTGAACAGGTTTTAGTTGGATTTGAACAGGTTTTAGTTGGATTTGAACAAGTTTTAGTTGGATTTGAACAGGTTTTAGTTGGATTTGAACAGGTTTAAGTTGGATTTGAACAGGTTTCAGTTGGATTTGAACAGGTTTTAGATGGATTTGAACAGGTTTTAGTTGGATTTGAACAGGTTTTAGTTGGATTTGAACAGGTTTTAGTTGGATTTGAACAAGTTTTAGTTGGATTTGAACAGGTTTTAGTTGGATTTGAACAGGTTTAAGTTGGATTTGAACAGGTTTCAGTTGGATTTGAACAAGTTTTAGTTGGATTTGAACAGGTTTTAGTTGGATTTGAACAGGTTTAAGTTGGATTTGAACAAGTTTCAGTTGGATTTGAACAAGTTTTAGTTGGATTTGAACAGGTTTTAGTTGGATTTGAACAGGTTTTAGTTGGATTTGAACAGGTTTAAGTTGGATTTGAACAGGTTTTAGTTGGATTTGAACAGGTTTTAGTTGGATTTGAACAAGTTTTAGTTTGTTTTGAACAAATTTCAGTTGGATTTGAACAGGTTTTAGTTGGATTTGAACAGGTTTTAGTTGGATTTGAACAGGTTTTAGTTGGATTTGAACAGGTTTTAGATGGATTTGAACATGTTTTAGTTGGATTTGAACAGGTTTAAGTTGGATTTGAACAGGTTTTAGTTGGATTTGAACAGGTTTTAGATGGATTTGAACAGGTTTTAGTTGGATTTGAACAGGTTTAAGATGGATTTGAACAAGTTTCAGTTGGATTTGAACAAGTTTTAGTTGGATTTGAACAGGTTTTAGTTGGATTTGAACAGGTTTTAGTTGGATTTGAACAGGTTTAAGTTGGATTTGAACAGGTTTTAGATGGATTTGAACAGGTTTTAGTTGGATTTGAACAGGTTTTAGTTGTATTTGAACAGGTTTTAGTTGGATTTGAACAAGTTTTAGTTTGTTTTGAACAAATTTCAGTTGGATTTGAACAGGTTTTAGATGGATTTGAACATGTTTTAGTTGGATTTGAACAGGTTTAAGTTGGATTTGAACAGGTTTTAGTTGGATTTGAACAAGTTTTAGTTTGTTTTGAACAAATTTCAGTTGGATTTGAACAGGTTTTAGTTGGATTTGAACAGGTTTTAGTTGGATTTGAACAGGTTTTAGATGGATTTTGAACAGGTTTTAGTTGGATTTGAACAGGTTTTAGATGGATTTGAACAGGTTTTAGTTAGATTAGAACAGGTTTTAGTTGGATTTTGAACAGGTTTTAGTTGGATTTGAACAGGTTTTAGTTGGATTTTAACAGGTTTTAGTTGGATTTGAACAGGTTTTAGTTGGATTTGAACAGGTTTTAGTTGGATTTGAACAGGTTTTAGTTGGATTTGAACAGGTTTTAGATGGATTTGAACAGGTTTTAGTTGGATTTGAACAGGTTTTAGTTGGATTTGAACAGGTTTTAGTTGGATTTTAACAGGTTTTAGTTGGATTTGAACAGGTTTCAGTTGGATTTGAACAGGTTTTAGTTGGATTTGAACAGGTTTTAGTTGGATTTGAACAGGTTTTAGTTGGATTTGAACAGGTTTTAGTTGGATTTGAACAGGTTTCAGTTGGATTTGAACAGGTTTCAGTTGGATTTGAACAGGTTGTAGTTGGATTTGAACAGGTTTCAGTTGGATTTGAACAGGTTTTAGTTGGATTTGAACAGGTTTAAGTTGGATTTGAACAGGTTTCAGTTGGATTTGAACAGGTTTTAGTTGGATTTGAACAGGTTTTAGTTGGATTTGAACAGGTTTTAGTTTGTTTTGAACAGGTTTCAGTTGGATTTGAACAGGTTTCAGTTGGATTTGAACAGGTTTCAGTTGGATTTGAACAGGTTTCAGTTGGATTTGAACAGGTTTTAGTTGGATTTGAACAGGTTTTAGTTGGATTTGAACAGGTTTTAGTTGGATTTGAACAGGGTTCGAACACAAAAATGAGACAAAAAGAGAATTGTACTCATTGTTTTCGTCTGTTTCTACAACATTTTTCTTAATGCATCTTTAAACCTGAACAAAAACCATCTCCAGTGAAGTTTTCCTAAATTAAAACCAAAATAGAACGATCTGTGAAGTGTCAGAGACAGGATCTGTGCGACACGTGTTAAAACGAACATCTTTTTATAAACCCTGAGTTAGTGTCACTGTCAGAACAGAGAGAAATAAAACCCACTGTGTTTTTACTCTGACTTTAATCCAACAAAGACAGAGTGACACTAAAGAGACGGCTGCTTTTTTCTGTCCCTGGAGTCTTCTCTGTGAAAAAGCCAGGTTTAAATCTAACGTAATCAGAGAAAGAAGAAATTAACAGCGGCGTCTGGGAAACAGAAGCAGGACCCGACGAGTTTTAACGGGATTTAAAGAAAGGGTTCACTTCTCAAAGGACGCCTCGTCTGTGTGGTTTCATTTCAACATTCAAGCCTCAAATATTGGAAATAACGAGGCATAAAAGACATAATTACACTTATAAAATGGTGCATGTTCAAGTTATTGGTCCATATCAGCCGTGAACCATGAGAGATTTAAGTTTAAATTCAAAGCACGTAGAACATTCACCGACAAACACAAAAGAAATGTAGAGCACTCAGTGATTAAATAATACACACTGACAACAGAACACGGCCTATTTTATCATTTCATGAAAGAAAATCACTCTTTTTTTTTTATTTGATGCAGCAACACGTTTCAAGAAAAGTCGAGACCGGGTGAAATAAAACAGCTGGAAGTGCATTTGGAACTAATTAGGTTTAAAGAGTAAAGATGTAAAGAAGTTTAACAATCTGTGAAAAACTGTGGGACATTGTAGAAAAGTGTAAAAAGACTGAATATCCACCATCTACAGAACATAATAATCTGCAGCGTCTGTCATGTTTTCTGTTTGTGACGAGAACTATCCATCGGCTAATCCTCGGATTAATCCTGGGCCACACACTCGGGACAGACCCCAGACCGAGGAACACTGGGTCTGTTTGGTTTTTATAAAGTTTAGTTGTCGGCGGGAGCTTTTGTACAAACTCCTGCAGAGCCTGAGGTTTAAGTCCTGTTTCCTCCTCAGTGTCAGTGAAGGCAGCCGGTGTAGCCTCTGGGTCGAGGGTGAAAAAATCAGCCAATCAGATAAGTTCTAAGTTGTTTCTGGGCAGAACAAGGCTGAATGTTGGGTTTCAACGATCAGCAGCTTGGGTTAATTTGGCTGCGATGCATTTTATCAAATCATCTGGAAAAACTCTGCTCTGCCCAGAACCAGAGTCTGGACCTGGTCTAAGACTGGACTAACTCTGTCTCCTTCAAACACTGACCTCCGTGAGTCTGGACCTGGTCTAAGTCTGGACTAACTCTGTCTCCTTCAAACACTGACCTCCGTGAGTCTGGACCTGGTCTAAGTCTGGACTAACTCTGTCTCCTTCAAACACTGACCTCCGTGAGTCTGGACCTGGTCTAAGTCCGGACTAACTCTGTCTCCTTCAAACACTGACCTCCGTGAGTCTGGACCTGGTCTAAGTCTGGACTAACTCTGTCTCCTTCAAACACTGACCTCCGTGAGTCTGGACCTGGTCTAAGTCTGACTAACTCTGTCTCCTTCAAACACTGACCTCCTTGAGTCTGGACCTGGTCTAAGTCTGGACTAACTCTGTCTCCTTCAAACACTGACCTCCGTGAGTCTGGACCTGGTCTAAGTCTGACTAACTCTGTCTCCTTCAAACACTGACCTCCTTGAGTCTGGACCTGGTCTAAGTCTGGACTAACTCTGTCTCCTTCAAACACTGACCTCCGTGAGTCTGGACCTGGTCTAAGTCTGGACCTGGTCTAAGACCGGACTAACTCTGTCTCCTTCAAACACTGACCTCCTTGAGTCTGGACCTGGTCTAAGTCTGGACTAACTCTGTCTCCTTCAAACACTGACCTCCGTGAGTCTGGACCTGGTCTAAGTCTGGACTAACTCTGTCTCCTTCAAACACTGACCTCCGTGAGTTTTGACTCAAAAACCGGACCGTGACGGTTTAGATTTTTGTTGCTGGTATCTGTTACACTGAATCGGACACTGGTCTTGGTCTAGACTACGACACCAGACAAACTAAACCAGGTTAAACCAGTGTCTTATGGTTGAATGTTTATGAAAGTGCACAGATTGTGTTTTGATCTAAATTTAAAGCTGTGTATAATTTACTGTAGTGTTGTTCTGGGTCCAGTCAGCTGCTTTAGCTCCAGCCGTGTCTCTGGGACCCGCGGCCGTTTGTGGTTTTGTTACAGTTACATGAGAAACAAAGAGCGTTCAGTGGAGCGTTCACTGAAGTGGAGCCAGTGTGACTCTGCTGTCGTCACAAAAACAGACGTGTTTCCCTCAGGCTCAGGGTTTTAAAGACACTTTTGTTTAAGGAATTAATAAAGATGAGCCCCGTCACACTTCAACGAAATAATGGGTTTATTATGAGTTTATGAAAAGCAGAGAATTTGTATTAATGACTTTTAGTTTCAGGGTTTGGTTCTTGGTTCCGTCCATCCTTCCTGAACATGACCAGAGATACTTGAACTACTCTTTTTCCGACTGAGAACATGGTCTCAGACCTGGAGGTGCTGATCCACATCCCAGCCGCTTCACACTCGGCTGCAAACCGTCCCAGTGCAGCTGAAGGTCCTGGTCTGTGGTCCCCAAACCAGACTCCCTCCGGCCCCTGGCTGAGCCTAGAAACCGGTGTCCAAGAGTCCAACATGCACCGGGAACAGGTCTGACTTACTGCTGGTAATAAACCAAGCTCCTGCTCCGGTCGTAATGGAACAGCCCTGAAGAGAGGGCCCTGGACCCTGTACTCCAGGAGCACCCCCCACAGGAGCCAAAAGGGACAGGGTCAAGTACCTTCTCCAGATTTGTACGGTTGGGCAAACTTCCATGAACCCTCCAGCGCCTAGAGAGGGTCTAGAGCTGCTCCAGTTCACGACCAAGACAAAAACTGCATTGTTCCTCCTGAATCTGAGGTGCGACCCTCCTCCAGTCCCTCCTCCAGTCCCTCCTCCAGTCCGTCCTCCAGACACTCCTTCAGTCCCTCCTCCAGACACTCCTTCAGTCCCTCCTCCAGACACTCCTCCAGTCCCTCCTCCAGACCCTCCTCCAGTCCCTTCTCCAGTCCCTCCTCCAGACCCTCCTCCAGTCCCTCCTCCAGACCCTCCTCCAGTCCCTCCTTCAGTCCCTCCTCCAGACCCTCCTCCAGTCCCTCCTCCAGACCTTCCTCCAGACCCTCCTCCAGACCCTCCTCCAGTCCCTCCTCCAGACACTCCTCCAGTCCCTCCTCCAGTCCCTCCTCCAGACACTCCTCCAGACCTTCCTCCAGTCCCTCCTCCAGTCCCTCCTCCAGTCCCTCCTCCAGACCCTCCTCCAGACCCTCCTCCAGTCCCTCCTCCAGACACTCCTCCAGACCTTCCTCCAGTCCCTCCTCCAGACCTTCCTCCAGTCCCTCCTTCAGACCCTCCTCCAGTCCCTCCTCCAGACCCTCCTCCAGTCCCTCCTCCAGACCCTCCTCCAGTCCCTCCTCCAGTCCCTCCTCCAGTCCCTCCTCAAGACCCTCCTCCAGACCTTCCTCCAGTCCCTCCTCCAGACCCTCCTCCAGTCCCTCCTCCAGACCTTCCTCCAGACCTTCCTCCAGTCCCTCCTCCAGACCCTTCTCCAGTCCCTCCTCCAGACCCTTCTCCAGTCCCTCCTCCAGTCCCTCCTTCAGACCTTCCTCCAGACCTTCCTCCAGACCCTTCTCCAGACCCTCCTCCAGTCCCTCCTCCAGTCCCTCCTCCAGTCCGTCCTCCAGACACTCCTTCAGTCCCTCCTCCAGACACTCCTTCAGTCCCTTCTCCAGACACTCCTTCAGTCCCTTCTCCAGACACTCCTCCAGTCCCTCCTCCAGACCCTCCTCCAGTCCCTCCTCCAGACCCTCCTCCAGTCCCTCCTTCAGTCCCTCCTCCAGACCCTCCTCCAGTCCCTCCTCCAGACCTTCCTCCAGACCCTCCTCCAGACCCTCCTCCAGTCCCTCCTCCAGACACTCCTCCAGTCCCTCCTTCAGTCCCTCCTCCAGACCCTCCTCCAGTCCCTCCTCCAGACACTCCTCCAGACCTTCCTCCAGTCCCTCCTCCAGACACTCCTCCAGACCTTCCTCCAGACCCTCCTCCAGTCCCTCCTCCAGTCCCTCCTCCAGACCCTCCTCCAGTCCCTCCTCCAGACCTTCCTCCAGTCCCTCCTCCAGACCCTCCTCCAGTCCCTCCTCCAGACCTTCCTCCAGTCCCTCCTCCAGTCCCTCCTCCAGTCCCTCCTCCAGACCTTCCTCCAGACCTTCCTCCAGTCCCTCCTCCAGACCCTTCTCCAGTCCCTCCTCCAGTCCCTCCTTCAGACCTTCCTCCAGACCTTCCTCCAGACCCTTCTCCAGACCCTCCTCCAGTCCCTCCTTCAGTCCCTCCTCCAGACCCTCCTCCAGTCCCTCCTTCAGACCCTTCTCCAGTCCCTCCTCCAGACCTTCCTCCAGACCTTCCTCCAGTCCCTCCTCCAGACCCTCCTCCAGTCCCTCCTCAAGACCCTCCTCCAGTCCCTCCTCCAGACCCTCCTTCAGACCCTGGTGTGGACTCGGGGAGGCTGAGGAGTGTGACAGAGGCACTGTCTGTGGGGCAGGGGCCCAGGCAGTCCTGTACCGGACGACGTCATGACCCTAAATATTTCTTCTCCACTTGTCCTTCAGGGCCGCCGTAGTTTAGGAGGAAGTGGTTTGAGACCCAGTCTTTGATCCTAAGTCAATCATGGCTGTCGTTTGTAAAAAATTATCTGCAACTATTTCTGAGCTTTAGGTCCAACATTTACAAACACGTCCTTATTTATTGTCTGACATACGCAAAAAATAAAGAATAAAATCATCTCAAATTCTGTAACAGACTTTCTACTTATTTCTTTTGATAAAATCCTTGTCTGACCCAAACATAACCTTGCACTGAATAAAAAAGAGCAAGAAACTGTCTGAGTTATCTTTATTTATACATTTATCTGACCTCAGTGGATCATATCAGCGACAAACAGGAAACTGAGAAACGTCCAAAACTGAATAAAATGTTTTCTATTCATCTGTGTGACCTATGACCTGCTCACCGGTTTTCACTTTGGTCCTGTTTTTTTTTCAGGCTGCGGTGCGTTCAGGTCTCTTTCAAAATGTCGAGGTAAAAGGACAGATTGTTGTTTAACTCAGAAGAATGGAACTGACCTGATCCAGGTCTGAAAACTACAGACTCTGACACTGGACAGTATGGGTTCACTTTGTCCCTTTGAACATACAAACCTATTAAACCCTAAAAAAGCAGATGACTCTTTTACAACACGCTGTTAGTGATAAAAAAAATAAATGCATACTTTCTGTTTAAAAGAGTCTATTTAGTTGATTTCGTTTTATTTCGGGCCGGAGTACTTTTCATTCGTTTGAAAAGAGCGCCCAAGATAAAATCACAAAATTCGGTGAGACGGTTGAATATAGCTGCAGCTATATTTTGAGAAATATTTGGAATCTAAGAACATGAAGCTGACCTGGAGATGATTAGTAATGCTTTCATTTATTCTCATTTAGATTATTGTCTTTTTACTTGTTTTAACAAATGTTCTCTAAATCGTCTCCAAACGCTGCAGCCGGGCTTTTATCAGGAACCAAGAGCTTCACCGGTTTCATCCACACTACACTGGCTTCCAGATAAATTCAGAATTGATTAAAAATTTTAGTTTTAGAGCTCTGCAAGGACAGCACGCTTTTAGTTGATTTTGAACATCTTTAAAATAAAATAATAAAAAAGTACAGGCAAAAATAGGAACAAAAATTGAATGAAACACATATTCTGGGTCATGTTGACGGTTCTTAGAAGACAGTGTCGGACAGAAACGTGGCACAGGCTGCTTCACTGATGTGGGATAATAAAGATAAATGAGAACAGGCTCCGATACATTCACATGGGTCATGTCTCAGTTTAACAGTCTTTGACGAGGAAGCACAGGTCCTAAAACCACCTGGTCCCTTTAATAAACTCTTTTGGTCAAACAGCTCGTGGAGGTTTGTGAGATCCGAGTTCGAGGGATTCAGAAACTAGAAATGAGCCGTATTCTTAGTCCAAGTCTTTTATAAAAGCAAACATTCATTCGTCTTCATTGAATCCTTTTCCTTTGACGCCGTTTCTCTCTCGATTTCTGACTCGAAAACCCCACAGCTGCACATTTCTCCTTCGGCCTTTGAATATTCGCTCCGATGAAAGTAAGAATAAAGAGCTGTGAACTTGAACCGCTGACACAGAGCCAGCTTTAGTCCATTCAACGCTCGCTGTAATCATTTCTCTGGGAGTTATTCTGCTGTGGAGGCTGCCATTTATTAAATCTTTTGCAAAAAAAAAAGACTTGATTCAAGTCGTTTGAATAGATTTGAGAGGGTTTTTCCTTTTGCGGAGCCTGTAATTCAGCTTTGATTTTAGACACGACATCGATCTGTTGAAGACTTTTCTGCCCTGATGTTCCAGGAAGTTAAACGATGTCTCCTTTTTGCTTTTCTATACACCAACATTTTATCACTACATTGATCCTTTATTATTAAAGACCTGGGATTAAGTGGAGTAAGCCGAGATAATTCCAACAAATGAGTGAGTGGCACAGAGAGACAAGGACAGAAGCACAAATACACCAGACAAGTCAGAGTTACATGTATTTGATTCTTCTGAGCAAAAACAGAAGGATTTATCATAAATTTACTGCATAAAGTGGTTCTAAAGAAGAAGCGAACTGTGATTGGCCAAAGCTGATGACGTCTTAAAGTCTTTTTTTTTTCCAAAACAGACAAAAAACAGACGACTACAGTGACCACATGCGATAAAAACAGCAACTAAAAACAACAGGTACGTTTAGCTCTTCTTTTGTTTTTGTTCTGTGTTGCTTAAGTTTGATTAAAGTCGGTCTTTCTGGCTGTGTTCTGTTTACAGTCTTCAGTTGGTTTCCATTGAGCATTAGGTTTGCCTCGAGGAGCTGCTCAGTGCCTTTTAAAAACTGACAGTGACTGACGGCGTTTTCCAACCTAAAGGTCCGCACTAGACTCAGACTGTTCCCGTTTCGTTTGGTTTTTAACCCTTGACCCTGGTCCAGTCTCTGTTTAGGGCTTTTACTGTGGAGCATGTTTCTGCTGAGGATCCTTTTACAGATGAACTGGAGAAATACAATAATCCGACTGGAGCAGGGCCCAAAGAGACATGTTATTATTAATATAGAGTTAATGCAGACATGTTTTAACGCGTCTGCACTATTCACCTCTGCGTCCAAACGAACCAATAATAGACATTTAACTGGAACAAAAACATACGCCCCTTTTCAACCAACCTTTCCAGAAACTTTTAATTATAAAAGATTTCCTGGTAATCTGTGTTGTTTGCTGCTGAAGCCTTTCACGGACAAGGGCAGGCTAACGACTCAGCAAATGATAAAAGGAGGAGGTTAATGCTATGAAATCTTTAGAAATGAGGATAAAATAACCATAATGTTCTTTATTTTCATAAAAGAAGACCCGAGAAGAGTCTAAAGCCTCTCTATTGGATCATTTATCAGCAGCAGAATTACATTAGCTTTACACAGTAGACGATAATTCCCAGTGCCACATGATCACACCTCCTCTAATCGTGTTTATGTTCATATACGTGTTATTCCCCTGAGCTCGCAGCTGTCATGTTCCTCTCACTGTATACCTTTAAGTCTGAGCGCCGCCGCGTTAACCTATATTAACTCCAGGAGACGCTTCTCATCAAAGCCTCGCCGCTGTTTGAGTCTGTCACAGTCGACTCCAGTCAAACGCTCTTTACGTTTCCCCTCGAGCGAACACAGGGTCGAACACAAACTCCCCGGTGTAATGTCTGCACACGTTTACACAGAACCGGCTTTGTTGTTCGAAACAACGAGAGACGAGACTCGGGAGACAAGAGGAGACGTCCCGACGCTCCGAGGACAAGAGCACTTTTGACTTTTGTGTCGAAGCGGCAGAGAATACAACAAGTAGCATCAGGGAAAGTAGATCGACTGTTGCTTAGAGAAATGGATTTGTTGTATGAATAAATGACTAACGTAGGACTAATGTGGACTCAGATCCAGACTAACAGCTTCAGACAAGCTCCGACAGAAACTGAAGTCAAGGGTTGTAGGTGACTCTGACCAAAAAGGTTGTGTGATTTGTAAAATGACTGTAGCCACAGTTTGTCCAGCACTGCTCGAGGCTTTACTCTTGGTGTTTCTCTTGGATGTGTTCTCATTTGTAGTTCCTTTAGTTCGCAGTAAAACAGAAAACAATCTCTTTAGTTCAGTCCCTGACAAAAGGCCCTGGTCATTTTAAATTAAATAAATCCAAGCTCTTTCTTCAGAAACACTCTGATGGTGCTGTCGGCCCAAATGCTAATGAAGCATTTTAACTTCTCAGTGCTTCACATTTACCCTCTGCTCATTTTATTTATTTGGATAATATTGTTTCGGTTCTTTGAAAAACTCAACGTTATGAGACCTTTTCGTCTACGGTTCACTTGCGGTTCACGCTTTAATCCAGTCGTACCGGAGTTCAGGAGGAAGCGGGTCTCGGAGCGTGTTTGGTGAGGTTCGTCTGGAGCGTTCACATTTATCCAAACCACACTTGTTTTATGGAACAGAAATCACAACAGTTTGATCAAAATAAGCCTGGTTTATTGAGCTGGTCTTTAGTTTCTGCTCTGGTGCTGCAGGGGCCGGACAAACTAAAATATAGAGGTAAATAAATATATACCTTTGCCTTTTTCTTATTATTTCTTATCATTACAAGCTCAAGTTTAGCCATTGTAATAGCTTTATTTATGTTTTAACTCTACCAGTGTTGTTAGTTTTGATTTAGTCCTGGTCCGTTCTTCCCTAAATGTCGTGGATTAAACCTGCTTCAGTCTCGTCTTAGTCCTGGTCTTATTCCAACGATAAGAGTCTTCTGTGAAACTGTAGCATCTGTCACTGACAGAACAAAACAAAACATCATAAAAACTTCTGGTTCAAAGCTGTTTCTGATCAGAGACGTTTAACTAAACCCTCGAACCTCGTCTGAAAACTGTAAAAACACGTGTCGCCTGAACGTCACTCAAACCCAGACACCTGGAGACTTCAGAGCTGACAGTTTCAGAGCGTTACATCAGACCTCGCCGAGGCTCTGACAGACGTCTGCTCGACTTTAAACGCTCTTTATTTGGTTTAACACAATCTGACAGCCGCCGAACGGGATCACACGACCTTTAACCTCCAGACTCTCACCCGACGACTCAATTTGTCACAGATTCGACGTTTGCTGCTCGACATTAATGAGTTTGATCAGTGTTTTTAACAGAAATACATCTAAAAATACATCCTAAATTTAAGGCAGTGTGAGGTTATTAATAAAAGCTGCTCAAACAAAGTTAACTTCTGCAGAAATTATATTTATGACCCATGCTTTTTAACTGAGTTTTAACAGATTCTTTAAGCATTTTAATCTCAAAATGTACTAGAAATATATTATTATATTAATGAGCTACAAATATCATTGGTTTAGACCCGGTTTAGACCCGGTTTAGTCCTAGGTTTAGTCCTGGTTTAGACCCGGTTTAGACCCGGTTTAGTCCTGGTTTAGTCCCGGTTTAGACCCAGTTTAGTCCTAGGTTTAGACCTGGTTTAGTCCCGGTTTAGTCCTGGTTCAGACCTGGTTTAGTCCTGGTTCAGACCTGGTTTAGTCCTGGTTTAGTCCCGGTTTAGACCCAGTTTAGTCCTAGGTTTAGACCTGGTTTAGTCCTGGTTCAGACCTGGTTTAGTCCTGGTTCAGACCTGGTTTAGTCCTGGTTTAGACCTGGTTTAGACCAACCTTGTGTGATTGGATAAAGGTTGTGGTTTTAGTTTTCAAATAAACAAAAAAATAAATAAATAAATAAAATAAAAGTGATTCTTATTTAAAATCTCATAAAAACACAAAAAAGTCCAACATACTATACTATATTTTTATGGGGGAGCCTTTGACTGTGACACCGGCAAAGCCCTGTCTAAACCCGTCTTGGTTTGGTCCAGGTTGGACTCAGGTCCTGTTCATTATCTTTATGGACAGGTTTTCTAGGCCTCGCTCCGGCGCAGGGTCCTGAAGCAGCTTCAGCTGAACTGGAACGGTTTGGTAAAGCTCGATTCTCTGTTTCTACTCTCACCTTTGGTCATGAGCAGTGGGTCAGGACAAAAGGACAGAGATTTGTTCAAAGCCTCCTGGACCCTGGGAGGAGATCCGGGCCTGTCCCACCGTGAGGAGGCCCCGGGGAAGACCCAGGACACGAGGGAGGTCTGGGTGTCTCTGCTGCCCCTGTGAGACAAGAAAAGACATTTATTTTTGTATAGCCCAATATCACAACAACAGTCGCCTCAAAGGGCTTAACAGACTGCACTAGACAACATCCCCTGTCCTTAGACCCTTCATCAGGGTCAGAGGGAAAACTCCAAAAAAACCAGTCGTGAAAAAAGACAAACCTCAGGGAGAACTCAGCTGCTTTAAACTGGAACTTTAGCCACTACAAAACTTTAGTATTGTCACAATAGGCTGCATGGTTTATGCTAATCCTATTCTTCATTCTTACTAGTTTAATCCTTTCGTCTGGGACTCATCTCTAGATTGTCAAAACTCCAAGTCAACACTATTAAAATATTTCATTGAATCTTATCAGAATGTTTTGGTGCCAGACCAAAAGGACCTTCCCTGATGTTTTGTTTACCGTCGTCTGTCCTCACACTGCCACGAGCCTGAGCACCGCTGTTACACTGGTCCTCTTTAAACCCGCTCTGTTGAAGGGACCGGAGGTCACCCGAGGACGCTCCTCTCTGATGTATGCCGTGTGTGCAGTTTGTGTTGGAGGATGATTGGGTTCAGTGGTGCGTTCAAGCGTTCACAGCAGCGTGGGAATAACTCTGAGGTTTACTCCAGTGGACTCTGAAAAAACCAGGACCACTTTGTGACGCGAGGAACGAGACAAAGACCCATTTCCACCATGCACTAAACTTCATTAAGCAAGCTCCAAGTCAAAGTCCTGTTTTTGGATAAACCAGAACAAAAGGGCGTTAATAAACCCCTCACATCTAGTCCAGCTGCTGTGGTTTAATCCTGGAACATAAACCCATCTGTGTCAGTGACCTCAGACGACCTGTTCATCTAACTGGACTTAAACTGGTTTTAGTTGGATTTGAACTGAATTTAGTTCATTTGTTCATGAAATCTTATGAGTTAAGCAACTCTTTGCTACAAAGATAAAAACTGTTCTAATCCAACTAAAACCTGTTCTAATCCAACTAAAACCTGTTCAAATCCAACTAAAACCTGTTCTAATCCAACTAAAACCTGTTCAAATCCAACTAAAACCTGTTCAAATCCATCTAAAACCTGTTCAAATCCAACTAAAACCTGTTCTAATCCATCTAAAACCTGTTCAAATCCAACTAAAACCTGTTCTAATCCATCTAAAACAAGGAAATGTTAAAGATAAACTGATAAAGACTCAAAACCTCACATTTAAAATTTAATAAAAACTTGTGTCCAGGTGTCCAGCTTCTGAAATAATTCTTGTAAACCATAGTGGCCTCTCTGTGTTGTCAATGACCCTAGTGTAAATTGGGAGTACTGCACCCAGTGTTCTGACAATAAACACTTCTTACTTCTTGTACCTTTAACACAAAAACCAGCTTGAACCAGCCCCTGCTTTAACCTAACCCTCGTATAAACCCTTGTACTGTCCCTTTAAGAGGAAAACCGGTCCTGATTTGGCCTGACGCGCCTCGGTTCACGGTGAGGACTCGGATGGAGAGCGTCACGTTTGAGTCGGAGACACACGACGCAGAGGCACGTGCTGCTCCTCCATTAAATATACGTCCTCAGTGAATATAGGACAAATCTGAGCAGAGCAGAAGCGAACAACACGGTGCTTTGAGCCGAGCCGTCAAACTCCAATCTTTTACACTTTATTATTAAGGCTTCGTGAACATGTGTCCGTCTTGACTTGTGTGTGTTTCCAGTGTCAGAGTCCACGTTAAATCCATTTTCACTTTTCCTCTTCATCTGTAAAGCTACACTTCTGGCTTCTGATTGGTCAAAGAGTAACTAACCCACTAAACAGCAGCACCTTCTGAACCCTAAGCCTTTTTTAAAACCATTTTCTCACCTTATTGTCAGCAGAACCAGGGCTATGTGTGTTGGACCTGCGTCCTTTAAAGGTAGCTTCAAACCTACGTCCAGATGCCTTCTTTCAAACCTTTTCTTAAGGAGAATGAAAATCTCCACAAACACTGGAGAAAAATACAAGCAAAAATAATAACATAAAACATGAATGCATCAATTATGATGCATAAACCTTTTAACAAAATGCGTGGAAAAGAAACATGACTTGGTTTCTAGAGTTGGTGTTGGTAATATTTAATGTTTCTTTAACAAAAAAGTCATCTATTTCAATGAGAAAAGAGAAACCTGCCTGCATTACACACAGTACACAGAAATGTCTCGTGCAACGCAGTCCTGGAAATGTAGTTTGAGCCGCTAGCGTGAGCTAATCTAATTTATAGGTCAGCTTTTTAGACAGGATTTAAACGTCTGTGGATTCGAAACACCAGGATGGAAATGCATCACATGACCTTGAGACAACTTTTCTGAATCGGGTTTAAACAGATTTAAATCAAACCAAGCCTTAGTCCTGTGTTTGGTTCTGTACAGACCAGAGTCAGACGAGTGTGATCTCTGTCGGACCGAGTTAGATTTTAGAATAAACAGGTCTGAGGTCAGTTCATCAGAGACACTGACACAGAGGGCTAATGTTCTAGGATTAAACCCCAGCAGCTGCACAGATTATATATGTGATGGTCCAGACCGAGAAACAGGGCCTAAACCAGGCCTAAACCAGGTCTAAACCAGGTCTAATCCAGGTCTAAACCAGGTCTAATCAAGGTCTAATCAATGTCTAAACCAGGTCTAATCAAGGTCTAAACCAGGTCTAAACCAGGTCTAATCAAGGTCTAAACCAGGTCTAAACCAGGTCTAATCAAGGTCTAAACCAGGTCTAAACCAGGTCTAAACCAGGTCTAATCAAGGTCTAAACCAGGGCCAAACCAGGTCTAAACCAGGTCTAAACCAGGTCTAATCAAGGTCTAAATCAGGTCTAAACCAGGTCTAAACCAGGTCTAAACAATGTCTAAACCAGGTCTAATCAAGGTCTAAACCAGGTCTAATCAAGGTCTAAACCAGGTCTAAACCAGGTCTAAACCAGGTCTAATCAAGGTCTAAACCAGGTCTAATCAAGGTCTAAACCAGGTCTAAACCAGGTCTAAACCAGGTCTAATCAATGTCTAAACCAGGTCTAATCAAGGTCTAAACCAGGTCTAATCAAGGTCTAAACCAGGTCTAAACCAGGTCTAAACCAGGTCTAATCAAGGTCTAAACCAGGTCTAAACCAGGTCTAATCAAGGTCTAAACCAGGTCTAAACCAGGTCTAAACCAGGTCTAAACCAGGTCTAATCAAGGTCTAAACCAGGTCTAAACCAGGTCTAAACCAGGTCTAAACCAGGTCTAATCAAGGTCTAAACCAGGGCCAAACCAGGTCTAAACCAGGTCTAAACCAGGTCTAATCAAGGTCTAAATCAGGTCTAAACCAGGTCTAAACCAGGTCTAATCAAGGTCTAAACCAGGTCTAAACCAGGTCTAAACCAGGTCTAATCAAGGTCTAAACCAGGGCCAAACCAGGTCTAAACCAGGTCTAAACCAGGTCTAATCCAGGTATAATCAAGGTCTAAACCTGGTCTTAACCAGGACTAAACCAGGTCTTAACCAGACTCCGTGCAGAGGAGTATTGGTGCTGGTTTTGTCGCTGGTTTCCGGTCAGGACGGAGGTAAAGGGAGAACAATAACACCTCAGTTCGTCAGCTCGGTTTAAATCTGACAGTGTCCCATCAGTGTGTCTCTGAAACTCACACCTCACATTTACACTTTTACTTTGGCTCGTTCTGCTCCGACTGGGAAATGTCTGATTGTTTCACACGACAGTAATTACACAACAGGAACCGGACCGTTTCTGGCGACGGATGAGGATTAAACCCACTGTGAAAAATGTTTTTGTTTTTTACAGTTTAAGACCATTAAGTCCATTATCGTCCAGCACACGACAGCCTTGTTTCCACTGGAAATGTACAACTCCAGTCTGCCATAGTGTCTTCACAGTTTAATGTAAAATATCTTCATCTCGTCAAAGACTTAATCCTAAGTCTTTTACTCTGACATCAAGACCAACCAAGACCATAAATGGCATATTTGACTTTTCTTGGGATTGAATGAAAACCAAAATTTTTCATTGAATTAAAATCTACCTGTAACTCTGTCTCCTTCAAACACTGACCTCCGTGAGTCTGGACCTGGTCTAAGTCTGGACCTGGTCTAAGTCTGGACCTGGTCTAAGACTGGACTAACTCTGTCTCCTTTAATCACTGACCTCCGTGAGTCTGGACCTGGTCTAAGACTGGACTAACTCTGTCTCCTTCACAAACACTGACCTCCGTGAGTCTGGACCTGGTCTAAGTCTGGACCTGGTCTTAGTCTGGACCTGGTCTAAGTCTGGACTAACTCTGTCTCCTTTAAACACTGACCTCTGAGTCTGGACCTGGTCTAAGTCTGGACCTGGTCTTAGTCTGGACCTGGTCTAAGTCTGGACTAACTCTGTCTCCTTCAAACACTGACCTCCATGAGTCTGGACCTGGTCTAAGTCTGGACCTGGTCTAAGTCTGGACCTGGTCTAAGTCTGGACCTGGTCTAAGTCTGGACTAAACCCTGCAGTCAGCTGATAAACGAGAGAGAAAGAAGAGGCAAAAGGAAGTCCTTGTTTTTTTGATAAAGGTCATGTTCAAACAGAAAACATAATAAATGTACTTTTGTTTGTTCTCAGCAGCTGTTTGTGTTTTAAACAGAGTCAGTGTGGTTCGGCTCTGGTTTCATGAATTTAAACTTTATCGTCTCCTCTGCATTAAACACGACCTGAGAGAGTCTAAATGAGAGGGACCTGCTGCAGCTGTGAAGGTAACGTTCAGAAAGATGGAACAGAAACAGGTGAATGTTTCCTGCAGAAGCCTCTCTACACTCCAGGATGTATCAACGTCTTTATCTTATCAACAATGCAGCCATGTTTTCTACAAGCCCGCAGTCTGTCATCACAGAAATACATCTCATAAACACAGTTCTGGGAAAAATAAGTGTTAAAAAATATAGCGTATGATTAAGATTGTATTAGTCCCTGTTTGAAGGAAAAGGAAGACGTGTAATAAAAAACACGGCTGAATGATGCGAGTAAATGTGGTGAAATAGATCTGATGAGACCAGGCGTTCACTGACTCACGTGAGCCTCGTCTTTGTGGACGTCGGATGTAGGTCGACTCAGAGACGGATATAAGACCCGCTCCGAGGAAGAGGAGGAGGGTGACGAAGGAGAGGTGTCCTCAGTCTGACCTCGCTCTGAGACTCTGCTGCGTCACAGAAACAGGACACAACCGAGAGGTCTAAACCAGGACTAAACCAGGTCTAAACCAGGACTAAACCAGGTCTAAACTAGGTCTAAACCAGGTCTAAACCAGGACTAAACCAGGTCTAAACCAGGTCTAAACCAGGTCTAAACCTGGACTAAACCAGGTCTAAACCTGGACTAAACCAGGTCTAAACCAGGACTAAACCAGGACTAAACCAGGTCTAAACCAGGACTAAACCAGGTCTAAACCAGGTCTAAACCAGGACTAAACCAGGTCTAAACCAGGACTAAACCAGGTCTGAACCAGGTCTAAACCAGGTCTAAACCAGGACCAAACCAGGTCTAAACCAGGTCTAAACCAGGACTAAACCAGGTCTAAACCAGGTCTAAACCAGGACTAAACCAGGACTAAACCAGGTCTAAACCAGGTCTAAACCAGGTCTAAACCAGGTCTAAACCAGGACCAAACCAGGTCTAAACCAGGTCTAAACCAGGACTAAACCAGGACTAAACCAGGTCTAAACCAGGTCTAAACCAGGTCTAAACCAGGTCTAAACCTGGACTAAACCAGGACTAAACCAGGTCTAAACCTGGACTAAACCAGGACTAAACCAGGACTAAACCAGGACTAAACCAGGTCTAAACCTGGACTAAACCAGGACTAAACCAGGTCTAAACCAGGTCTAAACCAGGTCTAAACCAGGTCTAAACCTGGACTAAACCAGGTCTAAACCAGGTCTAAACCAGGTCTAAACCAGGTCTAAACCTGGACTAAACCAGTTCTAAACCAGGTCTAAACCAGGACTAAACCAGGACTAAACCAGGTCTAAACCTGGACTAAACCAGGTCTAAACCAGGACTAAACCGGGTCTAAACCAGGACTAATCCAGGTCTAAACCAGGTCTAAACCAGGTCTAAACCAGGACTAAACCAGGTCTAAACCAGGTCTAAACCAGGACTAAACCAGGACTAAACCAGGACTAAACCAGGTCTAAACCAGGACTAAACCAGGACTAAACCAAGTCTAAACCAGGTCTAAACCAGGACTAAACCAAGTCTAAACCAGGTCTAAACCAGGACTAAACCAGGACTGAACCGGGTCTAAACCAGGACTAAACCAGGTCTAAACCAGGTCTAAACCAGGTCTAAACCAGGTCTAAACCAGGACTGAACCGGGTCTACACCAGGACTAAACCAGGTCTAAACCAGGTCTAAACCAGGATTAAACCAGGTCTAAACCAGGACCAAACCAGGACCAAACCAGGTCTAAACCAGGACTAAACCAGGTCTAAACCAGGACTAAACCAGGACTAAACCAGGACTAAACCAGGTCTAAACCAGGTCTAAACCAGGTCTAAACCAGGACCAAACCAGGACCAAACCAGGTCTAAACCAGGACTAAACCAGGTCTAAACCAGGACTAAACCAGGACTAAACCAGGATTAAACCAGGTCTAAACCAGGACCAAACCAGGACCAAACCAGGTCTAAACCAGGACTAAACCAGGTCTAAACCAGGACTAAACCAGGACTAAACCAGGACTGAACCAGGACTAAACCAGGACTAAACCAGGTCTAAACCAGGACTAAACCAGGACTAAACCAGGACTAAACCAGGTCTAAACCAGGTCTAAACCAGGACTAAACCAGGACTGAACCGGGTCTAAACCAGGTCTAAACCAGGTCTGAACCAGGACTAAACCAGGACTGAACCGGGTCTAAACCAGGACTAAACCAGGTCTAAACCAGGACCAAACCAGGTCTAAACCAGGTCTAAACCAGGACTAAACCAGGTCTAAACCAGGACCAAACCAGGTCTAAACCAGGTCTAAACCAGGACTAAACCAGGTCTAAACCAGGACTAAACCAGGACTGAACCGGGTCTAAACCAGGACTAAACCAGGACTAAACCAGGACTAAACCAGGACTGAACCAGGACTAAACCAGGACTAAACCAGGTCTAAACCAGGACCAAACCAGGACCAAACCAGGTCTAAACCAGGACTAAACCAGGTCTAAACCAGGACTGAACCGGGTCTAAACCAGGACTAAACCAGGACTAAACCAGGACTAAACCAGGACTGAACCAGGACTAAACCAGGACTGAACCGGGTCTAAACCAGGACTAAACCAGGTCTAAACCAGGTCTAAACCAGGTCTAAACCAGGACTGAACCGGGTCTACACCAGGACTAAACCAGGTCTAAACCAGGTCTAAACCAGGTCTAAACCAGGACTAAACCAGGACTGAACCAGGACTAAACCAGGTCTAAACCAGGACTAAACCAGGACTAAACCAGGTCTAAACCAGGTCTAAACCAGGACTAAACCAGGACTGAACCGGGTCTAAACCAGGTCTAAACCAGGACTAAACCAGGTCTAAACCAGGACTAAACCAGGACTAAACCAGGACTGAACCAGGACTAAACCAGGACTAAACCAGGTCTAAACCAGGACCAAACCAGGTCTAAACCAGGTCTAAACCAGGTCTAAACCAGGTCTAAACCAGGTCTAAACCAGGACTAAACCAGGTCTAAACCAGGACTAAACCAGGTCTAAACCAGGTCTAAACCAGGTCTAAACCAGGACTAAACCAGGTCTAAACCAGGACTAAACCAGGTCTAAACCAGGTCTAAACCAGGTCTAAACCAGGACTAAACCAGGACTAAAACATGTTTCTGAAGCAGCAGCTGTGAAGGATGAAAATGCATGAAACAAAAATCTGGAGAAAATAAAGTTCTAATCCTGGTCTAAAGTTGATCTGGTGAAGGCTGAGGAGAAATATTTTAGAGGTAAATAAAAAGTAAAGAAGAAAGGAAGGAGGAGAAAAGCAGCCAAAGAAGGAAGCAGCAGTTTTCTTTTGAGTTAAAATTAAAGAACTGCCAAACCTTTGGGAGAAGAGACCTCCAGGAAACAAGATTAAAGCCTGCTCTGAGTTACCCCGACTCACACTGCCTCCTGCTGGACACTAATGACACTGCTGCAGGAAGGAGGGAGAAAAGGAAGGAAAAAAGAAGATAGGAAAAATACAATAGGATGCTCCAGTTCTTTAGTCTGAGCCTACACTGCCCTCTGCTGGTGAATAAACTCAAACAGAATGTGATTAAAAGCATTAAATTCAAGAGAAAATCAAAAACTTAAATAAGCACTAGTGTTATCGTTCCAATATATTTTCACAGATACATTGTAAAATAATTTTAATAAATAAAAACTGTTTTAAAGGTTAAAGGCATTGCAAGACTTTTGTGTTTTTTTAATTTATTTATTGGGTTATCATTATCAACCTTGGTTTTAAATTATCTCTATTTTACAAAATCTAAATTTCATGTGTTATGTTAAAAAAATATTTGCCTAAGTTTTAATTTTAATTACAAAAGCTTTATTTATAAAACATAACAGCAGCTTGGGAATTGCTGAGTAAAGGAAAAAACAAAAGCAAAGCCAATCTTTTTTTCACATTTTATTTTGAAGCAGACAAAAGTTTATCAGAGTAAAGTCCAGAGATAATAAATAAATTACGACTAAAACCGTTAGCGTCGAAGCAAAACCAGAGAAAAAAAAAGAAAAAAAACTATTTCAGTCTGAGTCTAGTCTGTACTAAAATACAGCATTTTAAACCCAAACCCTGCGGCGGTGATTGTTCTGAAGTTTGCATTTCCTACGAGGACTAAAACAGGAAGTAACAGCACAGAAAAGCAAAATAAAAGCTTTTTTTAATCCATATACACTGGCGACAAGAAGAAAAGTTAAAAACACGCCGCTTTTTTAGATGAAGACAGAGTTATTAGTTTATTTTCATGCATACAGTATTTTAGTTTGTAGAAAGTGATGAAAATGTCACAATCTTATTTAGATCAACCCAGTTTCTAAAGTGGATCTAATGTTTCCGACTAAATCACTGAAAATGTGGAATAATATATTTAGTCAAAGGCCTGCCTGGAGGCTAAACCAGGACATGTTCAAGAAGATATTTCTCATTAAACCACGGGTTTTTCAGTTCTGAGTTCTCAGTGTGGTTTCAGAGTTGAATGGACAGTGTAAGTGTCAGTGGTGTGAAGTGTCAGTGTGGTTCAGAGTTGAATTGTGTGTCCAGTGTGGTTCAGAGTTGAATGGACAGTGTGAGTGTCAGTGTGGTTCAGAGTTGAATGGACAGTGTGAGTGTCAGTGTGGTTCAGAGTGGGCTGGAGGTTTAAAAGGTGGTAGTCCTATAACCCAAAAGGTTGGCAGTTTGATTCCCCGAACTCTGGTGTTCGAGTGTGAGACTGTAGGAGAGCATGACACATTATCGTCCCAATCTAAAGTTCAGCAGAGAATATTTAGGATTCTCCCACAACTTTAATAAACACCACTGACACTACTATAAACCCTTTCTTTCACTGAAAACTGGTTGTTGTAGGTTTAAATATATACACCATTCCTTAAAACACACACGTCTAAAGCATGTAGCATTGAGCTAAACTGGCACTTAACTCTCTTTTCCAGATAACCTTTACTCTCCGTCTGCAGCTGAATTCTTTGCCTGGAATTCACCGCTGAATGTACGATTTTATAAATGCTCTGCTAAAATATCATTCCACATTTGAATTAAAGACGTGCAGAGTTGTTTAATCCCGTTTCCTTTGAGACTGGGTTGAGTTTGTAGCTTAATGGACTGAGGTAAAGTTGCCTGTTTCCTGAAGAAGAGCTCACACACACTGGTTTAATTTGATTTTAAATCATCATAATTTCTTAGGACCACTTTTTAACTTAAAACAAAAGTATTTGGGTTCATCTTTATTTCACTTCAAGATCAACTTTTGTCTGTTTTTTGTGAGAAAATTAAAAAAGAAAAAAATATGCTGCCTTTTGTTGGAGCAGCCTCTAGTGGCCGCCTTTAGAATTACACCTCCATATTGAATTTATTTTGAAATTATTGCATTCATTTATTGATCTAAACCTGAATAATATTTAGTTAGTACAAAACTGACAGAAAAGCAAAATAAAAGCTTTTTTTAATCCATATACAAAGTGAAAAAGTTCCAAGTGCTCGTGGTTTTGTCGTCCTCTGAAGATATCCTGAACGTTATTGTTGAGTTTGACCCGTATCAGAGTGAGCTATTTTTGACTTTGGCGACAAGAAGAAAAGTTAAAAACACGCCGCTTTTTTAGATGAAGACAGAGTTATTAGTTTATTTTCATGCATACAGTATTTTAGTTTGTAGAAAGTGATGAAAATGTCACAATCTTATTTAGATCAACCCAGTTTCTAAAGTGGATCTAATGTTTCCGCAAATCACTGAAAATGTGGAATAATATATTTAGTCAAAGGCTCGTCTGGAGGCTCCAGGACATATTCAAGAAGATATTTCTCATTCAAGGGTTTTCAGTTCTGAGTTCAGAGTTTAACCTGACACTACTGTGACTGGACAAAACCTTCAGTGTGGTTCAGAGTTGAATGGACAGTGAGTGTCAGTGTGGTTCAGAGTTGAATGGACAGTGTGAGTGTCAGTGTGGTTCAGAGTTGAATGGGCAGTGTGAGTGTCAGTGTGGTTCAGAGTTGAATGGACAGTGTAAGTGTCAGTGTGGTTCAGAGTTGAATGGACAGTGTGAGTGTCAGTGTGGTTCAGAGTTGAATGGACAGTTAATGTCAGTGTTGTTCAGAGTTGATTTTACAGTGTGAGTGTTGTTCAGAGTTAAATGTTAAACTGTTCTGATTAGAAGACACAGTTGTAAATGAAGGACAGTTGTGTGGTTCATAGTGGGCTGGAGGTTTAAAAGGTGGTAGTCCTATAACCCAAAAGGTTGGCAGTTTGATTCCCCGAACTCTGGTGTTCGAGTGCGAGACTGTAGGAGAGCATGACACATTATCGTCCCCACGTCGTAAGTTCAGCAGAGAATATTTAGGATTCTCCCACAACTTTAATAAGCACCACTGACACTACTATAAACCCTTTCTTTCACTGAAAACTGGTTGTTGTAGGTTTAAATATATACACCATTCCTTAAAACACACACGTCTAAAGCATGTAAAATTGAGCTAAACTGGCACTTAACTCTCTTTTCCAGATAACCTTTACTCTCCGTCTGCAGCTGAATTCTTTGCCTGGAATTCAGACGCTGAATGTCACGATTTTATAAATGCTCTGCTAAAATATCATTCCACATTTGAATTAAAGATGTGCAGAGTTGTTTAATCCTGGTTTCCTTTGAGACTGGTTTAGTCCTGAGTTTGTAGCTTAATGGACTGAGACCTGGTTGCCTGTTTCCTGAAGAAGAGCTCACACACACTGGTTTAATTTGATTTTAAATCATCATAATTTCTTAGGACCACTTTTTAACTTAAAACAAAAGTATTTGGGTTCATCTTTATTTCACTTCAAGATCAACTTTTGTCTGTTTTTTGTGAGAAAATTAAAAAAGAAAAAAATATGCTGCCTTTTGTTGGAGCAGCATCTAGGTTTAGACCTGCCTTTAGAATTACACCTCCATATTGAATTTATTTTGAAATTATTGCATTCATTTATTGATCTAAACCTGAATAATATTTAGTTAGTACAAAACTGACATGTTTTTTTTATTCATAATACAAAAAAAGCCCACCTTAAAATGTATACATTAATTTATAAATTACATTCTTAATTGTTTTCTTTTCAGTCACAACCCTCCTGGGTCAACATTTTTTTATTAGTTTTTATTATTGTATTTAGGCATAACGTATTTCTTATCTTCTTTCAAGATTGAGAAATGCCTAAAAAATTGTCCTGGTGAGCCCCTCGGCATTTTTTCAATACAGCACCATTCCAACATGGTTTATGTATGTTTTTTTTTTTTATTCCCTGGGGTTGAAATTACTTCTTGTTTCCATGGCAACCACATTTGTTTGCACTAGGGACCCTGGAGTTGCATTCATGGGATGGAGAACGCAAACAAAGAGACTATTCACTAAACCTGACTTTTAAGGGATTTAAAATTCAGAAATATTTGTTAAATATGGCGAGGACTGAAGTTATTAATGACATTCATAAAAATAAAAGCGATTTGGATGTTTGGGTTAGGGTTAGCATGTTCCGAGGGACTCAGGTGGAGCATTTACAAACTAATAAGAAAAAAATGTATTGATCAGAATCATTGTTTGTGCCAACTTTTGACGCTCTCAGTTCTAAATAATACTCCTTTAAAATGTTCAAATTTGCTTTTATGGGAAGAAAGTGATGTGTTTTTTTGCTAGACCTGGTTTAGACCTGGTTTAGTCCTGGTTTAGTCCTGGTTTAGACCTGGTTTAGACCTGGTTTAGACCTGGTTTAACTTATGGTTTAGACCTGGTTTAGACCTGGTTTAGTCCTGGTTTAGACCTGGTTTAGTCCTGGTTTAGACCTGGTTTAGACCTGGTTCAGACCTGGTTCAGACCTAGTTAAGACCTAGTTAAGACCTGGTTCAGACCTGGTTTAGACCTGGTTCAGACCTGGTTCAGACCTGGTTTAGTCCTGGTTCAGACCTGGTTTAGTCCTGGTTCAGACCTGGTTTAGTCCTGGTTTAGTCCTGGTTTAGTCCTGGTTCAGACCTGGTTCAGACCTGGTTTAGTCCTGGTTCAGACCTGGTTTAGTCCTGGTTCAGACCTGGTTTAGACCTGGTTCAGACCTGGTTTAGTCCTGGTTTAGTCCTGGTTCAGACCTGGTTTAGTCCTGGTTCAGACCTGGTTTAGACCTGGTTCAGACCTGGTTTAGTCCTGGTTTAGTCCTGGTTCAGACCTGGTTTAGAACACTAAATTATATTAAAACTATTATTTTTCTTTTTAAGGTGGACTTTTTCTTTTTTTTTTTAAATCGAGGTAAAACTGAATTGATTGAAACTGAATGGACCCAAAAACATTGTATTATTCTTCCTTTTTTAAAAACAACCTCATTCACTTCATAAAAACAAGCGTTTCTCGACCGACCGAGACCGAAGGCCGGACTAAAGTAGAAAAACCCCAGCGTCGATCGAGAACATGAAACACGATGGCACGACTCATTTTAAAACCTCTTTTGGAGTTACTTGAAAAACAACAACAAAGAAATGGTTCCTGGTTTTGAGGTTTGAGCGTCTTTAGAAATGATTTGGATCCTCGTTTTTACAAAGACTTCCATCGAACATTGGTAATAAAAAACGTAAAAAGGTTTAGATCCAGGAGCACGAGTCAGAGACGGTCCCCACTGTTCGGCTCCCAGTGCAGTTTTCTTTGTTTAAACCAAAACTTACGTCCGTTTGATTTTCTGCTGCAGTAAATCCTCCGTTTGCTGTGAGCAGGACACATCTGCAGAGAAATGGAACAAATACACTGAGTAACAGACATTAAGATCAGAGCTCATTCAGAGTCTAACTCCAGTCGGATCAACTGTTCCTGCTGAGCATAAATGGACTTTATTTCTGTTTATAAGATGGACTTTATGTGAATGTTCCATCTGTAACTGTCCTGGACACATTTCAGGTTCTCGGGTTCAGGCAAGGTTCGTCTTTTTTAATGCAATAAAAAGAGGAAAGGGTACTAACCGTTACTGTAATTTAAAAAGATGGTTCCACACTGCATTTGTCTTTGGAGCAGTTCTTTGCTGAAACACAGTTTAGTGGCTCTGACCAGACTCGGGTGAGACACGAGTGCTACGAGTACGAGTAACGAGTATGTTCTCCGCTGGTTTAGTCTCTTAATGGTTTAGCACCAGAATATATTTCTGACAGTTCCTTATGAACCTCCTGGGACTCTGAGAACATCTGGGACAGGCTTCTGCTCGAGTTAGAACTAAACCTGGTGAAGCAGCTTTAAGTTTCACTTTAACAGTGTTCAAGAGGTTATTCTTATGTTTCTTATTCTAAATCTTGTCTGTGTATTTTAAATGGGTCTTATTTCTGTAAAGCACTTTGAGTTACTCTTGTCTGAACTGTGCTGTATAAATAAATTGCCTTGCCTGCCGGTGCTCCTCCTGCCGCCTTCATCAGAACCAGAATCTCTTTGTTTTTGCACAAACCGTATAAAAACACAAAAAAATCACACCAGGCCTTAAGAGATGAGACCATGCAGCTGTACACGCATGAATGTATAAGATCTATAAGAATATAAAGCAGTATAAAATATATCAGATACAACGTAACATGGAAAACATAGAGTATTTTTGTCTCAGTCACAGACACAAAGACCACAAAAACATGACTGCATATCCACTAAAAACAGACAGTAATGTGCATTAATATCAGACGAGTCGTTAAAACATTCTGTAAATACTGACGCTAACGTTAGCAAACACACATTTCTCAGAAACTTTGAGAAAACGGATCAGTGCATAAACGAGTTCCACATGTGTCGAACTAAATTAGTTACATTTAAGCATCTCTGTCACTGTGAACGCACTGCATTATGGTCTCTTAAATCTGTGTATGGAAGGGTTTGTAGCTTTATCAGTCCGGATGTGTCAGAGCAGGGATGTTAAAAATAACATAACACTACAAACCTTTTTTCAGGATTTGCAACGAGCACAAGACTCAATATTTATCATTAGTTGGACTTTTCTGTTTTGTTACACGAGCTCTGATGAGGTGGTATTTAATGTCTCAGAGTTTACACTGTTCCCGCTGAACAAACTCTTGTTGAGTAACGTCTGGACCGACAGAATGACCTTTGTCAGACACTTTTTTTACCAAAACACTCAATTTTCCCACTACATTTGTCCCCAGACCTGTTCATGTTCGCTCCGCAGTCTGTGATTGGCTGTTCGTCTCTTCTTCCTCTTCGTTGCAGTCCTCGTCCGTTCCCTCGTTTCCCTGCTCCGTCACCTCCATCTCTCCATCACTGTCCGCCTGCTCCTCTTCCTCCTGTTCTTCCTCCTGTTCCATCACAACACAGTTACACTTTGTGAGACAGACTTATGTGTTTTATGATCCGTTTACCGATGAAGCGTGCTCCTCCTGCGCCTCCTCCTCCTGCGCCTCCTCCTCCTGTTCCTCCTCTCGTTCCTCTTCGTCTCGCTCTTCGTCTCGCTCTTCATCGCTGAACGGCTCTCGTCCGTCCTCCACTCGGCCCTGAACCTCCCTGAACCAGTCCCGGACCTGTTCGTAGCCCAGACCGGACTTCGTCACCAGTTCGTCCAGGTCTTTCTCGCTCAGAGCCCGATGTCGCAGGAAGTAGTCCTTCAGGTACCACTTGCGGACTTCGCCTGCGAGGGGAATAAAACAAACACATAAAGATTACAGAGAGAACGGGCTTTCCAAATGGTTTTAGCAGTCTCTGGTTTCTGAACAGACCTTGATTTTGGTGAAGTCCTGAGGAGAACGTTTACAGGGATACGGTCGCCTCGTTCGTCTGGACCAGCCTCGGAAACGTTTCCTTGATTTCTTCTTGGCTCCGCCGTTCAGCGCCTCGTCCACCTTCCCGCTCTGGTACAGGTAGAACCACTTCAGGTTGCTGTTCTTGCAGGCGTAGCGCGTGTCTCCAAACCAGTTGACCACGTTTTAGCTGGGCAGGCGCTCTAGTTGGACAAGCGGTCGTACTCCTGGCGTGGGACTTTGAGTCAGGACGACGCCTGCTTCAGGACGTGCAGCTGCTCTGGAGTCTTCTTCAGCACCCTCCTCCCTCCGGACGACGCCTTCTCCTGAAGCACGTCCACTTTGTCTCCGTCAGACTTCAGCAAAAATATACAGACGTGTTTCAGTGTAAACATTGTTGCGTACGGTTGATGGATATTTAGATTTCAATAACCCTGTGAAGCATGTTTCTATCCATTTCTAAGAGATAAAAGTGCCTGCATTCTGGGAAATGCAGTGTGAGCCAATAACACGAGCGAATACAGTAAAACAGTGATTCTTTAAGATTTTAAACAAATTTTGAAAATGTTATTTTAATTTATAAAGGTTTTAAATTCAGTTAAAAATTTAGTCTGATTAGAAGAGTTCTTTTCAAAGAAGTAAACACGGTTTAGATGGTCTTGAACAGGTTTTAGATGGATTTGAACAGGTTTTAGATGGATTTGAACAGGTTTTAGATGGTTTTGAACAGGTTTTAGTTGGATTTGAACAGGTTTTAGATGGATTTGAACAGGTTTTAGTTGGATTTGAACAGGTTTTAGATGGTTTTGAACAGGTTTTAGATGGTCTTGAACAGGTTTTAGATGGTTTTGAACAGGTTTTAGTTGGATTTGAACAGGTTGTAGATGGATTTGAACAGGTTTTAGATGGATTTGAACAGGTTTTAGTTGGATTTGAACAGGTTTTAGATGGATTTGAACAGGTTTTAGTTGGATTTGAACAGGTTTTAGATGGATTTGAACAGGTTTTAGTTGGATTTGAACAGGTTTTAGTTGGATTTGAACAGGTTTTAGTTGGATTTGAACAGGTTTTAGTTGGATTTGAACAGGTTTTAGATGGATTTGAACAGGTTTTAGTTGGATTTGAACAGGTTTTAGATGGATTTGAACAGGTTTTAGATGGATTTGAACAGGTTTTAGATGGTTTGAACAGGTTTTAGTTGGATTTGAACAGGTTTTAGTTGGATTTGAACAGGTTTTAGTTGGATTTGAACAGGTTTTAGTTGGATTTGAACAGGTTTTAGATGGATTTGAACAGGTTTTAGATGGATTTGAACAGGTTTTAGTTGGATTTGAACAGGTTTTAGATGGATTTGAACAGGTTTTAGATGGATTTGAACAGGTTTTAGTTGAATTTGAACAGGTTTTAGATGGTTTGAACAGGTTTTAGTTGGATTTGAACAGGTTTTAGTGGATTTGAACAGGTTTTAGTTGGATTTGAACAGGTTGTAGATGGATTTGAACAGGTTTTAGATGGATTTGAACAGGTTTTAGTTGGATTTGAACAGGTTTTAGATGGATTTGAACAGGTTTTAGTTGGATTTGAACAGGTTTTAGATGGATGCACCTCGGAGGTCTGTAGAGCGGCGGAGACGCTGGAGGGGATCTTGCGTCTCTCGGTGAACCAGGCGTCCACCTCTCGTCTCGTCAGTTTGGTCTCGGATCGGAGTCGGCTCAGCTCCTCGTCCGACGGAGTGTCCGACTTCTGGAAACTGGCCTCGAGAACCAGCAGCTGCTCCGGGGTTTTCTCCTTAAACTTCTGCAGCGTGAAGTCGGGGAAGGCGTGTCTGAACTTAGTCCTCAGATCTGACGGACTCGAGGACGTCTGGAGAGGAGACACAGAAAGCAATTAGTAAAGTAACTTGTGACTTAGGATCGAAGACTTGATTTTTTATTTATTTATTTTATTTGGCCTAGAGATAAAAAAGGAATAAAATAAAACACTACAATTTTATATTAAATAAAGCTCACAGATTATTTTATTTTTTATTTATATAATTTGTTAAATTTATAATTCATAATATCACTTCAATTTTCTGAAAATGCTAGTCTTATACAATTTCTTTATTTGCAGCAAAGCTCCTTTCTTATCATCATCCTGAGCGTTCTACCTCTTTTGTGTGGAACGAGCACGATGCACCTTTAATTATTAATTAGCAAACATTTTTAAATGTTACTGGGGTTATTTTCAGCTTTATATATTATCAACAGTTTTTAATTTAATTAGGTCTTTATGTTTTAGTGTATAAAACCTGAAGAACAGTGATGTGTACAGTTCTAATGGCCTTTTTCTAGAGTCTGTATAATGTCTCTAAATGTCTCTTAAAAAAGGTATTTCCCCAGTTCATCTTTTCTATGTTTTCCAAAGATTATTTTTGCTTACTTATTACTACTGAACCATTCCTTCATTTTGTTTAAGTCCGTTGTAATCTCAGTTACCATTAGTTTTAGATCTGAATAAACTACAGTGGTATCGTCCACAAAATTATTTTATTAATTTGATACCAGACATAGATTATTTATATAATTCAGGAATAGTTTTGGCCCCAGTACTGATCCCTGAGGGACTCCACATGTAATACTCCTCCATCTGGATGGTACTGCTGTAATTTCTGAAGAATTGCACGATCTATTGTGTCAAAAGATTTCTGAAGTCTAATTGTTTTGAATATTAGATTTTTCTGTTTATCTGAACCTGTTTAAAATGGATTTGAACAGGTTTTAGTTGTATTTGAACAGGTTTTAGTTGTATTTGAACAGGTTTTAGTTGGATTTGAACAGGTTTTAGTTGGATTTGAACAGGTTTTAGTTGGATTTGAACAGGTTTTAGTTGTATTTGAACAAGTTTTAGTTGTATTTGAACAGGTTTTAGTTGTATTTGAACAGGTTTTAGTTGTATTTGAACAGGTTTTAGTTGTATTTGAACAGGTTTTAGTTGTATTTGAACAGGTTTTAGTTGTATTTGAACAAGTTTTAGTTGGATTTGAACAGGTTTTAGTTGTATTTGAACAGGTTTTAGTTGTATTTGAACAGGTTTTAGTTGTATTTGAACAAGTTTTAGTTGGATTTGAACAGGTGTTAACTGAATCTGAACAGGTGTTAACTGAATCTAAACAGGTTTTAGTTGGATTTGAACAGGTTTTAGTTGGATTTGAACAGGTTTTAGTTGGCTTTTCCTGAGTAAGCCTGATCCTAACCCTCACCCTGCTGCTCTCGGAAACCCCCGGGGCGTGAGGACCGTGGGGGGTGTGAGGAGCAGTGGCGGAGGCGGGAGAGCCGTCGCTGGCGTCGTCGCTCGAGTCGATGACGATGGTGGCGCTGGTGTTTAAGCTGCTGCTGCTGTTGGTCGTGTCCGAGCCCCGTTCGTTGAGTGCGGAGCCGGTCCTGACGGATCTGGAGCCCGGCGCTGCTCGACTCGGGGCGGGCTCCAGCAGAGACAGGCCGTGGTGGTCTTTGGAGTTCCTCTGGTTGTACCTGGTGTCACTGAACCACTTCTTTATGGCACGTTTGGACAGTTTGGTCACCTGTGAACGAGAAACTTAAATCCTCAGCTACTAGGAGTCAAACTAAAAGATTCAAACTTTGATATTTAAGCAAACGTTAGTTTCCTCTAGAACCTCTAAAATAACATGATCGGAGCCACCTTTCTTAAACCGAAAACGTGTTGGTTTTTGCTGTTGTGCAGTGGACTCAAAAAGAGGACTATGTCTGTGTCTGAATCCATTTCCTGGTCCTTCAAACTTTAAATACAGACTACAAAGTGACTCAATCCTTTTCAAACTCGACTCAACTGCTGTTCTGTCGCCAATAGTCATGTGACTCTGATGTACAGGTAAAAACAAAGAATCCACCGATAATAAACTTCTGTGACAGACTATTAGTGATTAATATAAATACTTCAATTATTCATCACGTTTTGTGACAGTAATGAATAAAACTGACTCGTTTGTTGCAGATCTTCTCCGTCTGAACGAGTCAGGTTCAGCTAAAGTTAAAGTTTTTATTATTATTAATAATATTAATTATTCATGTTTTCTTTTTTACAAAACTGTTGTTAATGCTGCTCTCATACTTTATTCTGGAAACAGGTTGTTTATATCTTTCTAGAAGTGTCTATTTTTATTTTATGCTTGAAACTTTTTACACACTTTTTTATTCTATTGTTTAGTATTTTATTTAAGTTTTCAAACATGTTCTAAACACTTTGTGTGTCTTGAACATACAGTGAATTGACAATAAACCCATTTAAATCTTGAACCTAATGACTTACTTTTATATTTCTACAATTCACACCTGTGCCACTGCACTACATGCATTGTGGGAACTTTGAGTGCACTACAGTTGTACAATAACAATGTAATGTCTTTGCTGGTACTATTCATTTCTGACCATTACACTGACCTGCATTAGTCGTGAGATCTCGGACTCTGTCGCGAACTGCCTCCTGCCGTAGCTGGCCTTCAGCTCCGCCAGCTGCTCTTTGGACTTCTTAGGTTTCAGAGGGCTCTGGTCTAGACCCGAGGCCGTCTCCGTCTTGGTCTCGGTGGCGGTGGGCTCGGAGGCGGCGGGTTGGCTGCCCTGCTGGTGGTTTCCCTGGACGCCGGCGACCGTCAGCGTGATGGGCGCGGCCACGGGGACGCCGCTCCCGTTAGCGTTAGCCGGCAGCTGCGTCAGAACCAGACCGGACTGGCCCACGATGTGACAGGTCTGGAACAGGGACTGGAGCCCGTTGGCCGCCAGGTTCGCCGGGATCACGGTGATGGTCTGAGGAACCGACTGAACCGTGCCGTTGAACTTCTTCCGTCGAGCCTCCTCTACCTGCACAGACATGGAAATATCAGCTTATAACGGATTTACCACGGCTTTAGCCAGACCGGAGGTGGATTCCACCAACAAGGGTTCATTTAGTTCAAGGATTTCAAAAAGGTGAGGGGCCACTAAAGAACTTTTCAAAGGCTGAAGACTGTCACACTTGGAAGCTTGAACAGGTCTTAGATGGATTTGAACAGGTTTTAGTTGCATTTGAACAGATTTTAGTTGGATTTGAACAGGTTTTAGTTACATTTGAACAGATTTTAGTTGGATTTGAACAGGTTTTAGTTGGATTTGAACAGGTCTTAGATGGATTTGAACAGTTTACGGAAGCAGAAAGGGTCTAGAGTTTGTCTTTTTGTCAAATCAAAGAGCTGCTCCATTATCTGAACCATAACGAGAGATCTCACACCACACAAATGGTTTCACACTGAAAGGTAAAGTCCAAAGATAAGAAAGCTGACCTCCTCTGGCGTCCAGCTCACGCCGTGCTTCAGTCTCTGAGCAGAAAACCACACTTTGATCTGCTCCTCACTGAACTTGGTCTGAGACGAAAGCCCCATGATCTCGGACACCGACGGGTACGGGAACCTGAAAAACACAAAAGACATGATTAAATACAGCTCAGCGGCTCAACAGAGCTGAAGCGGCTTCACAAAGTAAGAGCCCTGTCCCTTTACCGGTTATAGGCTCCGATCAGCAGCACGTTGTTGTCCATGGTGGAGTTGTAGGTGGGAATACTGCTGATGGGGATGAGCAGCTGCGTCTGTGCGGCGTTACTCTGCTGCGTCTGACTCTGCAGCGCCGACAGAACCTGTGCTAACGTCCCCGGAGCCAACACCCCGCCGCTCGACCCTCCTCCTTTTATCTGCACTACGCTGGGGCTGCTCACCACGATGCTCTGAGAAACCGGCACTAGCCTGGGAGCCACCGGAGCCACAGGCGTCACCGGAGCCGGGCTCAACGTCGGCGGCCCCTTATCGTCGTAATCATCGTCGCTCTCCACTTTGATCACGTCGTCCGACAGTGTTTTGTTGAATTTCTTGGTCTCGCTGCGGCTCTTGAGCTTCATTATGGGGGTCTTGCTCAGAGCGATGGGCTTATTGGCGGAGTCTTCGTCGAAGTCGTCCTCGGTTTTGACGAAGCTGCCGTCGAAGGTTAAGTCGTTGACGGTTTGTTGGAAAATGGCCTCGTTGTTTCTCGTGACCATGGTTCGGGTAAAGTTGTCCTCGCCGGGGTGGAAGCGGGCGTTGTGAGCCTGCAGCGTGTCGTAACTGGAACAGAAAACAGGAAAGACCGTAAACCAGGGCTAAACCAGGACTAAAGGTGGAATCAACATGGCCTGAACACCCAATAGATCCGGACTAAACTAACTGACTCTGTTTAAAACCAAGAAACAGCTCTTGCCAAATGTTTAAAAAACATTTCCATTTAATACTTTTACCTTCGCTTCTAGTTCTCTCTCAAATGGGAATTATTCAACTAAGCTCTTCCTACAAGAGCGTGACACACAGCCGTACTCTCCTGGGACCCCCAGCCGAAGGGTCCCTAAAGTGGAACAGTAAGGCACACATTTTGGGGATAGAAACGTGCCAGAACTGCCCCGTACTGTAGCATCCCAGGAAAAACAACTTGACAAAACCAAAATGATTCCAGGATTAAATTAGGTCAAAAACAGGACTAAAAGAGGCATTAACCAGTGTTTCCCACAAACTAAAGAGTCTTTTTGAGACGGTAAATTATTATTATTAGTATTACATTGATATTTTAGAGTCTGCTGCAGAGTCTGGGCCTGTGTCTAACTGCTACTACCTCTTCTCTCACTCTGAACAGTACCTCTTGGTGTTAGTCTCACTCTGAACAGTACCTCTTGGTGTTAGTCTCACTCTGAACAGTACCTCTTGGTGTTAGTCTCACTCTGAACAGTACTTCTTGGTGTTAGTCTCACTCTGAACAGTACCTCTTGGTGTTAGTCTCACTCTGAACAGTACTTCTTGGTGTTAGTCTCATTGAACAGTACCTCTTGGTGTTAGTCTCACTCTGAACAGTACCTCTTGGTGTTAGTCTCACTCTGAACAGTACTTCTTGGTGTTAGTCTCACTCTGAACAGTACCTCTTGGTGTTAGTCTCACTCTGAACAGTACTTCTTGGTGTTAGTCTCACTCTGAACAGTAACTCTTGGTGTTAGTCTCACTCTGAACAGTACCTCTTGGTGTTAGTCTCACACTGAACAGTACCTCTTGGTGTAAGTCTCACTCTGAACAGTACTTCTTGGTGTTAGTCTCACTCTGAACAGTACTTCTTGGTGTTAGTCTCACTCTGAACAGTAACTCTTGGTGTTAGTCTCACTCTGAACAGTACCTCTTGGTGTTAGTCTCACACTGAACAGTACCTCTTGGTGTGGTAGTCACACTCCAGACAGACGTAGGACGTGTTGAGGACGATGTGAGGATGCTCCGTGTCGACGTGCATCGTGAACTGCTTCAGCTCCGACGTCTGGAAACTGCAGTATTTACACTCGTACCCTCCCTTTGTGGACGCTCCGTCGAAGAAGTGCTCCGTCTGAACCAAGAAGAATCAAAGATGTGAAGTTATGTTTGAGAAAATAATGTCTTTTAGGTCCCCACATAAAACATTTAGTTATCATGTTATATTGTGTTTATTATTGTGTTTTAACTGCTGTCTCAGTTATGAACGTTTTAATGGCTTTTAAGACTTTTTTTAACGGAAGCACAGGGTTTCTTTTAATATGGGTTAAAAACAATATAACAATAAGAGATTCTCTTGATACTCTTCCGTCTTGTTAAACCTTTACCTTGTGACCAATGACAGTTTAGAGTAAAATGTATTTTATTAGAAAGCACTTTGGTCACTTTTAGTGTTGTAAAGGGCGATGCAATTTTTTAAAAATATTTCACACAAATGTCATGTGCAGCCTGGTTTGTTTCCCTGTTTCTGAACGGAGCGGAGTCTGAATGTTCATGTAACTCACAGCTGTTACATCCCACCTTTAGACCTGCTCAGTGACAGTTCTGCTGTACACATAAAGAACCCTGGCCCCTTCACCTGCATCAGGTCGTCGTCACTGTCCACTTCAGCTCTGGCTCTCGACCCCGTTCCCATCGTCGGCATGACAGCGACGGGAACGGGCTCCGATCGGCCGGTGTCGCAGAACTCGTCCGGGTCGACGGTCTCCTGTTTGGGAACCATACACGGCGTTGTGGACTTCCTCCGACTCGACATCCTGCTGTAGATCTGCTTCGAGTTGGAACAAAACGATTCAAAAGTCCTTCAAAAAACAAACAGAAAAACATGGCGTTAATGAAAAATCTCTTATTGGTCTGATATATTAATCTCCACTTTGGCCTTGTATACGTTTACACCCTGGACAACAGTCGCAGGGCTAACATCACTCTTTGCTTGGTTTGGTAAAGACTGGGTTGTGACTAAATTAAATAAAAAAAAGTCTGGGCCCCAACATGAGACCATTTGAGAACTACATATATATATTTTTAGATTTTCTTCAGTAAAATCTTATTAATAATAAAATGATATGACCTAAAACATAATAACCACAAATAACCAATTTAATTTCACATTTTACTAAACCAAAAAAGGGTGCTAATATTTTCACATATTCTTTCAGAAAACAGTAATTCCAATGTATTTAATGCTCAGTAACTTATTTCAATGTAATCTCACTCAAGTTTCAGTCATTTATTTAAGTTACTTACCTGTCTCTAACTTGTTTTTTTGGAGCATGTGCACTGTACAGTAATAAATATATCAGTAGTCGTCACTGGGTTTTTATTTAAAGAGATACTCATTTTCAGGAGATTCACTGATAAGCCCAATGACACACCGTAAATTTATATTTTCATATTTATGTTGCTGTACAGTTATTAAGACTTATAGTAATTAGGTTTTGTGAGATATAAATTTTAAGTACAGCCAAATAAACTTGCTGTAAACAAAGTAAACGTGTGTTTTCTACTCGACCATTACGAGTTAATTTAAGTAGGACATTCTGTTCTGCTTTGGCTCATGTTCTAAGTTGGTTCTGATCCCAATAGTATCTTATTTTTACTCGTTTTAAAGACATAGAGAAAATCAGGATTTTAAGTGTTTCAAAAATGAGATTTGATTAATTTGAGCCTTGGCAGATGAGAAATGCAGCTGCTGAGACAACGCTGCGCTGAAATAAACTGAAAAAAAGTGGAAATATAACAGTAAACATCCTCCGGAGCTAACACCGCTAACTGAGGCTAACCGTTGCTTTTTACGCCGCCACACGCAGCCGTTAGCCCGGTCACGCGCTTGGCCGTTAGCTCCTGAGCAGCCCCGTGTAGCTCTCACCTCAGCGGGGAGTCTGAGGCGGAGTCACCCGCCGAGCAACCGCATCTCTACCCGGGGCAGGGAGTTAGCCGCGGCCGCTGTAGCAGTGTAGCATCTCCGGTTCGCTTTCTCCCTTCCGCCTTTTCCCCTGGGCTCCAGCAGCAGCAGCGGTGTCTCAGCCCGCTCCACGCCGCTCTACGCCACTCCTCTACCGGCCACAGGCTCCGGACTCAGGCGCGGGCATCGTCCACACCGCGGCGGAGGGAATTAGTAAAGAAAAGGGAAAAGTTTATTGAAAAAAGGCAACGAAAGTAGCCTCAATCTAACGATGGACATTTTGATTAAACGATGAGGAATACTTCCGGTTGTTTTGACCCTTTCGCAGTAAAAGCACAGGAACCAGTTTGTTTCTAAAGAAATGACAAAAACAGTGTGTTGTTGTAATCCAGTTTAGTGCAAAATAAAGAAGCATGCATATTTTTAGCTTTTGTTGTGTGCTTTGTATGGCATTTGAGTGAATCTAAGGAACAAGCTGGTTTATTAAATAGCAATTAAGATAATGTAGAAGAAAAAATATCAGTCTATATGAAAAATAATGATCAGACAAGTGACAAAAATACATTTAACACAGCCTTTTGTCAGATTACAACGTGCTATCATCAGAAAGAGGATTTTTATATCCATTTTCACAGCTTTTGTTATTTGAACATTGTCTATTGTCTGTTGTATTCAAGAAAATAAAATCCATATATTCAGTTTCTGTCTATTATAGATTTCCCCATTAAATAAAAGCACAACTGGAGTTTCAAATCCAAGGTTTTATATTAGACTCATTATGTGTTCAAGCTGAACTAAAAACACAGACAGTTTTATTCTGCGGGCGTCTCTTTGAGGAGGAAACAGACCTGGGTCTCAGCTGGGAACTTGATAAAAGACTGGTGTTTGTTTTTTCTGAGTGGGGCAGAGAGTTCAGTGACCTCACAGCCTCAGGGGCAGCTTCAGTCTCAACCAGGACAGCAACCAACAGCATTTAAAAACGAAATAACTGGGAATAATCTTGACAATAAATAACTCACGTTACTGGTGTTGCCATTATTTCTTTTCCTTTATATTTCATTTCCAAAATCCAGAAAAGTTATTAAGAGCTATTAGTTTATTTTATTTCACTTTTGTTCTTTGTGTATGTTATTTTATTTATTAGTGCCATTTATATCTCTTTTAGTCCTATTTGGGTCATTTTTTCAAGGTTTTGTTCCTTCTGTTTTTTACTGTTTTATACTTTCTTACTTTTATAACCCATTTCTAAGTGTTCATTAAATGTTTGTGGAAAATAATAAAAAAAAACATAATTGACAAAATTTTTCTTGTGACCCAAACATCAAACAATTCCTCTATTTTCTGTTTATTTATTTAGTTCATGGCACTTTATATTTGATTCAACTAGAGCCACAAAACATTATAATTAAAATAACTAAACAAGCACAGCAGCCAGCATCACAATTAACATAAATAAAAAAGACCAGTCTGATATGACCCGCCCCTTTTCTTCTAAAAGTTGTCAAAAATCATTAAAATGATAAAAAAGAATCAAACAACCAATCATGAGCTCTTCCCGTTACAGTCTGTACATCTTCATATTTTCTTCTAACTTAAAGTCATTCGTAATTCTATTTATTTTTTTCATAACAAAGCAATATTTTATCTTTGTACATTTTCTTAAACTTAGTAATACTCCAAAGAATTCCACAACCTCAGTCCATAAAGGGAGACATCTGTGTTAATGTGAAACTTGTGTCTGACTTCTGCCGATGTTACACTAAAGAAATGCTGCACTCCTTCAGGTAACATTCTAACTTTAACTTTCCACATGATTAATAATATTTTTAAGTCAACCAAATCTTTACACTTCAGAAAACTGGACTTAATGAACCATGTTTTATGCTCTTAGCTTCCCTTTTTGTTTAAAATTCTTACAGCTTTATTCTGTAACAAAAACAAAGGTCAGGGTTAAGCCTGACTTTAGAGCAGTGTCCATATGGTAACAATAATGTGTTATACATTAGAAGAAAAGAAGAGTCTAAAATATCTCTATAACTTCTAGCCAGCAGAGGGCGCAGCTCTCTCTCTGGTCTGCCATCTTTGTTTACAAGAGGAGACTATCCAAGCGGTAGGTTCCTCAGAAACAGTGTATTTAGTCCAAACAGGACTCTGTAGGCTCCAGTGTATCGGCCTGTTTTCTTTATTATGCGTCGTGTGGTAGAGCCTCAGTCACTAATCTCTGAGATAAGTCCTCGTCCCGGGACAGTTACAGGAGGTTTATGTCCAGCAGAGGGCGCTGTGTCAGTGAGCTGTGATTCTACTGTCCTACTGTCTAAGAACCATTAAAAGGATCTTTACGCAGGTGGCTTTAATTACAGCTGAGGATTCATAATCAAAGTAAATAAAGAAACAAAGTCAAGATGCAACACTTTAATTTCCATGACACCATGATCACATTTAAATAAACATTAAATAAACACTGTATGATTATAAAAACACAATAAATAATCCTGATTTATTCTTGAGGTATCTGCAGTTGTTTAAAGTGACGGAAAAAACAACATTCTGAATTTTTAATACATTTATTGAACAAAATGGACCTGATTAGGATCTGCGGTCACGAGAAGCTCTCGATCTCGTTCTTCATTTCCTGAAACAGATGAAGAGAGAGGGACAGCCACGAGAAACATTAATGAGTCAAAGACTTTGTCAGGGCTCCATCAAAGTGACTTGAAAGGAGCTAAGTCCTTAATGTTACCTTGATGAGTTCGGTTTTGTTGGGGCTGTTGCGGTGTCTGTAGATGCTCTGAGCCAGATGAGCGTACAGTTTCTCCAGCGGCTCCACCTCAGCGCCCTCCGTCTTCACCACGACCCGGTGCAGCAGCTCCTGGGAACAACACGGCGTTATCCACTTGTGACGGGTGCCACCGCGCGGTGTCGCTCTAGCGTCAAGCCTGTTCTCTGTAAGGGACGAGGTGACTGGGTTGGTTTGTCGACTGTTTGAGCCGGTATATGTCTTTTGTTATTGTGATTGTGTCTGTCATGGCGGTATATTAATTGTGTTTTACACAGGGCCGTGGTTTGGTGCCTGTGTGTGAATGACTGGGTGTTCGACACCTCAGGTATCCGATATTTTAATGTTTTTAGACTTTGAATTAAAATGTGCCTTTTAGCTGATTGGTGATTATATTTTATTTCTTGTTTAACAGTGATCTACATGTAATGCTACCTGCTGTCCTTTTAGTTATTGTTTTTTTGCTTTAGTTAGTCCGCTTATGGGGGCACTTGTGCAAACAGACTAACGATTTTCAATTTTTTGTTTGTCTTGTAATGTTTTGTATTGTATTCTTTGGGTCACTTCCTCGTTTAATTATTCCTGTCCGCCGGTGCTCAGAACTGTTACACTCGATCCGTTTGTGGTGAAAATCTGTGGTGTCTTTGCAGTGGTTTGTTTGCTGTAAACCTGCTGTGTTTGATGTGTGTGGGGCTCAAGCAGGTTTATCCGCCCTAATCCTACACACCGCCCTGTGGTGTGTAGGATTAATTCGGCTTTGTGACAGAACCTGTAGGACGACGAATGAATAGAAAACCATTCATATCCTCCTTTTAGTGTTTAATAAATATTGTTTAACTTATTCATGCGTTTGTCTTCCTTACCACCACACACAGAACGACACATGTAACCCACTGAACCCAGAACAAAGGAGGCTCCAGGGGAAGTTTAGACACACCTTGAGTTTGTTGCGGTCGAAGACTGGAGGCTGAGCTCCCGTCCTGCTGTTCTCTGAGGCTCTCTCTTTGTTCAACAGCTGCATCTGCTCGTTCACCGCTCTGTCGGCCAGTCTCCTGTTTCGCTCTGAGGCAGGAAACGGCAGAAATAAAATAAAAATTACACAGAAGCATTTAAAAAAACTCTGGCAGAAGCGTTTGTGAGGAAGGTCTGTAAATGTGTAGTAAATTCAAGTTAATGTGATACAAAAAACATAGTATTAGTAACTGAATGTATGAACAGTTAATAGTAACGAGATGCTTTGGAGTCGACCATTACAAGCTTTTCTTTTGTCCAAGACTGTTTCTGCTGAGTCTCCGGACAACTAAGACAAAAAAATACTTTACTTTCTATTTTAACTACAATCATTTTGATGAAATAAAGCTTGTCAAATAGAGGCTCAAACAATACCTCCCACAATAACATTTGAAATGAAAAAATATAAATCAGTCTGAAGTTTGTAAAAGTGTGTTTTTACTGGCCCCACTGCTCCCGTCTGCTTCTCCAAACCGGGGCTGAAGGGAATAAGTTAACTGGTCCAGACTTTAGGACTTTGCTGTTTTGTCCAAACCAAATGTTCAGGTGAAAGCTCCAGGACCTGTTTCAGACCAAACAGCTGCTCTCACGTGAAGAAGAACGAATGGGGATTCTTCTTTGGGCCTTAGCCTGGTTCACCTTTGGCCTTAAAGAAACTTAGTGCTTTGGACTGCATCTTTGGCAAACGATACGTCTCGTTCATAACGTTTCTGGTGTTTGTTATTGGCACTGTTGAGGGCTGCTGTGGGACGGTGTCTGCTCTTGTGAAAATAAAATATGTGATAAAAAACATGGGCTGTTTCTGTCAAACACAAGGACAAGGGGCCAAACCTGGGATTGTGTTTGAAAATTATAGGAAGAACAAGAAGGATACAGATTCTGGAAATTTTAAGCTATTGGGGCGCAGTGGCTCAGTAGAGCAGTTGTCCTATAACCAGAAGGTTGGCGGTTCGATTCCCGCTCTCCCTGTTCATACTGTCGTTGTGTCCTTGGGCAAGACACTTAACCCACCAGTGTCTGTAGTCCTGGTGTACTGTGCACTGTGAGTGTGTGTGACTGTAGAGGTGTGTTTGGTGGTGGTCGGAGAAGGCTGTGAGTGCCGTGTGTATGGCAGCCCCCGTCTGCCCCAGGTGTGAATGTTTCAGTAGAAGCACAATGTAAATAATAATAATTATTTTTATGTAGCGCTTTACATACATTAAGCTATTTACCAGTGTTACAGAACACTCACTTGAGACAATGAAGGTTAAGTGTCTTGCCCAAGGACACAACAACAGTATGTGGGGGAGAGCGGGATGTTATGATGTTTTGGGATGTTTTGAGCGGGGATCGAACCGTCCACCCGCCGGTCGAAGGACGGCCGCTCTACCCACCGACAGAAAGAGTCCCAGGTACTGAGGCAAACCGGTTTGGGTAGGTGTGGTTGTAGGCTGTAAATAGGACCTTGATGCGAGTGAGGACGTCTGTTGTCAGAGTTACATTATGGCTGCTTGGACTGTTTGGCTCATTGTCGTGGGCACAATGGTAACTACGCAAAGTAAGTTTTGACTCTGTTCTTTACAGATTCTTTTTTAAATTTATTTAAAAATTTCTAAAAAAAACAAAAATGAATGTGTAGAGTAAGTTTTTTTGACGTTTAGCTTGAAGATTATTCTGTTGTGGCGACCTACGTGCGACTGAAGGAAAGCTTTAGCCTTTTACAAAGCAGAGAGAAATAATGTAACTTTACAAATACAAACAGTACATGTAACCTTTTGTTTATGTGTCCTTTTAACAGGTTTAAAAGCTCAGAGTAAGTTTCAAATACTGTGTAATTTACCCTGAAATATTGCTTTTTATAAGTTTTCACTAATTCCTTATTGTTGTTGTCAGATTGTGGAGTGGCACCTCTGAACACAAAAATAGTTGGAGGAGAAAATGCCACAGCAGGATCCTGGCCGTGGCAAGTGAGTATTCACATTTATACAGCGAATGTGAATGCCCATATTTGTGGAGGTACAATCATCGACAAGGACTGGGTTTTGACAGCAGCTCACTGCATCATTACGTGAGTTATTCTGTTTTCATAAGCTTTCCTCCAGTGCAGACAGTGGGCATTGTCTATTCTCACAAATGGAATGTAATGAGCCAAAACAAAAACACAGTTTTCTTTTCTTTAGACCCGTGCCGAGTTTCTATCTCCTCTACTTTGGAAAACAGACTCAGAGTGAGACCAATCCCAATGAAGTGAGCAGAAGTGTGTCCCAGATCTTTGTCCATCCCAACTACAACAACACACTGTTTAACAACGACATGGCACTGATGAAGCTCAGCAGCTCAGTAACCTTCACTGACAACATCCGACCCGTGTGCCTCGCAGCAGCCTCCAGCCAGTTTTACAACGACACCCTCTGCTGGGCCACGGGCTGGGGCCGACTGGGGAAAGAGCGTGAGTGTCCCACGATATAGTACAAGGAGGATTCTTCTTCCTAAATGCACTTTGTTATACAGAACCAAATGTAGCCTATGACGTACTTCAGGAGGTGAAGATTCCTGTGGTTGGAAACAATCAGTGCAGTTGCACCTACAGACAAGTGTCAGGTGCCACCATCACTAAAAACATGCTGTGTGCAGGTGAATTAGGCAAAGGAGTTTGTCAGGTCTGTGTTATTCCAAAGCACAATGATACGTCTGATCAAACACAGCTGCCGTTTCGTAATAAACTGTTTATTTCCTCAGGGTGACTCGGGGGGGCCGCTGCAGTGTAAACAAGGCTCACAGTGGATCCAGGCTGGAGTTGTCAGTTACGGAGTGCCCTGTGCCATTGGTTTCCCAGAGGTCTTTGCGAGGGTCTCTGAGTTTCAAACCTGGATCACAAGTACAGTGTCAGGGGCCAGTGTTGAGTTTGTGACATTTAACTCCAGTGGGAATGACTCAGACAGCAACGTTGTGTGTCAGCAACAGAATTCAGAGACAACAGCAGCAGCTCCTCCAAATAGAGCCGTATCCTCAGAGCTTTCAGTTGCTGTTCTTCTGACAATGTTCTTTCAGCAGCGTTTCATAGCTCTGTAGCTTTAATCCTAATCTTGGAAAATGAAAAATCACTTCCATCTTATTTATAATCAATTATAATAAAACAAATCATGTTAAGTGGCCCTTCAGACCAGCCCTTTCTGCAGTATTTTACAGATTTGTGTTTGGTATCTTTTTGATTAAAGTCTTGATTAAAACTGTGTGCATTTGTCTAAAACTTTATTTTTGATATATTTTTTTCATTATTGCTTAAACACATTTTGAAGTTGCTCTAAACAGTTTCTAGCATGGCGACGAGAGGGCATGGTGATATCGAGGAAGTCTTATCCTCGTTTAAATAAATCCACTTTAGTGAAAGGTTCTTGTTATTATTAATAAAAAACAGGTGAAAATGCATAAAAGGTAACAGTTAAATAAGAGTTGTTTTAGTGAAACATGAGACCAGTTTTTATTATTTATATGTGTTTGATCTACAGAGGTTTTAGGTCTCAGCTAAATTAATAAGAACTATTACTGAACACAAAGTAATGAACCAGGTCTAAATCCATCAGTGGCACATTTATTGGGGATTTTAAGTTACTTTGTTAATATCCACTTATTTAGATTTTATTTAGAATTGAGAGTTTTACTAACTTTAATATCCACTTATTCCTGGCCTTATAGGTAATTTCAATTGTGTGTATATAAAAATAAACTTACAAATGGACAAACACTAGCCTGTATTTTAAATAAATATGGTATATATATATATATATATATATATATATATATATATAAACTAGGGATGGGCATGATTAATCGACGATCGATAATCGATCGTTAAGAATTTCTTCGATCACGTTAATTTGTTATCGATTAATCAAATGCATTTTTTTATCTAATGCAGGCTGCGTTGCGTAGTGTGAGTCTTGAATTAATTAAATGAATTTCACTGTGTGGCAGCAATTAAATATTTTACCACCAGGGATCAATATTTGACACCCTACGCGGTTATCTGTGATCTTCCGTTTTGATTTCAAAAGAATAATCATGAAGAGGTCACGCGAAGTGTGGCGTGGGACCATTTTGAGTTAAAAAACGAAACAGTTCACTGCAAACATTGCGATGCCGTGTATAAGTACAACACGGCCACGACTCAAATGATGTACCACTTAAACAAAGTGCATCCGTCATTTGTTAATGTCGGTGGCGGTGCATCCTGCTCTCAGTCTCAACCTAGCATCAAGTCGGCGTTAGCACGGACTCGGAGCTGTGATGCACAACGAGCAGAGAAAATTACCCAAGGGAGTATTGTATTGTTGAGGGCAATGGTTTTCAAGAACTGATACATTTATTGGAACCAGCATATCAAATTCCATCACGACGTACCATCACCAGATTGGTAGAAACTCACTACGAAAAACGAAAGCAGCAGCTGTTAAAAGAACTGAGCAAAGTTGCTCTAACTACAGACTGCTGGACCGCTTTAACAGCTGAGAGCTACATCACCATAACCTGCCACTATATCAGTGATGACTGGCAAATGAACTCAGTGGTCCTGCTCACAGAAAGCCTGCCAGGCCGGCATACAGCTGACCATTTTTGAATTATAAAAATTTAATAATTAATTATATTACCTATAAAAATATTAATGATTAATCGATAGTCGATCGTTAATTCTCCCGACGATCGACTAAGAAAATTTAATCGAATGCCCATCCCTAATATAAACTAAGGTCCTATAACTGCCATAAAACAAACCTGTGCCTGTGACAGCTCTGAGTCTCCGAGCGGCAGAGTTAACAAACATTAACACGTCTGTCCATCACTACACACTGCAGGTAAAAGATCCTGTGCAGAGTCTGGACTGATGCTGTTGCTCTGGTCGTTTACAGTAACAGGTTAAAAAAAACCTCAGACACACTTTTACTAAATAGTGGACTATCCTTTTTAATTCCTAGACTTGAAATAAAGACATTTAGACAAAAGCTGGCGGTAAAAGGCAGAGCAAACACTGAAACACACAAGTTCAGAAGACTTTTGTCTGACCCCCAGAGACCAAGGGAAAGGTTCATTCTAGACACACACTTTGAGTTTCTACTGATTATATTTGGAGTTTGATTTATAAAAACATTATAAATCAAAGCATAAGCAGCAGCAGTTTCTACCTGTAGCGTTTCCCAGCGACAGCCGTTAGTAAAGCCTCAGCGCTCACTCGGTTCGGGACAGACCTTGTTTCAGATACAGACCTATTTTTCCCGAACAACCCCCGTTGACCACAGTTTTCCGTTCGGCCTTGGACTTCTGTCCGTGAGAAAACCCGTTGGTCAGGCGTTTGTCGAAGCCGTTCAGTCGGAGCCCGTTTTCGGACGCCTCTGACATCGAGGACAGAGAGGAGCAGGACGAGGAGGAGGCGTGGGGAGGAGCGGCTGGAGCTGGAGCTGCAGGGGGTTTCTTCTTCTTGGGTTTGGGGATGACACCGGTGCTCCACTTGGACTTTCGGGCCCTTTTGTGGCGTTTTCTCTTCGGAGCTGGGACAGAGACGGGGAACGGGGGTCGAGGGGCGGAAACAGAGCGGCCTTACTCGAAAACAAATGCACTGAGAGACCTTTAACACCAACATTAACACTGTAATAATATTATTGATAGAATTGAAATAAAGGCTGTTGTGGTGGCCCTTGTTTTTGTTGTTACTCAGCGCTGTATCAGAACTGGATTAAACTCAAACAGCGAAAGCCATCAGATCAATTAGGTGCATCTCTTCTCCTCAGACGGATGCCACAATATATTTTAAAATCAAATACCCAAACATTCCGAAGTGTGTGACGTGTATACTTTAGTGTCCTGTTGTATATAGTGTTTCTTACAGTTTGTATTTGCAATACCTGCAACTCTGACTTATTTCTCTGTTTGTTACAACAGATGATGGAATTTAGCTGAGGTTTAGACTCTCTGAGACCGAACCAGAGCCAGCACAGAGCCTGGCCGCTGACAAAGACTGAACTGACAGACCTAATCTCATCTAAACCTGATTCAGACGAGCAAATCAAAACTTATGTGTAAAATAGACTCTGAATATTCTAATGTTGTACCGGCACAAACCTTGTAAATACTTCACTTGTGTTCAGTGTAAACCCATCTCTGTGATCTCTTAATGAGGACTTACTGTGAAGTCTGTAGCTGTTCTCAGGATCAGAGCTCAGGGCAGTGGCTGTCGACAAAACAAACGTGTCAGTGGTGGTTTCAAACGGTCTCTGGGTTACGTCTAAAGAGTTTGAAATAAAGTCACCTCTCCTCAGACGGACTCCTTCACTTCCTCACAGAACCTCTCGAAGTCCGGGTCCAGGTCGTCTCTGATGATGGCGTGCAGCGTGTCCTTCAGCGCGTACGCTCTGTGGCGGATATTACGGTCTGAGGCACAGGAAAATAACCCAGATTTGATCACGATACAGAGTAATATAGACACACATTAGAGCGTGTGTCAGGGTCTGTGGGCCTCTCACCCATGGGGTCGTTGTCGGGGTTATACTCCAGAGCGTTCTGCCAGATCAGGTCTGCGTCCGACAGGAACTCGCTCACGGTGATGTACTTGTGTTTGTCGATGTTTGTCAGAAGAGTCGACAGGTCCATGGGCTTCTTTATCACCATGAGGTAATCCGGGATCTGAGGAGACAGAAACAAACAGAGGAATACATTTACGTTAAAAAGAAGACAACGACTCTACTTTATTTAACGGCACTGACCTCCTCGATGTCGACGGGTTTAGTGAAAGTCCTGAAGCGTCGGTCCAGAGACAGTCGCTCGGTGATGTTTCTGAGGAAGAGCCTGAGCTCCCGCAGCACGTCCTCCTCCTGTTCTTCCAGACGGAGGCGCTCTTGCTCCGACAGCTGCGGAGGGGGAGGAGGGGGCGCCAGGGGCAGGATCTCCAGAGGCTGGGACACTGCAGAGGGGAACAGGACGAGGAGGTTCATAAATACAAATACAGTAACACAACCCACCTCCACCTCAGCTCCTCATCTGTGCCATTTCTGATTTTGTCATTAAAGCTGGCTCTGTTCTTTTCTCTGTTGAGGGTCTTTACTAAAGTTTATTCCCACATTGATGAGTCCTTGGAGGACGTTGTTCTTTGTTTTCGTTCTTGTGTTTGAGTCTTTATTCTGGACCTGTGTCTGTTCTTTTCTAACGTCTCTGAGAAGAGCTCAGGGCAGACTCTGTAGTGGCTGCTGCACGAGGGTCATGAGAGGAGACGGCTTCTTTTGACACAAACACTAAAGCTCTAGCAATTACTTTCCAGAGAAAGCCTATACATCGAACGGTGGATACAAACAGAGACAAAACACTGCAGCTGCAACTTTTATCTAACACAGCTCCAGATGAACAGCCTCGTTTAAGAGCGGACCATTTCTACAATAATCTTGAATGAATGAATTTAAAACATCACTATACAATTCATCAAAAAATTGTTAACAGGATCAGGAAGTGACAGCTTTAAAGTTGGTGCTCCCATGAGTTGGAGGTCACTTAAAACCTGAATAAATCTGGGGTCATTTGGCTCTTGGCTCTTGTCTCTGTGGAGTTGCACGTACAGATGTTGTTGGAGGGAGGAGGCTCTGACGCCTGACGGAGGATCAGGTCCTGGAAGAAGTCGGTCCTCTCCTGCCGCGACGGGACTCTGACGGAGTAGACCTCGCCGTACTCCTCACGGAACAAGCACTTTATCTGAACACAAACAGATACAGATGTGTTCCATGTTGTTTTTACACTCTGTGACTCTGTGGCCAGTGTTACTTTTGTGAATAAATCACAAACACAATTGTCTACAATTTCCAATTATTATTTTGTTGAACCCATTTTAGTGAATATATTATATATTAAGATGTTATTAATTAAATGATTCCTTCAAAGAGAGACATTTTAAAGACATTTGTAACGCAGCTTATCATACACACACTCACACACACACATATATATTATATATATATATATATATATATATATAATCTATATATATATATATATATATATATATATATATATATATATATATATATATATATATATATATAATATATATCACTTCCATGTTGCCAAATTAATAAACAATATTGGTAAAAACTGTACTGAAATAAGACAGTGGTCTCTATTTTTAATTAAGGTATCTTTTTTGTTTGTTTGAGCTTAGATTTCACATAAAGCAACTGACAACAACTTTTTAAAGATGAAAGATGAAAGTCTCTTATTTAACTAATTGAGCTTCAGCTTCTTTTCTAAAATACATTTATGCATCTTTTAATACCTTTTTAATAATAAGACCCTACAAGGACCCAAATAAAATAACGTAACACTTTTCATTTTAAAATCTACTTAAACTTTGATATTTGTCTTTGCCCGAGCGCAGACTGTACCTCCGGGTCGAGCAGCTTGAGCGGGACGCTGCACGTGGCCAGCAGCAGGATCGGGGAGAAGGAGGGGATCCCCGAGAGCAGACTGAGGAACGAGGAGCGCAGAGCGAGCCCCGCTGTGTCCCACCACTGCTGCAGGTGAGGCAGGTACAGGACACTGGGGGACGTGCGCTTGGCCTCGCAGAAAACCTGGAGTCAGAGTTAAAACAGGAGAGGAATATTAATGTAGCTGCTCGAGCTCGTCGTGTCTCATGAGCGTCTCCTGTGAGTCTGACCTGAGCGCAGGCCTCCTCCGGCGTCGTGCTGCTGACCCCGAACAGCACGGCCGTCTCCAGGCTGTGCACCGTGAACCTCTCCAGAGCGTGGAGCACGGCCGGGGCCAGGTGAGTGGCCTGCCCTGAGCCGGGACGTCCCACCAGCAGAATCCGGGGACGGTGAGAGGTGGGGCTCCTCACTGCGCTCCTGAAAGGACGTAACGCAGGTTGTGATGGTAATAAATCAAGAAACTTCAAGAAACGGGTTCAAAATGGGTTTTATGTTTTTTTATTTATGAATATCTTTTCAGGAAATAAGAGTTTTGTTTGGGCTGAGGTTTCTAGTTTCTTGTAAATGTGGTAAATGTAGAATATGCAACTATTTTATTTCTGTTTTACGGAAAAGCTAGTGCATTATTAATGTCAACATTTGATTTACCAAAGCAAACTATTTTCTAATAAAGCTCTCAGTACTCTATAGTGCAAATTAAATAACAAAGAAAGTGCATTTCTTTTATTGTGAGGTCACAGTTAGAAACATGAGCTGATTATAGCTTGTGTTTGGTCTTGTGTAAAGCATTCTGGGAAATGTACGCTGAGCACCAGTTAAAGGAAGCGTCTGTGTAGGAAACAAAGACCTGGCGAAGTGGAGGAACTTCCTGGACCTGCCCGGCGCCGAGATGTTCAGACCGTCGTCATGGGAACCGTCCGTCAGCGCTAACGAGGGACACAAACCGAGGAGAGGGACATAATGGAAGTGACACAAACCAGGACTCAACCAGGACTAAACCAGGTCTAAACCAGGTCTAAACCAGGTCTAAACCAGATCTATCCTAGGACTAAACGAACCCTCTAAGACCCTCGTGGAGCCATTAACTTTAAATGAGGTCTGAACTGAACGTAACCCCTGGTCCTGACCTGGGCCCCTGGTCCGTCTGGCCCCCTGCTCTGCGTGAGGGAACAGCCTGTGGAGCTGCTCCAGGACCTCCTGCAGAGCGGCGCTGAGCAGAGGTAGGACGGGGCCCGACAGAGGTTTGGCCGGAGACGCGTTCGAGCGATGAGAGGCTGGCTTCATCTTCTTCATGGCCACACAGAAGTCAGCGCTATTCACCGCGATGGAGCCCACGTCCAGCAGCAGCTTCTGGGACGTCCCGTAGATCTGAGGGTAGCGCCGCCGCAGAGCACACAGGGCCGCCTCCGTGCACACCGCTCGGATGTCGGCGCCGCAGTAACCTGGGACGGACCGCACGGAGTTGGACAATTAACAAAAAAATACTCCACATTCAAAATCAAAAATTAAGTCAATTATTGTACAAACTAAGTATTGTTAAACACCAGGTCTGAACAACGACCTGGGACTAACAACGACCTGGGACTAACAACGACCTGGGACTAACAACGACCTGGGACTAACAACGACCTGGGACTAACAACGACCTGGGACTAACAACGACCTGGGACTAACAACGACCTGGGACTAACCACGACCTGGGACTAACAACGACCTGGGACTAACAACGACCTGGGACTAACCACGACCTGGGACTAACCACGACCTGGGACTAACCACGACCTGGGACTAACCACGACCTGGGACTAACAACGACCTGAGTCTAACAACGACCTGGGACTAACAACGACCTGGGACTAACAACGACCTGGGACTAACAACGACCTGGGACTAACGCGACCTGGGACTAACAACGACCTGGGACTAACAACGACCTGGGACTAACAACGACCTGGGACTAACAACGACCTGGGACTAACAACGACCTGGGACTAACCACGACCTGGGACTAACAACGACCTGGGACTAACAACGACCTGGGACTAACAACGACCTGGGACTAACCACGACCTGGGACTAACAACAACCTGGGTGCATTCATGTGGTCCTCAGAAACTCAGGAAAATGTTTCTCTGAGTTGAAAACTGCACATGAACGCTTGCTTAAGTATGAACAACCACTCGGAAACTCGGGTGAGTCGGAGGAAAGCAAACATTTAAGGTAATATCAGTCAGTTAAAAATATTCTATACCAACTGTTTTGCAGATTAATAACTTGATAATATGATAGCACGCCTCATGTTTTGTCCTTTTATCCTTATTTTAATAAGCTACCTTTTCTTGAACCACTGATAACTGTTACTTTGACTGTATTTACTCATTTAAAAATAACATTAGCACATTTTTGTCTCAGCATCCATCTTCCTGGTTTTTATGGTTTTGAATGTTCCGACTTCCCCTCGAGATGAGAATACATGAACACCCCAAGGTCGGAAGAACGACTTTCTAACCCTTGTTATAAGAATTCTATATCCTTATATTATCCAGAGAGACACGTAGACAGAGTATATTTAAAAAGCAAATGGCCAGGTTTAATTCTTGCAATTAGAAGCAAAGCAGACAAACATATATCAAAGGTACAGAGTGAGGTTTGCTTTAGGAAGTAAACAAAACATGAGATTTTATATCAATGCCACAGAAGATCAGCTGTGTTAGTCTAAACCTTCTGTTGTCCTTGTGCCAACCCCACCTCTCGCCCCCAAGAACAGCACAGTGGCAAGACCACACTGAGACCAGAGCGCATCAAGGACAAGACCGGTCCCGGTGCTACAGCTCTAGATATGACATGTGAGTATGTGATTGAATAATATTATTAATAATAAACCTGTTAATACATTTTTAAATAGTTTTTTAACAGATTATTCCTAATACAGTGTGGGTTCTCACCGACACATTTCTCGGCCAGTTCCTCCAGGAAGTCGTCCGATGGAGCGGGTTTCCACTGACGAGTGTGGATCTTCAGGATCTCTTTACGAGACTGGGACAACACACGAGAAAAACACAATTAAAGAATCAGTAATAAATGACAGACATTTTGAAACATCACATACATTTCAGTCTAGTGAACTGAGATCAGCTCAGATACTCGGTAAGTCTCACCTCTTTGTCCGGGAGCCCGAACAGGAACTCTCTGTCGAAGCGTCCCGGGCGCCTCAGAGCCGGGTCGATGGAGTCCAGTCGGTTTGTGGCTCCGATCACCACCACCTCTCCTCGACTGTCCAGACCGTCCATCAGAGCGAGCAGCGTGGACACGATCGAGCTGCACGAGACCAGACAGGGACTTGTTTCTGCTCTGAGACTAATTCACCTTCATCCATGTTCACGAGGACTGCATTTGAGTTTACAATATGTATTTAACCAACAAACAAATCAAGGTGCTTCAAGGTAAGAAGGCGTGACCCTGATATCCTTTTAGGCTCTGAGTAAGTTTCCACTGCCTCAGGGTCAGCTCTCCCGAGGACAGTTACATGTAGATCTTCAGAGACATGTGACCAATAACCTGTAATAACGTTCTGAGTTTCTCACCTGTGGATCTGGTCCTGTCGACTGGAACGGACCGGAGCCAGACCATCGATCTCGTCAAAGAAGATGATGGAGGGACGCATCTGGTAGGCCTGAAGAGAGTTTAGATAATCACTCTGAACCAGGTCTTAACAGGTCTAAACCAGGACTAAACCAGGTCTAAACCAGGTCTAAACAGGTCTGCAGAACGGTCACCTGTTCGAACAGCAGTCTGAGCTGTCTCTCTGACTCTCCGACCCATTTACTCAGACAGTCGGCTCCCTTCCTCATGAAGAAGGCCACCTTGCGGTTCCCGAGGCTGCACTCGTTGGCCAGAGCTCGTGCGACCAGTGTCTTCCCTGTCCCCGGAGGCCCGTAGAACAGACAGCCTCTGTGGAGACACACAAGGACATTTTTTATATGACGTGCTTCTGGTGGTTAGCCTTGACAAACTCTTTCTGTTTTTTCAGACGTTTTATTAGTGACTTGTTTTAAAGGAGACTTTTGACTTTAACAGAGCATTGTTTAAATGTCTAATGTCAGAGTGAGTGCTGTTCGTTTGCTCAGAAAACCGACACACCTGGACGAGACAGGTGCAGTTCTCACAGTTATCTATAAAGCAGCACATCCACTTTCATTAACAGTACTGGCAGGTCATTTTTATGAATCTATTTGTGTAACTAACATAAATACAGGCTGATTCCCAACAGTCCTTATACAGGATCAGAACTGTTGGTCGTCTTTGTTCTTCTCACATTATGCAACATATGCCACACGTCAGTATCACATTTACAGTTACGTCATGAGTGTTCCACCTGGGAGGCTGGATCTTGAAGATGTCAAAGACTTCTGGGTAAAGCAGAGGGAAGACCACCATCTCCTTCAGAGCCGAGATGTGACCGGACAGACCCCCGATGCTGCTGAACCCCACCTGAGGACAGGTCCAGAGAAGACGTAACACGAGTCAAAGCATGGACAAAGAACAACAGACCACACATCTCACTTTAAAACCCCTTTATATACTGTAAGGTGCAGTCTGGAGATGGAAAATTAAAACCCTAAAAGCACAGGCCCTAAGGCTGGTCTCCACTCCAACCCACCGTTTGGTCGATGGCCATAGGGTCGATGTCGGCAAGTCCCGCTCCGGCGCTCAGTTTGTCCCGACGAGTCCTGAGGAAGTTTAAGTTAAGAGGACGACACCTGCACCACAAACAAAAGTCCCAGTAAGCTCGACAAAACTATAAAACACAGAAAAACATCAGGCATTTAGAACGTTTTTGTAAATGTAACCCTTTCCATAATTGAGTTCTATGCACTGTGGATACATCCCATTACAACACGTGTTAACAAGTGTTGCAGTGACCTGGCTTTGGCGCTGCTTAGGTCCGAGTCGTCGTCCGAGTCGTTGTCTGATTCTGCTCGGTTTGTCCACAGAGACTTGGTCGGTCTGAGGGAGGAACAGGAAAACAAGAAGACAGTTCTGAGGCTGAGTCAGCTCTACTCAACTTCGAAACAGGGACAAAAGCTCATTTTTCTGCAGGTAATATCGGCCTCGACCTTATTATCAAGGCTTCTTACATATTCGTAAATGTCTCTGACCTGAAGGCTCCTCTGCGAGTCGTGTTCGGTCCAGAGGCGCTGATTCTGAAAGTGCCTTTGAGGAAATCTGCACAAACAGACACAGTGTACTGACACATGTTAAAGTAATATTCCACAACAGGATTAGAAAGCCGGGTATACACTGTGACATTTTAGTGTTTCAAATAGAACCCCAGTCACACTGTACGAGTTAAATCTCACACGAGGAAAAACACACAAGGTACACAGCATCACAAGAACACATGACTAAGACAACTCAGTTCAGCAGGAACAGGAAAAATTAGAAAAATGAGACATAGATTAAACCAGGACTAAATAAAACTGAATTAAATCAGGACAAGCCCAGAAAACTATTGGGTCAAAGTCAAATAAAAAGGTCTTCTAAAAAGGTTATTGCAGTACAGGTACAGGTAAAGTACTAATATATACCCCTTAAAACCCCACTTCAAAAATCAACAAGATGAGAATAAATGTGCAGTAGTGTGGCCAGAGGAGTTAAAGTGACAAGGACCAAGAAACGGTTTGTGTGAGTGAAAGAGGTTCTGTCAGAAAACAATGATGATGTGCTGACCAGAGTTGCTGGCCTGATACAGAGAAGAAGCTCGACTCGTTTTGGCGTCGACGCTTAGGCCACAGTCGCTGTCCTCGTCTGCAGCTGCTTCTGGTCTCTCACTGTCAACTGAGCAATAAAAAACATAGAAGGACTTTTAAATCAGACTGAAAACAGTGACCTGATCTGTGCTGGAGCGAGAACGAACCGTGTTCCTCGTCGATGTCCGTGAGATCTCCGTGTGGCTCCGGCGTCATGCTCCTCTGGGCTTTAGAGTAGATCTTCTGCAAATTCAACAAACACAGAGCAGCACAGAAGTCAATATTTACTACCCTCACGACTGACCTGTGTGGAGAAGTTATAAATGTTCACATTCCTTTAGAAGCACTCACACACAGACCCCAGACTATTCCATTATAACACTGTAAATTGAAAATAATTTTTTGTTTATTTATAATGTTTAATATGTTTTAGGACAACTCTGTAGGTTAATATATGCACTTAGATCGGAGCTGTGTTGCTGAAAAACTCTGTGAGAATATAAACATGGGCTGGTGCCTGTGAGTGTGAGCGGCTGATAGAGGCCCACAGCGTAACGCCCTCTGAGCAGAGCGATAAGACGCAGGCAGCTCTGAGGGAACCACACTGGGGCCTCAGCTGTTCTTTATCCTGAACACGTCTTTATCCTGCTCCGTATCGTGCCCTCAGAGCGACAGGGTTAACCACGAGTCCACCCACAGAGCCACAACCTGTCTGTGTGAGCCCACTGCAGGCCTCTGTCCCAGATAATACAGCTTTAGAGCTTTGTGGAACGTTAAACTGTGAGGAACCTAAATAAAACTGCAGTAGTTTAACACAGACTGTCGTAGCGATGGAGTAACACTGCCCCCTGTCTGTCCCCTGTCATAAACAAGGTCAAGAAACAGAAAAGTGTGCGAAAATCAAATAAATATAAAGAGAAAACATGCAGGTAAACAGAAATGGGATTTTTAAAAACATTTTCTATGTTAAATTACATTCACATTTATTGGACTAAGGCACTACTCACTCCTTCTTTGTTGTTACCGAGGCGTTTCTTCTTCTTCATTTCGTTCATTGTCTTTAGGACAAACCTCGCCGTGCTGCCCCATAAACACACAAATATGTTTAGATTTTAGACATGAGATTTTAGTGCTGGGTTTACAGGCACAGGGTTTTGGAAGCGTGAGTGTGTGAGGGACGTGGACAGGGCTCTCACTTGGCGCTGATGCCGTCGAACATGTTGGACACCGGGTTTCTGTTGGTCAGCCTCGAGCTCCTCCTGAGACTTTTATCTGAGAAATACACACAGCGTCACGACTGAGAGCAAGTCACTGTCAGAGATTTTTAACAGTCATTTGTTCATTTGATTTTTTTATATCAACACAAGAAAACCCTAAGATCACTGTTTTTTTTACTTGTTTTTTTTTTTACAAACCTAAGTGTTCTTACAGTGGATGTGGTGGCTCCATTAGAATACTTAAAAACATTGGTCTGATCAGAAGAAAACAAAAAAATAACTTTCATAGAAGACCAAAGGAAGAGTTATGGCTTGTTAAGCTGTTGTCAAATTAAGTTCATACTATTTACAAAAAGCCTTGTACATTTTCCTCAAGTGTTTGATAATGCTGGCATTGACAATGTTGTAAGATCCTCCCAAAATGCAGTGTTTGTGAGTTCTCACCTCGAAGCCTCAGAGATTTCCTACAAACACAAAACACACATTTTAGGATTAACAGCTAATGAAAGCGAGGCCATTTTCACACAGATGTGAGAAACACATGAGCTACAGCGACTGCAGGAGATTTGAGCAGCGCAACACTGGCTAAAGCTGTTTTATGAGGCCACTTTGGCCGACAGAGTAAATCTGCTCTTCTACTCAGGTGAGTGTACGAGACCTGTGTGGTTCTAGATAAAATGCAAACTGTAAAGTAAAAAACATTTTCAGTTTAAATATTGTAAATGTGGTCCGACCTAAGGACCTGGGGCTTCTTCTCCTCTTCATTAGCCTCTGACTCTGTGTTGCTCCTCTCATCATCAGAGTCTACTCCCTGAGAAATAAACCAAGAGTAAGACAAAAGTGTCATTTTTATTGCTTTATAAACAGTCACAGTTTACATATTTAGCTGCTTAAATCACTTTAAAATGATGGTTTCCCTTGTTTTAGACGTTCACACTTTGGCAAAATAATTGGCTGAAAACGCTTTGAGTCAAACTGTGTGACCAAATCTAGTTCGACCAGTCTTTTATATTTTTTATATTATATTTAAGCAACAAGTTGTGGAAATATTAACTGTAATAAAAAAATTAAAGACAGTTTTCAATAAATATGATATTTCATTTTGCTTCAAGATTACCTTAACACCTAACTTTATTATAATAAATGTTAGCAATTTGTAACAACGATCGGAATTTTGTAGATTTTAGATTAGGCTACAAGGTAAAAAATACAATATTATGTCAAACATGTTCTTCAGTATCTGAATTTAAAATGAAACCTACACATATTGATTTATATTCAAAACTAAACGGACTAAAGGCTTATTCTTTTTTTCACTTACATTTACCAAAGTTTGTATCTCAGGCCGCATCGTCGTGTATTTTCCGCGGACTTTAGGAGGACTCTTGCCCGGGCTAGGGTTTCTTTTCCCGGCTTCTTCTGCTGCTTCGGCCCGCCGTCCTTACCTTTACCGGCCGTCACCATGGTAACGCCACTGCCAGCAGCGGTCCTGCTGCTAACTGAACAAAAACTGACCGAAAATTGTCCCTAAACAAAATTTCACGGCAAATAAACTATATAAGGGGCTTTGTAAAAGACATTCAAACGCCCCCTTCTCCGAGTCGAGGCTCAGCTGATATTTAAAACAAACCGAAAAGCAGTAAAAAAAACACAAACACACCCAGAAAATGATGGCTGATAGTGAAGCAGCGGCTGTGAGGATTCAAAATGGGGTACTCTGCCGCCGCATAGTGACGTCATGCCGTAAATGTTGAGTAAAGTTTACAATTAACAAAAATGGAAGGCTCACTTTGCGCTTTCATTTTTAATAAACAGGCAGACATCCCAAGTCTCCCGGAAGTTGCGAGCTACCTTGCGTATGTGTGCTAGTGTGCGTGTGCTAGTGTGCGTGTGTGTGCTAGTGTGCGTGCTAGTGTGCGTGTGTGTGTGCGTGTGTGTCCTCCTTTCTTGGATACCGATACCTCCCTGAAATGACTTTTTGCAGGTTGGGATGTCGGTCGGTTTAGATAGTTTTGCGGTATTGTTAGATTGTTTTGCTTTATTACTTACTGCCATAAGCTAATTGAACAAGCTAGCTGCTAAGTATATAATGTTCATTGGCTTATCAATATTTTTTAGTGCTGCAGCTATTAATTATTTTAGTAGATCGTAATCTATCGGTTAATCGAGTATTCAGATAAATAGCATTACTGCATAATTTAAAAAAAGTCAGCAACACAGTTCAAATAAACAGATTTATCACATAAGATTTTCTGTTTGAAATAACATTAACATGTATTTATTCTTGATCGCACATTTATCAACATGGTAATGGAACTTCCATTTTACATTAAAGAGGGGGGATGCTCACTTAGCTTTACGTTTTTAACTAACACTAAAACATTTAAAAACATTGGTCTATCATAAGAAAACAAAAAGTTAAAAACATTGGTCTATCATAAGAAAACAAAAAAGTTTACTTTCATGGAAGACCAAATTAACATTTTTGGCTTGTTAAGCAGTTGTCAAATTAAGTTCATACAATTTACAAAATTGTAATACAAAAATTAAACAAAATAATTAATAATTAAGGACACAATGATAAAATGGGGCTCAGTTTTTATTTATTAAAGAAAAGCTCAATTGAAAAGCATAATTAAAAACACAAAAAACTGAACAAAGATTCAAATTAAGTAACCCAACCATTTTTACCACCAAAATCGATTACATAATAATGGATTGAATTTATATCCCGCTTTTAATAATAAATTTAATTTTTTTACAATTGAGTTCATTTTTAATTCACTCCACAGAGTGACAGAGATGAAGCAGCCGTCATAATCCACCAAACTTACACACATTCAAACACCAGTGATGAGACATTGGAGGCAAAGTGGGTGAAGTATCTTGACCAGCCCCAACAACAGAATAACACTGTAACCCATTAGACCCCAAAAAAATGTAACAAAGATTTAACACACAATACACAACAAAAACTCACTTAAAATAGACTTATTAGCAGAAGAAAATAAAAATAATATTTGTGAATTAAAATTCATTGTCGGTCTTACATTCCCAAGGCATCTTATGAGAGCAAAAGGTGCAACTTAGAGGCTAATATGTGAAATGATAAAAGCGACAGGCAACACAGATATAAAAAATAAAATGCAGGCACTCAGGTTACCTTTATTAAATAAACTTTTACCTGACTTTAACTTTAACCTTATCAATTACTTTAAAAGTTACTGCTCAAACAAAGCAAAAGCTAGATGCACAATATCTATAAGTCCCTCCTTTCTCTTTTGTCATTCAACTCATGATTTAACTTTTTTATTTTATCAAGTACTTTTTGTTGCTAAAGCCTTTGTGGGTGGGGTTAAACCTTTAAATGGTGGGGTTTTAGAGGGACTAGGGCAGGTTTTAGAGGGACTAGGGCAGGTTTTAGAGGGACTAGGGTAGGGTTTAGAAGGACTGGGACATGGCACTAAAATTTTATTTGAGTAATCAAACTCATATTGGCTTTCTCCATTTGTTGTAATTCTCCTCGTACTTTCCAAACTTAAAAAGCTGAATTAACCCTTTTTGCAAAAGCGAGTATTTAGAACACTCTGCCCACACTTTCCTGAATAAATGTCTTTTTTTTTCCAGATTAAAAATACATGATAATCTTTTATAAACCTTATTTTATGAGGCATATGTATTTGTACAATTCTTTTTTGCACATATTTCTTGTTTTCTACGAACGTTTTACATTTAAAGTATTTTACAGCTTTCCTTGTTTTTCAAATCTCATGTCAGTATTTAACCCTTCACATTTTAGGAAGGGTTTGGCAACAGAGACACTGCCACAGCGACATCAGAAGGGTTGGACTGAGCAGAACCTGAAACGAGAAAAGATATTGCTTTTAGTGTGAGCAGTACTTCAGCACTTTAGACAGTGATCAGTAGAATCATGCCTATGTCACTGACACAGCGCCCTCTGCTGGACACAAACCTCCTGTAACTGTCCCGGGACAAGGACTTTTTTCCAAAAATAGTGAGTGCCCTCTACTGGATAAAAGTTAAGTGGTTCCAATTTAAGTCTGCATTTCATGTAAGAACTGAAGCACAACCAGTGATACTTTATGTTCTTGTCACCGTGTTTTAATTATTTTAGATTTAAAAAAAAATGCAAAAACTAAGACTAAACCAGGACTGGACCAGGGTTTAAGCTGGTTTTCTGTCAGCACTTACCTGACTGGTTATGACCGTTTGGCAACAGAGGCACTGCCGCAGCGTACAGAGTAGAAGCTGAAACGAGAAAAGATATTGCTTTTAGTGTAAGGTTCATCTGCAGATCTTCAGCAACATTATGATCAGTGTTTTCAAAGATGAATTAATATATGTTCTTCTACTATGTATTAAAAAGACTAGCCCAGACTAAACCCTGGAGTGTAGTGAGAGGCTGCTGCAGTAAACAGAAGGTCCCTGAGCCGACCTTAGCTCGACTAAGTCATTGTCCGACTGTTATCTGACATTATTATTAAGTTAGTCCTCCAAACTAACTCAACTTTTTCAGCTGTTTCTGTAAAAAAAAACATTCAGCTGAAAATAAACTTTATCTGTAGCTATTAAACTTCCTGTAATGTCACAAGACAAGCCGGTGTCGACCAATGGGAGCGCTCCTTTTTTGTGGTTTGTGTGAGCATTGATTGGCCAAAGCTTTCTGGTTCTGAGAAATGTTTTAAACTCCTCTATAAAAAACAGTGAATAAAGTCATAAAGCCTATTTTTTCACAAAAGGTTGCTTTTACAATAAACTATTTGGAGTTTAAACCATTTTCCTCGACTAGAAGAAAAAAAAATCAAGTACAATCTGTTTAAGTTTGCATTTCCCACAAGAACTGAAGAACCAGTGGTACTTCATGTTTTTGTAATCTCATTTGAAATGTTCGCGATTAAAAAATAAACAAAATAAATGTGATTACTTTGGGAAGAACTGGCCAAACCGTTACTTGAACCATTAGGTAAGCCGTCAGTTGAGCCATTAGGTGAGCCGTCAGATGAGCTTTTAGATGAGGGTCCACTGGACCCGGAGCCGCTCGAGACACCTGCAAAAAAACATTACACTGACAATTATTCTAAAACCAGGACTAAACCAGGTTCAAATAAGGCAAAAGTAAGACTAAACCAGGACTAGGGTTAAAGACAGGTTTATGGCAGCACTTACGTGAATAGAACGTTTCTGAAAACAGAGGAAAAAACAGTATTAAAAACACTGTCAGACATCTTCATAAAAGGCTCAAGAAAATAAAGTAGTTTACTTACTAAGCTTGCCATTCCGATGTAAAATGAAGAGCAACACAGCAATAATTATCAGAAGAAGAAAGACAACAATTCCACCAACAATGGGTCCAATGGGAGGTGCATTTGAATCATCGTCATGGGAAGGAAGTTTACCGTCTACAACAACAAAAAAGACAAAAGATGTTAGTTTATTGGAGGGTTGTGGCTGAAGAAGGTTGAACAAACTCAGAGTAAGTTGAGTTATAAAACCAAACAAATCCAAACTGAGTAACTTTGGGTTCATCTGTTGGACGACACTGGTTATTAACTTTGTCTTTTAACTCAGATTTTAACTCTTAACCAGTGATCACTGGGCGTGTCTGTGCAGTCAAGAGCCAATAGGGATCAACCTGGAGCGACTAACACGGCCGCACCTGAGACTCGACCTGAAGAACAGTGGCTGAAACGGGACAAAACAGTATCTCCACAGACGGCAAAGAAATATAATAAACATGAAGAAGATATAGAGGATATTTAAAAAAATACTTTGGGCATTAAATCAAACGATATGTCTGACCTCAAATATGTGTTAGAAGAAATCAAGGGGCTTAAAACTCTTGTTAAAGAAAAAAGACTAATATATCGCAGCTCGAACAACATCTGGAGCAAAACTAAACTAAACATGTTTTTTACAGAAGATGCACCTGAGGAGCTTCCAGCCTTGATTCAACCTCATTGTTTTCTTCCTGTTTGTCTAAACCAAAACTAAAGAAGGACAGTCTTTTGTTTCTAGTAAATCCAGGAGTTTATTTGACAGGAGCCAAAAGTCAGAAACTGATTTTAAATGTTTTTTGAACTTTTGTTTCACAAAGTTTCAGGAAGTCCACGACAAAGAAGAACCTCTGACTCGTAAAAAAAATGACCACAGATTAGTCGAGCACTAAAATAATCATTATTTGCAGCTACACCAGAATATTATTGGGTCCTTTATGAAACAGATATTGCTGATATTGTTTTCCACAGTTTAGTTCATATTCTGATATATTTTTCCCAAACAGCAGTAACAACATTTGCTTCTAACAGGTAGATGTTAAAGGTGTGCTACAGGAGAGAAGGGTAAATACAATAAAGAGTTCTTACTCCAGATCTCTGTGATGCTGACAGCAGTGGCAGCGTGGCTGACTTCGCAGGTGTAGGTGCTCACGTCGGTCCGGAGGATCTCGATGCTCTTGCGAAGCTGGTAGGTGTCGTCCTGATTGGGTCGGATCCCGGTCGTCCATACTCCGTCTTCTTCGGTGAGAACACGGCCGTTCATTTTAATGTTCAGAACAATGTCGGGGGGGTAGAACCCGGTCGCCATGCAGGTCAGGACGACGTTGGACTCTCTTTTGGCGCTGTTTGCAAACACGTACACGTCTGGAGGAGCTGGAGAAAGAAAAAAACAAGTCAGACCCGGAACTAATGTCTGCAGTGGTCAGAGCCAACGAGGGTTTATCCAGGTTCATCTCAGGTTTTACTTGGATCTGAACAGGTTTCAGTTGGATTTGAACTCTATCTCAGGCCTTTTTGGCTCAAAGTCAGAAAAATATTGAATTGTGCTGTGACCTATTTTGGGTCATGCTCCTACTTTGAGAGTTAATAAGAGCAATAAGAGTTAACCCCAAGAAAAACACTGTTTCCATAAAGACATGAAAAAGCCTCTCTGTAATTACACAAATTCAGATAATGTTAGTCCCCTGCTTAAATAAAGAACTAAATTTTCTGCCTTTGATTTTTATAACTCTATAATTAAACATATATAATTAAAGATTGTTTTGTCAAAGATGTTATGTCTAACTGATACAAACCTGTGTGTATCAGCTGCTGTTTGCCGTAGTCCATGAACTTGCTGAGCCAGTCCAGACACTCCTTCTCCAGGTAGCCCTTGGTGTAGTCCTTCAGCACCTGCACATCGTCCCACTTCCTCTTGGTCTGCTCTGCTTCTTTGGCCGCGGCCACCCAAACCGAGTGGGCGTCGTCAAAATACAGGAAGCTGTTGCCGTTGTAGCTGTACATGTCGATGCCGCGATGGAACTGCAGCTCTTTCCGTCCTCGAGCAGGTCTGCCTCACAGCCGTGCATCCACTGCAGGACGTGGATGTCTGAGGCAGAGACGAGAAAGCTCAGTTTCAGAAAGTACGTAGAAGGAAAAGGTGTAGCATAAACTTTTTGGCTGAAGTAGGACTGTGCTCCAACTGATGCTACATTTAAGATTTAACAGCATTATGTTTTTACTAGGGCCGGGACTTTAACATGTTAATTAAAATTAATTAATTACGGGACTTATACGTGTTAATCAGGATTAATTACGCAAAAAATAAATAACATAATTTTAATCACACTTATTTTTGCACCGTGGAACGTTTTTCAATGAATGAGTTTCGACGGACCGATTATACTGGAGCACCAACTAGTGTTCTTGACTTCTGACGACAACAAACCACAGTTAACATGAACGAAGAAGCTGACGAGACCGCTTTGCTTGGCCCCGTGGATGGGAAATTTTGTTTAAAAAAACGAAAGGATGGAAGCATCGACAAGAGCATGGTTGTGTTCAAGCTATGCAACAAGGGTTTTGTGTATTACTGCAGCACATCGAGCCTCAAATATCACCTCAACACAAAACACATAGGAGTTAGCGTGGACGTTAGCCCGACTCCGAGTAAAGTTACAAAGACCCACACCCAACCCACACTCCACCAGATGACCAGGACCAGGGTAACTACACTGCTACACTTAATGGCAAACATTGCACTGGTCTGCTGGACTGAAATGAATAAACAATATTTTGTTGATTAAGCTTATGTATTCAATGGTATACTAAAAATCCATGTGAAAAATTACTTCATTGTTCTCTGGTCAAATATTTATATGCAATTAAAATGCGATTAATTTCGATTAATTAATTACAAAGCCTCTAATTAATTAGATTTTTTTTTTTTTTAATCGAGTTTCAGCCCTTGTTTTTTCATTACACATTAAACTTGACTTGTTCATAGTGTAAACAGTTGCATCTGATCCGGTTCTAGTTGGATTCCAGTCTTTGTTAAAAAGAAGCCAATGTTAAACCTAACTCCTGGTAAACCATAATGTTAAAAGCTAAAGAAAAAAACTGTTTAAAGTCTGATTTACTCAGTTAAAAAAGTGTATTTGGCAAAACAGTTTTATTAAAAAACATATAAAATGCTGATCACAGCAAAAAGATTTGTCAAAAGTTCAGTCCTGAGTTTTACTCTCGGGCCCATGTTCTCCCCTGTACTCCGGTTTCCCCCACCAACATAAAAATACATGCTATAGTCTCTGGTTAGTGACATGACTGGGTTACCTTTGCGGCCCCTTGTGGTGATAATAATAATATTATCAAAAAATTCTGTGAAGGTTCTCAGTCATCCAGGACATCTTGAAAAAAGATTGAAGTAAAAGCATCTGGACTTTTCAAGGTGAAGGCGTTTAATTCCAAGAGATTTTATTAATTCTGAGATCAACTGTAAGAGAGCTGAGCTTTATCTCTAGAGGGAGGAGTTTAACCTGAAACTAAACCTGATGGACCAGACTGTTCTGGTCTCATAGTCGTTATCTCTGAAAGGACAGTGTGACTCCTGATGTGAGAGTCGTTAAGGCTCAGGAGAGTCGTTAGTGACACTGTTCCATTCAGGTGCTAGAGTTGTTGTTCTAGGGTGCAGTTCTTTTGTTTTAGGTTTCAAAACATGGTTATAAATAGTAGACTCTCACATCAGGAGTCACACTGTCCTTTCAGAGATAACGACTATGAGACCAGAACAGTCTGGTCCATCAGGTTTAGTTTCAGGTTAAACTCCTCCCTCTAGAGATAAAGCTCAGATCTCTTACAGTTGATCTCAGAATTGATAAAGTCTCTTGGAATTAGAGACAAATGTCTTCACCTTGAAAACTGAGTCCCGATGCTTTTACTTTATCCCTTTTTTCAATAAAACAGCAGGGCTTTCATAAATGACGCGCATAAACTTTATTTTGAATAAAGAAAAAGCATTTATGAAATTCCTGCTGCCCACTGTTCCCAGCTGTCATGTCTCTGTTCTCCACTAGTGGGCGCCCCACACTTTGAGAACCACTGGACTGAGGCATGTAAACGCACTGATGTAAAGGTGAGTTACTAACTACAACAGACGGGACAACGAGAGTCTTACTTTCGTTGGTCTCGTTCATCCGTTCTTTGAGGATGTCCAGGTTCACTTTAAACCACTGCTGCTTGCTCTTCCTCGACTCAGTGCCCTTGTCCCAGTACTCTTTGTCGAGCTTCTCCTTCATCCATTCTTGTTTGGGAACTTTCTTCTGAAGGTCGCTGTCAAAGTAGTCGATCATCTTGGTGTCCAGGAGGCCCATGGCAGTGAACTCGTGGATCCCCGGGTTCTCAACGTTCTTAGACAGAGCCGTGTAGATGTAGGTCAAAGAGTGTCGCTCTGAGAAAGAAAAGAGACAGGAGTGAATGGAATTAGGGTTTTAGTTTGACCTGATTAGATAGATATTGGATAGATAGGTTTTAGATGGATTTGAAAAGGTTTTAGATTAATTTGTTTAAGGTTTTATTTGGATTGGAATAGGTTTTAGTTGGATTTTCCCCTTTAATTCATTTTCACTTGACAGAAGGAAACTAAATATTCTGTTTAAAACAAAATGTACCTTGTTTGACAGATTCTTCCCAAAGTAAGGCCCAGATTAAATACACACATCAGTCTCATAAAAGCTTTCAGCAGCATTTGTTTCTTTGTGGTTTAGTCAAAGCACATCCGGAAAAGTTACATAAAAAATATTTCTCTTCCTCTTCCTTCTTCACCAAACACTGAGTCTATAGTTGAACAAGTTTTAGTTGGAGTTGAACAAGTTTTAGATGGATTTGAACAAGTTTTAGATGGATTTGAACAAGTTTTAGATGGATTTGAACAAGTTTTAGTTGGATTTGAACAGGTTTTAGTTGGATTTGAACAGGTTTTAGTTGGATTGGAACAGGTTTTAGTTGGATTGGAACAGGTTTTAGATGGATTTGAACAGGTTTTAGTTGGATTGGAACAGGTTTTAGTTAGATTTGAACAAGTTTTAGTTGGATTTGAACAAGTTTTAGATGGATTTGAACAAGTTTTAGTTAGATTTGAACAAGTTTTAGTTGGATTTGAACAAGTTTTAGATGGATTTGAACAAGTTTTAGATGGATTTGAACAAGTTTTAGTTGGATTTGAACAGGTTTTAGTTGGAGTTGAACAAGTTTTAGTTAGATTTGAACAAGTTTTAGTTGGATTTGAACAAGTTTTAGATGGATTTGAACAAGTTTTAGATGGATTTGAACAAGTTTTAGTTGGATTTGAACAGGTTTTAGTTGGATTTGAACAGGTTTTAGTTGGATTTGACCAAGTTTTGGATGGATTTAATCAGGTTTTATTAGATTGAACTTGACTCGTTTCATTTCCCTAAAGTTTTCTCTGGTCACTCGGGGTTTGTGTTTGCCTTTATTTTAGAAATATTAAACTGTTTTTATTTTAATCATTTTACCTTCATTAGAAACATTACGGTATTAGTGCTTTAATCCTAAACCTTTATGCGTCTGACTTAGTGTTGATTAATCTGCTTTCCTTTAATAAATTAAGATGATTATTGAAAATACTGCTATAGAGTCCTCTATATTTAGAGCTTTATATAAATATCCATTATATAGATATAGATCAGTCTCTATTAGCTCCTATTCAAACCCATGTTCCTGTTCAAAACACTTTAATTTGGTTTTTAGACGGGGTTTCACTTACTTTCAGGCGGATTCGTTTCTTTTAGAAGGAATTTTATTTATTACATTTAGAGTTTTAACAAGTTCACAAAGCATTTAGACAAAAGCCTTTTACACAAAGACAGAAGCAGCGCCATTCGGAGTTGAAATAATATCTTCTAAAACCACATAAAAAATCAATTATATGTCTTTCGTAGAGTAATTTCTAACGTTTAAGTGAAACAGAACAAGAAAACATGTATTATAATGTCTTTTATTCGACGCTAAAATAAAGGATTATAACTGCGTCACACGTTTCTTTAAACTTTCACTTTCGTTTTGACGTGTCTTTTGCACAAAAAAACTCCAGACCTACCGCTGTTTACCGCCAGAAATGTCCACAAAAGGACAAAACCCGGGAGTAGGTTCATGATGAAGGCTGTTCTGTTCCCGGGGCTTCGTCCAAACAGGGTTTAGACCGGGTTTAGACCGGGTTTTGTGCGAGTCTAACTCCGCTGGTGTTGTCGCTGTGTCTTCTTCCTGGTTCTGAGGCGGTGCGTTCACGGACCGTTGTTTACTGTCATTAGCGAAGCGTCGAGGCGTGGTTATAAAAAGAATACTGTCCTTATTCCTTTAGTTAATGTAAAATAACTTCTATGTGGGTCATTTGAGCTTGGTTTTTATTTGAACCTGAGTTAAGTTTTAGTTTTAGAGCAAAACGTGTGAATATTTTAGGTTTTACAACTCCTTGAAGACATTATTCTGTATGGAATTTTTGTATTTGTTAAAAAAAGTACTAGAGTAAAAGTATTCAGTAATTTTCCTCTGCTTAGTCCCATTAGGGGTCACAGATGAGTGGAGCCTATCCCAGCAGCTTTGGACCTGAGGCGGGATACATCCTGGACAGTGGCCAGTTAGTCGCAGGGTTAACATCTAGAGACAGACACTGACAACCATTCACTCTCACATCCATACATTAGATTAGATACTTTGTCAGAAAACATATACAAATATATCCTTTATTTAATTGGGTAGATTGATTAAGAACCATTTATAATCTGGCCACAACACCAGAAACAAGAAGAATACAATGCAGTATTAAAACAGTATTAAAACAATCACATACAAGGCACAAAGATTCATAAAGCTCATCAGAAACTGGTGCACTGACCACAAACTACAGATCCTAAAAAAGAGACTTAAAAGTTTATAAAAGGATTTGTGAACAAAGCTGGAATGATTTCTTCAGCTCGTTCCAGTCGCTGGGAACAGAAACATGGAAAGAGGAGCAACAAAAGTAAAAAGTAAAAGGACCATCGGAACAAATACATTGATTCGGAACAACACTATCATTTGGAATATTTTACAGTGAGATAATTCTGAGGAGTTCTGCCTTTCTAAAATCATTTAGAAAAGAGTCATTTCATTCACACAACACACACACATTCATTTGAAACCACACACTCAGTACCAACATATTGTTAAAATAAAGTAGCTTAAAATCCAAAATAAGGTCCATATTGTACTTCACTAAATATATAAGAACATATTGCACAGAAAGAATTGAAAAAGGATTAAAGCTGTATTGTCCTATGGGCGTGAGTTCTGAGTTGAAGATGGATAAGGCTCTGGGTAAAAACTGAGCTGTTACAGATTAATCTTCCTGAGGACACACTTGTGCCTTTCTTACCAGCATGGTGGTATTTTCTGTCCATGAGAGGTCCTCTGAGATGTGTGTCCCAGGAACTTCTCCACTCTTTTAGAACAATAACCCACACTTCCCTGAATAAATGACTCATATACTTATTATAACATTATCAAACAGAGAAAAGTTAAGTGAGTTCCACATTAAAAATACATGATAATAATCCTCTATAAACCATATTTCATGAGACTTTAGGTAATTATTTTTATGGAAAGCCATTCTTTTTTGCACGTCTTTCTTCTTTTCTAAGAATCATTTACATATTATAGAGTATTTTACAGCTTTCCTTGTTTTTTTCAAATCTCATGTCAGTATTTAATCCTTCACGTTTTAGACTGGGTTTGTCAACAGAGGCACTGCCGCAGCGACATCAGACGGGTTGGACTGAGTAGAACCTGAAACGAGAAAAGATATTGCTTTTAGTGTGATGTTCCTCTGCAGTACTTTAGCACTTTAGAATCATGCCTATGTCACTGACACAGCGCCCTCTGCTGGACACAAACCTCCTGTAACTGTCCCGGGACAAAGACTTTTCTCCAGAGATTAGTGAGTGAGGCTCGTGAAATACACTAAACTGACCAACTGTTTCAGAGTCAGGTTATTTTTGAGGAACCTGCCGCTTGGATAGTCTCCACTTGTAACTCTGCTGAGAGTCCAGCTGCAAAGAGAGGGATCTGCGCCCTCTACTGGATTAAAGCTATGTGGTTCCACTTTAAGTTTGCATTTCCCGCAAGAACTGAAGCAGAACCAGTCATACTTCATGTTCTTCTCACTGCGTTTTAAATATTTTAGATTTTAAAAAAATGCCAAATCTAATACTAAACCAGGACTGGACCAGGGTTTAAGCTGGTTTTCTGGCAGCACTTACATGACTGGTTATTTGTGTCTGGACCGTTTGGCAACAGAGGCACTGCCACAGCGACATGAGGCGGGTTGGACTGAGTAGAAGCTGAAACGAGAAAAGATATTCCTTTTAGTGTAAGGTTCATCTGCAGATCTTCAGTAACATTTTGATCAGTGTTTTCAAAGATGAATTAATATATGTTCTTCTACTATGTATTAAAAAAGACTAGCCCAGACTAAACCCTGGAGTGTAGTGAGAGGCTGCTGCAGTAAACAGAAGGTCCCTCCATTCTCTTCATGTATATTACACATTTGTCTTTCTTCACATGGAGTATATACATTTACAAATGTTAGTGCTTTTTGTGGTAAACTCTTTTCTGGAGCTCTATACAACATCAGTGCTTCTGCTCTTTTAATGAAGTGTGTAGCTCCACCTTTTGGAAAGTGGAGCACACTTAAACCAAGAGCACTACACTGTGAACCCTTCAGGCTTCTTTTGGTGGAAACCTTCCTGTAGCTTTACTCCACAAACGAGGCCGAAGCCCCTGAGCCGACCTTAGCTCGACTAAGTCATTGTCCGACTGTTATCTGACATTATCCAGGGAAGTTAGTCCTCCAAACTAACTTATTCAAATGACTAAGTTTGCCGGTCCCGGGAAATGTTTTAAACTCCTCTAAAATAAACACTGGATGGGATCATAAAACCTATTTTTTCCACAAATGATTGCTTTTACAATTAACTATTTCGGGTTCTCATTTTAAATGTTCTGAATTAAAAATAAATGTAATTACATTTGGCAGGACTGTCCAAACTTTCATCTGAGCCCTTTGAGCCAGTTGAACCATTAGATGAGGTTTCAGGGGAGACGGAGCGACTTGAGACACCTGCAACAAAACATTACACTGACAATGAGTCTAAAACCAGGACTAAACCAGGTTCAAATAAGACTAAACCAGGACTAGGGTTAAAGACAGGTTTATGGCAGCACTTACGTGAATAGAACTTTTCTGAAAACAGAGAAAAAAACAGTATTAAAAACACTGTCAGACATCTTCATAAAAGGCTCAAGAAAATAAAGTAGTTTACTTACCAAGCTTGCCATTCCGATGTAAAATCAAGAGCAACACAGCAATAATTATCAGAAGAAGAAGAAGAAGAGGGCAAACTATTCCAACAATGAGTCCAATGGGAGGTGCATTTGAATCATCGTCATGGGGAGGAAGTTTACCGTCTACAACAACAACAAAAGTCAAAAGATGTTAGTTTATTGGAGGGTTGTGGCTGAAGAAGGTTGAACAAACTCAGAGTAAGTTGAGTTATAAAACCAAACAAATCCAAACTGAGTAACTTTGGGTTCATCTGTTGGACGACACTGGTTATTAACTTTGTCTTTTAACTCAGATTTAAACTCTTAACCAAAGATCACTGGGTGTGTCTGTGCAGTCAAGAGCCAATAGTGATCAACCTGGAGCGACTAACACGGCTGCACCTGAGACTCGACCTGAAGAACAGTGGCTGACACAGGACAAAACAGTATCTCCACAGACGGCAGAGAAATACAATAAACATGAAGAAGATATAGAGGATATCCTGATATATTTTTCCCAAACAGCAGTAACAACATTTGCTTCTAACAGGTAGATGTTAAAGGTGTGCTAGAGGAGAGAAGGGTAAATACAATAAACTGCACATAAACATGTAAACATGCTGAGTTCTTACCCCAGGTCTCTGTGATGCTGACATTAGTGGCAGCGTGGCTGACTTCGCAGGTGTAGGTGTTCACGTCGGTCCGGAGGATCTCGATGCTCTTGCGAAGCTGGTAGGTGTCGTCCTGATTGGGTCGGATCCCGGTCGTCCATACCCCGTCTTCTTCGGTGAGAACACGGCCGTTCATTTTAATGTTCAGAACAATGTCGGGGGGGTAGAACCCGGTCGCCATGCAGGTCAGGATAGCGTTGGACTCCCTTTTGGCGCTGTTTGCAAACACGTACACGTTTGGAGGAGCTGGAGAAAGAAAAAAACAAGTCAGACCCGGAACTAATGTCTGCAGTGGTCAGAGCCAACGAGGGTTTATCCAGGTTCATCTCAGGTCTCTCAGGTTTTACTTGGATCTGAACAGGTTTTAGTTGGATTTGAACTCTATCTCAGGCCTTTTTGGCTCAAAGTCAGAAAAATATTGAATTGTGTTGTGACCTATTTTGGGTCATGTTCCTACTTTGAGAGTTAATAAGAGCAATAAGAGTTAACCCCAAGAAAGACACTGTTTCTATAAAGACATGAACAAGCCTCTCTGTAATTACACAAATTCAGATAATGTTAGTCCCCTGCTTAAATAAAGAACTCTGCTTCTGCCTTTGATTTTTACATCTCTATAATTAGACGTATATAATTAAAGATTGTTTTGTCAAAGATGTTATGTCTAACTGATACAAACCTGTGTGTATCAGCTGCAGTTTGCCGTAGTCCATGAACTTGTTGAGCCAGTCCAGACACTCCTTCTCCAGGTAGCCCTTGGTGTAGTCCTTCAGCACCTGCACATCGTCCCACTTCCTCTTGGTCTGCTCTGCTTCTTTGGCCGCGGCCACCCAAACCGAGTGGGCGTCGTCAAAATACAGGAAGCTGTTGCCGTTGTAGCTGTACTTGTCGATGCCGCGATGGAACTGCAGCGTCTTTCCGTCCTCGAGCAGGTCTGCCTCACAGCCGTGCATCCACTGCAGGACGTGGATGTCTGAGGCAGAGACGAGGAGACAGAGGATCATCAGTATATCGATATTTTTAGTGAATGTAGAAGAAGAGAAACATGAAAGTTCAAGTGCTTTTGTAGCCGTAAGCAGTGATGATCGGCCCTCGCTGTAGCGATTTTGGATTCTAGTGGCAAGTTTCAAGTGTATTGCCATAAAGCTCCAAAGGAATCCTAAAGGATTTTTTTTTATAGAAAGTTAGGTATAGAATGTTTATTTTTTTCTGAAGGCATGCCCTGGTCCCAAACTGACAGAGTTATTATTTTTACATGGTCACAGAGTTGCCATGTAAAAATAGGGGGGGACTTTTATTGATCACATGTCACATAGTTGTACTAATAAAAATTATTAGGAGATAAATATTTCACTTTTTTAAAAGGTGGTCCTACCGGCTTTGTTCAAGGCCAATATTTTAATATTTTGGAGCATTGCCATTTAGACACGGCTTTACTTAGCTCATGGGTCCAATAGAGTTTCTTGGAGAAATTAGGATTTCAAAGGAGGGTTAAGAGTCTTGCCCAAGGAAACAACAACGGTGTGAACTGGGGAGGATTTAAACCACTAACCCTTACGGTTTTAGGAAGACCGTTCTACCACTGAGTCACTGCGCAGCCTTTGATAAACCGCGATTAATAAACCCCACTCCTCTAGATTATGCAGAATATTTTTCACCAAAGTTTGTGACTCTACGACAAAAAAGTGTTTGAGCATTTATTTAAAGCATTTAATTTTATTACTGCTGCCCACTGTTCCCAGCTGTCATGTCTCTGTTCTCCACTAGTGGGCGCCCCACACTTTGAGAACCACTGGACTGAGGCATGTAAACGCACTGATGTAAAGGTGAGTTACTAACTACAACAGACGGGACAACGAGAGCCTTACCTTCGTTGGTCTCGTTCATCCGTTCTTTGAGGATGTCCAGGTTCACTTTAAACCACTGCTGCTTGCTCTTCCTCGACTCAGTGCCCTTGTCCCAGTACTCTTTGTCGAGCTTCTCCTTCATCCATTCCTGTTTGGGCACTTTCTTCTGAAGGTCGCTGTCAAAGTAGTCGATCATCTTGGTGTCCAGGAGGCCCATGGCGGTGAACTCGTGGATCCCCGGGTTCGCAACGTTCTTAGACAGAGCCGTGTAGATGTAGGTCAAAGAGTGTCGCTCTGAGAAAGAAAAGAGACAGGAGTGAATGGGTTTTAGTTAAACCTGATTAGATAGGTAGTGGATAGATTTTAGATGGATTTGAACAGGTTTTTGATGGACTTGAACAGGTTTTAGATGGATTTGAACAGGTTTTAGTTGGATTTGTTCCTTCAAAGCGTCTCTAAAGTGAAACCTTCAGATTCTGATGAACAGTGATCGTCAGGACTCAGTTATTCTAAACATCTGCACAAACCTGTCTGTTCGCTCTCAGACCAACGCACTTGTTTTTTTACTTTTTATTTCCTTGTTGGACTTCAGCCTCAAAAACATATTTTTATGGCAGGTATAGTTTCTTCTTGTGTCTTTGTCGGGTTTTATTGCCTTTTACAAGTGTTTGTTTAATTTTTAACCAGACGCTGCTGTAATTGAATTTATCGACATGTTCCAAAGTCAAAGATCACGATCGTGTCACTGTTTCAACAAATTAAACTAAGATTCATTTAGTGTCATGTAAACTGTTCATATAATACACCTTTATACAGTTTTAACAGGTTCAGTGAGATTTGAACAGGGTTTTAGTTAGATTTGAACAAGTTTTAAAATATTGAGATATATATAATTTTTACTCCATTTTTGTCGCTCGGTCCTAGTTTTGAAAAAACTCCAGACTTACCGCTGTTTACCGCCAGAAATGTCCCCAAAAGGACAAAAGCCGGGAGTAGGTTCATGATGAAGGCTGTTCGGTCCTGGGGCTTCGTCCAAACAGGGTTTAGACCGGGTTTAGACCGGGTTTGGACCGGGTTTTGTGGGGTTTTGACTCCGCTGGTGTTGTTGCTGTGTCTCCTTCCTCGATCTGTCTGAGGCAGTGCGTTCACGGACTATTGTTCACTGTGTCATTATCAAAGCTTGGAGGTGTGGTTATGAAAAAGTACCGTCCTCATTCCTTTAGTTCATGTCAAGTAACTTCTGTGTGAGTCACTTGAGCTTGTTGCTCAGCGCCAAAGTCTATCTCTGACATGTTAGTCCCATTAGAACTCTGTGGGACTCTGAGGACCTCAGGGACAGGTCTGCTGTTGGGGCCCAGGGTCAGGACTAAACACAGTGAGGGAGCGTTTCAGTTTTCTGCAGGTAAAGACAGGCCTCTGACAAAGTTCAGGCTGAAAACACTTCTGTTGAACTGTGCATGTGACAACTGCACTCTTCTCTTTGAGTTCTGTTTCAATCGATTCATTTGATTTGATTTGTCTTTATTTTATTGCTTGTAAATTCTCTTTTATTTCTGTAAATCACTTTGAGTTTCCCAGTGCATGAATTGTGCTTTATAAATAAAGTGCCTTACCTATTTTGATTTGAACTTGAGTTAAGTTTTAGTTTTAGAGCGTCTCCATTTGTAGATTGTTTATTGTTGTTCTAACTGTAGACTGGTTCTAAAGTCTTTGAAATTATTTTGTAACCTTTTCCAGCTTCATGTAAAGAAACAATTCTTGATCTGAAAGTTCTTTTTGGTGAAGCATGGCTCACATAAGCGTGTTCTTCTTGTGCAGAGCAAACTCTAAAAGATCGAGGTGTTTTTATCAAAGTAGCAGTAGTCCACACCTCCAAAGGTATCATCTTAACGAGACTCCAGGTGTGCTAAAACCTGACTCCAATTAACTTTTTTGAGGTCATTAACTCAAGAGTTCACATACTTGTTGCACAACCACTATGAGTTTTTTTGGGGGGATTATTCTCAATAAAGACATGAAAGATCAGAATTTTTTTGTGTAATTATTTTTAGTCACATTATGTTTGTCAAGACTCTTGACTTGATGAAGATCAGATCACATTTTAAGACAAATTTATTCAGATAACATTTCAAAAACTTTACATACTTTTTCTTGCCACAGTATACATATATAAGTATATGTATCTATATATCTATATCTATATCTATAGATATAGAGATTTTTTTGTACATTTTTATTTTGAGAAAGTAAAAAATACATAAATAACATTAATTTGGACATATCCAATTATAATTATTTTGAAAATACATACTTTTGTGATCACTTCATTCCATCAACAAATTTCAGTGAATATTTTATTTATTTTTTTTACAAAAAAACACAGAATCTGAACAGGTTTTATTTTGATTTGAACAGATTTTCTTTATGGATGTAAAGAGGTTTTAGTTGGATTTGAACAGGTTTTAGTTGGATTTGAACAGGTTTTAGTTGGATTTGTTCCTTTAAAGCGTCTCTAAAGTGAAACCTTCAGATTCTGATGAACAGTGATCGTCAGGACTCAGTTATTCTAAACATCTGCACAAACCTGTCTGTTCGCTCTCAGACCCACTGTTTTTTTTACTTTTTATTTCCTTGTTGGACTTCAGCCTCAAAAACATACTTTCATGGCAGGTATAGTTTCTTTGTCTTTCTCAGGTTTTATTGCCTTTTACAAGCGTTTGTTTAATTTTTAACCAGATGCTGCTGTAATTGAATTTATCGACATGTTCCAAAGTCAAAGATCACGATCGTGTCACTGTTTCAACAAATTAAACTAAGATTCATTCAGTGTCATGTTGTGTCACAGTTTTAACAGGTTTAGTGAGATTTGAACAGGGTTTTAGTTGGATTTGAATAAATTTAAAAATATTTTTACTCCATTTTTGTCGCTCGGCTCTAGTTTTGAAAAAAAACTCCAGACTTACCGCTGTTTACCGCCAGAAATGTCCCCAAAAGGACAAAAGCCGGGAGTAGGTTCATGATGAAGGCTGTTCGGTCCCAGGGCTTCGTCCAAACAGGGTTTAGACCGGGTTTAGACCGGGTTTGGACCGGGTTTTGTGGGGTTTTGACTCCGCTGGTGTTGTTGCTGTGTCTCCTTCCTCGATCTGTCTGAGGCAGTGCGTTCACGGACTATTGTTCACTGTGTCATTATCAAAGCTTTGAGGTGTGGTTATGAAAAAGTACCATCCTCATTCCTTCAGTTCATGTCAAGTAACTTCTGTGTGAGTCACTTGAGCTTGTTGCTCAGCGCCAAAGTCTATCTCTGACATGTTAGTCCCGTATGAACTCTGTGGGACTCTGAGGACCTCAGGGACAGGTCTGCTGTTGGGGCCCAGGGTCAGGACTAAACACAGTGAGGGAGCGTTTCAGTTTTCTGCAGGTAAAGACAGGCCTCTGACAAAGTTCAGGCTGAAAACACTTCTGTTCAACTGTGCAAAAGGTGCAGATATTTGAGGTTTTACAAGCTCTTGAAGATTATTATTCTGGAATATTTCTTTAAAGTGACAATCATGTTTTTAGTATAAGTGGGTCTATGAGACAAATAAACAGTAAGTCTTTCTCTACAGCAGGTAAATGTCAGCACAAGCTCAGTCACTAATGTTGTAAATGAAAACAAACTTTAGATATTTGACAACTTCTTGACACATGCGTCTTTCAGAAAATAATAAGGCATAAAAATATTTCTCATCTTTTATTTACATTTGAACAAAAAGTGGCATGTCCAAAATTACTCATACCCTCTGCAAACTGTCACAGTCTTTGGGCAGATTCAAAGTTCTAGACCATTCCAAATAGTCCGAGCTGTTCTGAAGCTTCCTAATTACCCTGATTCATTGGGAAAAGCTGTTTTAATCAACTCAACAGATGAAAAACAGCAGCTCTCTGCAGGTGGTTTGTGGACAGTCATGGTTAAGACAAAGGAGCTCAGTGAAGACCTGTGGCTGCTCACAAGTCAAGAAAAGGCTATAACCACAGGCTTCTCAGGCTACAGTCACAGTTGTAGCTGTACATATTAATGCTGTACATCAGCGTCTTTCCGTCCGGGAGCAGGTCTGCTTCACAGTCGTGCATCCGCTGCAGGACGTGGACCTTCCACCGTCCAACAATGTCCCCAGTTGAAGTCAGCAGATTCCCATCTCCACTGTACACAGTGTTGGCAGGACACTGCTTCCCCCTCCTGAGGCGCCGGATATTTTTTCCAGAATTTCTTTGAGGCCGACGTATCTCCATGGCCTCGCCAAACTCCTCCCGGACCCGAGTTTGAAGCCCAGTCGGTCAGCTGCCTCAGGAGTCCCACGAGTCAACCAAGCTCCGGTGTCCACCACCGGGTTCGGGAGTTGCCGCCACAACAGGTACTGGAGACTTTGCGGCCACAGCTACAAGCGGTTGTGTCGACATTGGAGGTGGAGAACATGGTCAATGTCATGAGGGGCATATTTATCTTTCTCTCTTTGGTATAACATGATAACGGTATAGGATAGTAAATTCTGGGAACATTAAGCTTGTATGCTGTAATTGGCACTGCTAATTGTGTAACTTTCTGACGTTTATGATTATGATATGAGACCATGTTTGTTTGCTATAGTTTATTCACTCTGCACTGCCCTTTGGCCCGTAAGCACAAACAACAGTGAGAGACCTATTCTCGACCTAAAAGCCTAAAGTGACCCTCTCGTTCCCCAGGGTGAACTCCAACACATGGAGCAGCTGAGCTGTGGAGCTATGAGCAAGCCCACACCAGCCTGGAGTTGGGTTCTAGAACCTAGGCTGTGCGTCGAGGTGAGCCCGACTTTTTGTAGTTGGTATCACTCAACCTCCTCGACTAACACCCAGTCCACATTGCACCGGACCCTTGCACCCTTACAGTACCTTCTTCAGGTGGTGGGCCCACAGGAGGTCGGCCCCTCGTCGCTCCTTCAGGGTGAAGCCAGCCGGGCCTCCTGAGGTAAGACCCAGCAAACAGGTGCTAGCTCATGAGTCCCAACCCCGGGCCTGGCTCCAGGGTAGGGCCCCAGTTGCGCTAAACCGGGCGACGTCACGGTTCTTGAAATAGCAATCATCATAACGGGTGATTTGAACCGCTCTTTGTCTGACCCGTCACCTAGAACTTGTTTGCCTTAGGAGACCTTACCAGGGGCAAATAGCCACCTACAACACTCCTAGCTCCTAGGATCATTCAGGCGCTAAAACCCTTCCACCACGGTAAAGTGGGTAATTTATCCTTCCACTTTTTAAATTTAAATATTCCCAAAAACACCCAGAATTGGATTTAGACATGACGTGGTTGCGTTGAGTGTCTACACTTTATTTTGAATAAAGAAAAAGCATTTATGAAATTCCTGCTGCCCACTGTTCCCAGCTGTCATGTCTCTGTTCTCCACTAGTGGGCGCCCCACACTTTGAGAACCACTGGACTGAGGCATGTAAACGCACTGATGTAAAGGTGAGTTACTAACTACAACAGACGGGACAACGAGAGCCTTACCTTCGTTGGTCTCGTTCATCCGTTCTTTGAGGATGTCCAGGTTCACTTTAAACCACTGCTGCTTGCTCTTCCTCGACTCAGTGCCCTTGTCCCAGTACTCTTTGTCGAGCTTCTCCTTCATCCATTCCTGTTTGGGCACTTTCTTCTGAAGGTCGCTGTCAAAGTAGTCGATCATCTTGGTGTCCAGGAGGCCCATGGCAGTGAACTCGTGGATCCCCGGGTTCTGAATGTTTTTGGACAGAGCCGTGTAGATGTAATAATAATAATAATAATAATAATAAACTTTATTTTATAAAGCGCCTTTAAAGGCAACTTCTCAAAGCGCTGTACAAAAAACAAGCAATACAAAAACAAGCAATACAAAGTTCAAACAATAAAAGTAACAGCAACAATCAAATGCTAATTAAAAAAAATAAGTCTTAAGTTTACCTTTAAAAATGTCGTAGCCCTGTGCTTCCCTAAGATCAGGAGGCAGAGAATTCCAAAGGACAGGAGCATAGGAAGAAAAGGCCCTGTCACCCATAGATCGTAGGCGTGTTTGAGGAACAGCCAACAAGTTGGATTGTGAAGAACGCAGTCTCCGAGTTGGGGTATAGGGAGTTAACAACTCCGACAGATAATAAGGGGCCAAGCCATGCAACGCTTTATATGTGAGCATCATAATTTTAAAATCTACTCTGAATCGGACTGGGAGCCAGTGTAAAGACTCCAAAACTGGAGTGATGTGATTACAAACCCTGGTCCCAGTCAGTATCCTGGCGGCCGAGTTTTGTACATATTGTAGTTTGTTAAGTGTGGATTTAGAGACTCGGCTAGAAGGGCGCGTTACAGTAATCTATCCTAAAGATGACAAAGGAATTCATCAGCTTTTCAGCTACTGAGAAGTTTAGCATAGGACGTAGTCTAGCTATATTTCTGAGGTGAAAAAAGGATGATTTAACTGTACTCTGGACAAAAGAATCAAATGAAAGCCTGGTATCAAAAATAACTCCAAGATTCCTCACTTTAGCTTGAGTAGCCAAGACAGAGCCATCAATAGTCAGAGATAATGAACCAGCTTTTGAAATTTGATGACGGAACCAATAAGCATAACTTCAGTTTTACCACTGTTCAGACACAAAAATTTGTACTCATCCATTCCTTTATCTCAGAAACACAGGACAGAAAATCAACATCAAGATGTTCACCAGACTTTGAGTGTATATAAATCTGCGTATCATCAGCATAAAAGTGATAATGGAGGCAAAGCGATCGCAACAACTGTCCAAGTGGTGCCAGATAAATGTTAAAAAGCAGAGGGCCCAAGACTGAGCCCTGAGGAACCCCAGTGGAAACAGAGCTAATCTCAGACCTGAAACCACCCATAGAAATGAACTGAGAACGGTCAGTAAAATAGGATTTAAACCACTTCAAAGCTGTCCCGACACACCAAAATCTTGTTCAAGGCAGGCGAGTAATAGACTATGATCAACGGTATCAAAAGCTGCTCTTAAATCAAGAAGGTTGAGAATGGAAATTACACCAGAGTCAGAAGCCATCAACAAATCATTGGTAACTCTGACCAGAGCCGTTTCAGTTCTGTGGAATTTACGAAAACCTGACTGAAGAGGATCAAACAGGTTATTAATTGCGAGATGGTTACGTAGATGAAAGGCAACAACACGCTCAAGTATTTTTGCCATGAACGGAAGGTTGGAGATGGGTCGAAAATTATTAAAATCCTCCAGAGTAGTATTTTCTTTTTTTGGTACTGGGGTTACAGCAGCAATCTTTAATGCTGCAGGAACCTCTCCCGTTTGCAATGAATCATTCATAATACTAAGGACATTAGGGCTCAGAACATTGAAGCAAGATTTAAACAAGCTTGAGGGAATAGGATCAAGCAAGCAAGTGGTAGGTTTCATGCTTGATACCTCCCTTTTCAGACCCTCAGAATCAAGATGTAGGTCAAAGAGTGTCGCTCTGAGAAAGAAAAGAGACAGGAGTGAATGGGTTTTAGTTAAACCTGATTAGATATTTGGATTTGAACAGGTTTTATTAGATTAAACTTGACTTGGTTTCATTTCCCTAAAGTTTTCTTTGGTCACTCTGGGGTTTGTCTTTGTCTTTATTTTAGAAATATTAAACTGTTTAGTTTTTATTTTAATATTTATTTTTGTTAGAAACATTACGGTATTGGTGCTTTAATCCTAAACCTTTATGCGTCTGACTTTGTGTTGATTAAATACGTTTAAAATCTGCTTTCCTTTAATAAATTAAGCTGATGATTACTGAAAATACTGCCATAGAGTCCTATATATATAGAGCACTATAAAGGGAGGGTTAGGGACGAGGAAGTGCATTAGCTCCTGTTCCTGTTCAAAACACTTTAATTTGGTTTTTAGAAGGGGTTTCACTTACTTTCAGGCGGATTCGTTTCTTTTAGAAGCCATTTTATTTATTACATTTAGAGTTTTAACAAGTTCACAACGCATTTAGACAAAAGCCTTTTAAGACAGAAGCAGCGCCATTCAGTTTAAAAAAACATTTAAAACCACATAAAAAGCAATTATATACTTGTATAACAAAACATGAAAATTTATTGATATTTCGTTTTTTATTCGACGCTGAATTAAAGAAATATAACTGCGTCACACGTTTCTTTTAACTTTCACTTTCGTTTTGACAGAATTAAACTCCAGACTTACCGCTGTTTACCGCCAGACATGTCTCCAAAAGGACAAAAACCGGGAGTAGGTTCATGATGAAGGCTGTGGTCCTCGAGGCTTCGACCAAACAGGGGTTTAGACCTGGTTTAGACCTGGTTTAGTCCTGGTTTAGACCTGGTTTAGACCTGGTTTAGTCCTGGTTTAGATCTGGTTTAGACCTGGTTTAGTCCTGGTTTAGTCCTAGTTTAGACCTGGTTTAGACCTGGTTTAGACCTGGTTTAGACCTGGTTTAAACCTGGTTTAGACCTAGTTTAGACCTGGTTTAGACCTGGTTTAGTCCTGGTTTAGACCTGGTTTAGACCTGGTTTAGTCCTAGTTTAGACCTGGTTTAGACCTGGTTTAGTCCTAGTTTAGACCTGGTTTAGACCTAGTTTAGACCTGGTTTAGACCTGGTTTAGACCTGGTTTAGTCCTGATTTAGACCTGGTTTAGACCTGATTTAGACCTGGTTTAGACCTGGTTTAGACCTGGTTTAGTCCTGGTTTAGTCCTGATTTAGACCTGGTTTAGACCTGGTTTAGACCTGGTTTAGTCCTGATTTAGACCTGGTTTAGACCTGGTTTAGACCTGATTTAGACCTGGTTTAGACCTGGTTTAGACCTGGTTTAGACTTGGTTTAGACCTGATTTAGACCTGGTTTAGACCTGGTTTAGACCTGGTTTAGACCTGGTTTAGACCTGATTTAGACCTGGTTTAGACCTGGTTTAGTCCTGATTTAGACCTGGTTTAGACCTGGTTTAGACCTGATTTAGACCTGGTTTAGACCTGGTTTAGACCTGGTTTAGACCTGGTTTAGACTTGGTTTAGACCTGGTTTAGACCTGGTTTAGACCTGGTTTAGACCTGGTTTAGACTTGGTTTAGACCTGGTTTAGACCTGGTTTAGACCTGGTTTAGACCTGGTTTAGACCTGGTTTAGACCTGGTTTAGACCTGGTTTAGTCCTGGTTTAGTCCTGGTTTAGATCTGGTTTAGACCTGGTTTAGACCTGGTTTAGACCTGGTTTAGTCCTGGTTTAGACCTGGTTTAGTCCTGGTTTAGACCTGGTTTAGTCCTGGTTTAGACCTGGTTTAGTCCTGGTTTAGACCTGGTTGCAGGGTTAGGGACAAGAGCAGATGAGGCCGAGGTCTCACTTGGTCTTTGATTAAACCCCCTCCCAGCCGACACACACAAAATATATTCTCAACCACATTCACTTCATTTGGTGAATGTGGTTGACCCCCCCCCTCCCTCACACACCATCCTTACACCTAACACATCTTCAGTGGACTGGAAACCTCAAAAAAAAAAAACTGAAAATGTTTGTGCCTCATAATGTAGCCTATTATAAATACCATGTAATATCTCTGCAGCTCAAACAAATCAGATGAAAAACACTAAAAACTACAAATATGAAGTCCCAAGTCCAGGATTCTTTCCCAAATAAATCAAATTAATTTTTTTTATTCCGTATCTATGAAATACAAAATACAGTTTAAAAATTTTCTTCAGTATCATTTATTCCAACAGTCTTTATTGTGTCTTGGCTACAGCTGCACACTCACACATAAACAGAATATTTTATCAACCACAGTCACACGACTCTTTTAGATCAATGTCAACAAATCAACACCATCTCTGTGGTGTTAAATTTTTTTAGTGTCATGTATTTTGTAAAGATAAGACAAACAGTCCTCCATTGAAACTTTATGTAATAAAAACACAGATAAAAAACTAATCCTGGCCAAGTTTCATACAATCAGTCCTAAACCAGACCGAGATATTTAGAATCAAAAACATACAATTAGCAGGTGTCTCAAGGTTTAAGGCACTTTTCAGGTCTGGTGGTTTCTTCACTGTTTTTGTTGGTATTTTTCCTGATGGAGCTCCTCCTACAGCTCAGGTGTAATGTTAAAAAACACTGTTGTAAAATCTTCTCGTCCCGTTTGACCACGAGACACGGTTTTCTCTGCTTTAGCTTCTTTGACGTCAGCTCAGCCACGATGAAGGTCTGACACTGACTGGGCCAGTGTTCGTTTAATGTTGTAAGTAATCTGTTTCTCGTGAGACTTTTTGAATCCAAGCTACTGTGGGTCGTCGGCCATCTTTTGCAAGGCTGGTCTTCCACTAAGAGCCGCCAGAGGAGTTTGAACCAGACCCCATTCACCACGAAATGAGTCCCATCACAACGACTCCAGAGCCTCTGAGATGTGTGTCCTCAGGAACTTAAAGCTGGACACTTTCTCGTCAGTGATGTACAGTGGTGTGTGTGCATCCTTTTTCCTTCAAAAGGTAATGAGCAGTTAATAGTTAATAATATGAATGTTCCCTCTGGCTCGCTGTAGTGGTAGAAGCAGCAGCAATACACAGTCGTGATCAGAGACATGTTCAGAATCGAGGCTTTTCTAGGAAAGCTCTGGAAGATGTCCACTTTCCCTCCTCGATGCAATCAAACTCATATTGGCTTCCTATCAAACAAAGCATAGTTAGGTGAGTTTTTATGGTTCTGGGTTTTGTTCCAGATTAAAAATACATGATAATCTTTTATAAACCTTATTTCATGATAAAAATATTTATGGAAAGCCATTATTTTCTATATGGCTTTTGTATTTGTAAAAAATGTTTCTTTCTTGTTTTCTAACAATCTTTTACATTTAAAGTATTTTACAGCTTTCCTTGTTTTTTAAATCTCATGTCAGTATTTAACCCTTCACATTTGAGGTTGGGTTTGACAACAGAGGCTCTGTTGAATCATGGACACAAACAAAATAAAAGTTATGTGGTTCCACTTTAAATTTGCATTTCCTGCAAAAACTGAAACAGAACCAGTCATACTTCATGTTCTTATCACCGTGTTTTAAATATTTTAGATTCATATTTTTAAATGAATTACCTTTGTTTAAGTTGTTGACCAAACTCTCTGAATCCGGAGCTGTGTGAAGAATCTGTAAAAGCATTACACTGAGACTTAGTCTAAAACCAGGGCTAAACCAGCTGTAATCCCAGACTAAACCAGGACTGGACCAGGGCCTAAGATGGTTTTCTGGCAGCACTTACGTGACTTGTTATCTTTGTCTTTATCACAATTTTCCATCAGAGGCACGTCCACATCGACATGAGACGGGTTGGACTGAGTAGAAGCTGAAACGAGAAAAGATATTGCTTTTAGTGTGAGGTTCATCTGCAGATCTTCAGTAACATTATGATCAGTGTTTTCAAAGATGAATTAATATATGTTCTTCTACTATGTATTAAAAAAGACTAGCCCAGACTAAACCCTGGAGTGTAGTGAGAGGCTGCTGCAGTAAACAGAACGTCCCTCCATTCTCTTCATGTATATCACACATTTGTCTTTCTTCACATGGAGTATATACATTTACAAATGTTAGTGCTTTTTGTGGTAAACTCTTTTCTGGAGCTCTATACAACATCAGTGCTTCTGCTCTTTTAATGAAGTGTGTAGCTCCACCTTTTGGAAAGTGGAGCACACTTAAACCAAGGGCACTACACTGTGAACCCTTCAGACTTCTCTTGGTGGAAACCTTCCTGTAGCTTTACTCCACAAACGAGGCCGAAGCCCCCTGAGCCGACCTTAGCTCGACTAAGTCATTGTCCGACTGTTATCTGACATTATTATTAAGTTAGTCCTCCAAACTAACTCAACTGAGTCTGTCAGAAGTTTCTGTAAAAAAAAAAAACATTCAGCTGAAAATATACTTTATTTAACTTCCTGGAACGTCACATGACAAGCCTGTGTCGACCAATGGGAGAGCCTTTTTCCAAGCGTGTGGTTTGTCTGAGCATAGATTGGCCAAAGTTTGTTGGTCCTGGGAAATGTTTTAAACTCCTCTATAATAAACAGTGGATAAGATCATAAAGCCTATGTTTTCAGAAATTATTGCTTTTACAATTAACTATTTGGGGTTTGTCCCTGGACTAGAAGAAAAAAAAAAAATCAAGTACAATCTGTTTAAGTTTGCATTTCCCACAAGAACTGAAGAAGAACCAGTGGTACTTCATGTTTTTGTCATCTCATTTGAAATGTTCTCGATTAAAAAATAAACAAAATAAATGTAATTACCTTGGAAAGAACTGGCCAAACCGTTACTTGAATGATTAGATGAGCCGTCAGTTGAACAAGTAAATGAGCCGTCAGTTGAACCATTAGATGAGGGTACGTTGGCCCTGGAGCGACTCAAGACACCTGCAAAAAAACATTACACTAACAATTATTCTAAAACCAGGACTAAACCAGGTTCAAATAAGGCAAAAAGTAAGACTAAACCAGGACTAGGGTTAAAGACAGGTTTATGGTAGCACTTACGTGAATAGAACTTTTCTGAAAACAGAGGAAAAACAGTATTAAAAACACTGTCAGACATCTTCATAAAAGACTGAAGAAAATAAAGTAGTTTACTTACCAAGCTCGCCCTTCCGATGTAAAATCAAGAGCAACACAGCAATAATTATCAGAAGAAGAAGGCAAACTATTCCAACAAAGAGTCCAATGGGAGGTGCATTTGAATCATCGCCATGGGAAGGAAGTTTACCGTCTACAA